>LPNX010648115.1:56140-86249 GCA_001517045.1 Pseudotsuga menziesii | reverse complement strand
AAAATGTATATAGACGAACCTATGCCGAACCCCATCCGAAAATTCGAACCCGAATCGAACCTGAAGCTCGCCGAACCCGAACACGAACCCGAACCATGTGACATAGTTTATAGCCCCACGGACATTGCCGTGGAGTCGGATTTCACGTTTTGGATGTCCCAGGTCAAACAAATACTAAGGAAAATGGAATCTCTGGAGATGGAAACAACAAACTTCGCTCATAGTTGAGCTCCCTTGTTGCAAGAGTCCCGACGGTTGAAGTGGACAACTTATCCCTCAGGAAGTTAATACAGGAGAACAAAGAACATGAATCCCTTCACCTCCCAAATGAGGCCTTACAAGTAGAAATTCGTGACCTCAAGACCGAGCAAGAAGAAATCAGATTCCAACAGGCCTCTCTCAAACAGGAAACAAAGTCATACTTCAACTCATGGGCATAGGTGGTTCGAGGGAAACAAAAAAGTACTCCACCTCACATAGTAGTTGAGGAGGTAGCGCAAGCCAAACTAGTGGAAGAATGGACCAGACGAGTAAGGGAACTGAACTTGAAAGTAAGAGGTCTTCCTCTACCTCACCCTTCTTCGGGTCCTATGGAGGTAGGAGTTGGGTTCCTGCGGAATACCCTTGGGATACTAGAGATAAAATTGGATAGAGCTTGGTTGGGTCACGAGTCCACCCTCTTTCTTAGATTTAGGAATGCAACGGATAGGCTCTGTGCCCTCAGAGCTAAACGAAAATTGTTCTCACTTACCAACAAGATATTCCTTGACAAGGACCTCACCAAAGCACAGGTGGCAGAGCTTAAACAATTCAGAGAACAAGTCGCGGTAGCAAGACAGACATGGAAATGGGCTGTTATCAAGAGTCTTCGGGCAGTTATTTGAGACTCACTCCCCGCAGGGTGGACACCTCGAACGGGTAGCTCCAAATGATGGGCCTGATTGGAGAGACATCAGGGCACAGGTATCACTGCTTGTTGATGGAATGATGAGTCGTTTTGGTCATCACCAGGTCTTCTGTATGACGCACTCGCCTCGACAGATATCCTCCTCGTGATTGAGACTCATGCGAGCCTTGTACAGCCGGTTACCATTGGTTCTCAGTTTGCAGGCAGGAAACAAGGAGTTCAGGCGAAGTCAGGGGGTGTTGCTTGCTTGATTAGAGGCTCTCTATGAAACAGGGTCTCTCTGGTAGCTGCAGACGAGTACGCCAGATTCATGCGGATTCAGGCCAGAACCAGGATCTCTCCCATGAGAGACTTCTACATCGCTGTATGCTACTTTCCCCCAACGTTTTCATCCTTTGCCATCCACAATGGAGCGGATGGAGACCCCTACATGGACCTTTACACTGGCATCACCCAGTATTCTACTGACGGGGAGGTCATACTTATGGGAAACTTCAATGCTCGCACCAGAGATCTTTAGATCCCTCTCCACGATCGATTGAAGGACGTGCTTTGTACTGAGGGGATCAATCTGGTCTCGGTTGTCTTCATCGGATATCAGAGGATGCTTTGGGACCCACTACAGCTTATGGAAAACATTTCTTGTAGTTAGGGGAGTCTCAGGAGTTGCTAATCTTGAACGACCTTCCATGCTTTCCAGATTCTCACTTTTTCACCTGTTGGCCACATGTAGGTGGGGCCAGTGTGGTGGATTATGCTCTAGCCAGCCAGAACTTGCTCCCTTTTATTCGAAACCTCTCAATATGCCCCATCCCTCTGGATGACCACACACTTCTTTCGGTCTCTCTCCAATTTGATCGTCCTCTTCCAACCCATCCCTCCCCGTAGAGCCCCCTGTCCCCACTTCGGACCACCTTTCGCTTTGACGAAGGCGACCTCGACATCTTCTTGTTCGCCCTTCGCCAAATTCTTCCCTATGAGGCCCAATTCTCCTCACTTGAATCTACCTCTGCTAAGTACCAGTGCCTCTCATCTGCAATTTGGGAAGCTACACTTAACTCCTTCCCCCATTCCACTCGTATCACCTCTGCCTCCCCTAAACCTGGCTATTGTCCCATAAACAAGTGGTACGATGAAGAATGCAAAACCCTCCACCGAGAACTCCGTTATGCCTTCCTCCACTCCCATTCTACTTACCCCGACATTCAAATCTCTTATTGTCGTCTCCTTCGTCGCAAGAAACGACAATTTGTCTTTTAGAGAAGACGAGAACTCTCAGCTCTCGTTGCCCATTGCCCTAAGCATTTCTGGCGTACTGTCCTCCCGTGATGCTCACCTCTCCCATCCGACCTTGTCCCTGCTTCCATGTTCTCCCACACCTCCAATCTCTATGACATTCCTGGCCAGACCAAAATTCAGGTTACTTCCCCTCCTTCCTACCACCTCTTCTCTGACAACGATGTTAAAGAGGCCATCTGGGGAATGAGTAGCAGCAAATTAGCAGATGAGGAGGGCTACCAAGCAGAGTTCTTCAAGCATGGTCTCCACGCTTTGGTTAGTTATTTGGCTAATCTCTTCAACCATGTGGTGCGTGAAGGTTTTCCTCTGGTATGGTCACATCATTATTATCTATCCGATTCACAAGTCAGGATCCACCTCTGATCCCAATAACTACAGAACGATCATGGTAGGCCACACGTTCTCAAAATTATATGCCATTGTCCTCCATAGGAAGCTCTCTAGCGATCTCGAGTAGAGAAACCTTAGAGCCCAGGGTCAGGCAGGGTTCAAGCCAGCACATCAGATTATTGACCATATTTTTACCCTTCGTGCTGTGATTGAGAAGGCACGCCACCGCTCCTCTAAAGTCTACTGCTGCTTCGTGGATTTCTGGAAAGCATTTGACTCGATTCCGAGAGAAGATTTACTACAGCGTCTCAGAGACATCGACATCTCGACGACTTTACTGACAGCTATTATGTGTCTTTATGAGTCTGTCCTTGGTCGCCTTCGCACAACTCGAGGAATGTCTGAGTTCATCCGAAGCACTGTTGGGGTTAAACAGGGTTGCCCACTATCTCCCACCCTATTTGGGATCTACATCGATGAGTTGGAGGCCTTTCTCCATGAACATATCCAAGACAAAGATGGGTGCTTCCTCCACTAGGTCCTCATCTCTATTCTACTCTTTGTTGATGATGTAGTACTCTTATCTTCTTCCCCGGAAGGTCTGGAGAGGCAGCTAGATGCCTTAGCTTGGTTTTGTGATCTTCGGAAGTTGACGGTGAATTTGAGCAAAACAAAGATTATGATCTTCAATGGGGTGAAGAGAAAAACCATGGACTTTTGTTTCATATTCAAGGGGGAGGAAATCAAGATCACCAGTACCTATACCTACTTGGGAGTGTAGTTCTCAGGTCCCTGCTTTAGTTTACGACCAACTCTCCAGCCTCAAATCAACAAAGGGTATAGGTGCTTAGCCCTTCTTGAGAGACGGTGTTTTCGTCATCACTTCCAGGATATCTCATCCAAGATGAACTTGTTGGACACCTTGATCCGTCCTACTGTTTTATATGGATAAAAAATTTGGGAACCCTCTTTACTCGAGTTGGATTAGGGCTTAGCTGAGAGAGTCCAGATCCTCCTCCTTCGGCGGATCATCAGATGCAAGCAGACAGTGCCACAACACATCATCCTGGCTGAGTTTGAGGCCCAACCCTTTTGCCTTGAGATGATCTTCAGTTTGGTTTCCTCTTTTCATCGGATCCGAGGGTTTGCCGACACATTAAAGAGCCAAGACAGGTATCCCTCCGAGAGGTGTACAAGGTCCTCCAGACCTCATCGACAACACTTTAGAGGACGCCCCACACCCACCAACTCCTATTCGGGCCAGCAAATGCTATTGCACTTCCCTTAGTTTTCCTCTTTCAGCCTCGGATGTTAAGAGTACTAGACCTTCCTCGATTGATTTGGCTTCAGGATCTTGTCCACCTAAGCTTCTGTGTCCTAGTGTAGGGTTATGTTGTCGAGATTGGGGTGGGAGCTCACTCATACTTCAACCTGTTGTCGCCTTTCACACACTTGGGGGGGACGTGGTAGAAATATTCAAGCCACTCGGTGTGTCCTTAGGGGCAAGTCTCGAGTCAAGGTTGTCACCTTGTTCTCGACTCCTCCGTTTAGGCCAACTGCTAACGAAGCCAAGGGGATTAGACCCTATTAACTACTAAGGCTGTTAAGGCTTTAGTGTTTTATGGTGATGAATGAGTTACTTAGGAGTTTTGATAAACAAATTTAACACAAGATATTTGCAAATGATTAAACCACAACAATATGAAGATTAATACATGATAAGCAAAGCATGCAGAAAGATATAAAAAAAGAGACCAGTGCCAGTAATGGAGTCCACAAATGAAGATGCTGTTGTATTGCAGAAATAAATGTTGCAAGTGCTCTTGGTTAAATTCTAAGTTAATGTGGGATGAGTTGATTAAACTTAGGGGGGAAGGGGACTCCCAATATACTTGAGGGTATGGGGAGTATGTCCAAAACCCTTAATCGATACGGCTACGTGCAAGGAATATGTAGGCTGGTTGGAGTCTCTGAGACAATGTTCAACACTACACCGCAAGGGTGTAGCCTAACTGTGTCTCGAGGTCACTGACCAGTTGTTCCTGCTTCCTTTGGGTAATTTGCCATCGCAACGGCTTAATTCGAGGCATTGGATTTTTTCCTGGGGAGGTTTATTGAAAAGTGAGAGCTAATTATTCTAAGTCACCCACGCTGCTGCTTTTGATGCAGCTGGCTGATCAGATGAACCGTAGCTAGTGCAGAGCATACACAACGGAGTATCGGTAATTTTTTTAAGGATTTTAAGTTTGTGTTCTTTGTTTAAAAGAAAACCCTCCAGGAATCTCTTTCGGTCCAAATGGACTTCAATCGAGAAAGTGAGGAGGGGTTGATTTTAAATAAAAAAGAAAATAAAAGAAAAACTCCATGAATTTTCTAATTAGTCCTACCACGCATCTCTTTCCCCTTTCAGGTCAATCGGGAAGTCGTTGGGTAAGTAGTATTGTTACTTTGAATTGAAAAATATGGAATGCTTGTAATGACGATTTAAAGAAGTATACACTACTGCAAAACACAACTAGACTGAAAAAATGCAAAAATGCAAAAAACACAAAAATGCAGACTCCCCCTAGGGGGGATGGGGAGTGGGCTTGAAAGAGCCTACTCTAGATCTTTTTTATTATGGTATTCACAATGCTTGAGATGGACGCCGATGGTGCTTATAGATCTGGATCCAAAGGCCTACAGGTTTTTAGAAAAAAGACAAGATCAAGAATGGTGCTTCAGGAGGTATTTAAACAGCTTAGATCTTTGATTTTCTGGCATCACTCCTCCTTGTTTTGGCAATAAAAGTGAAAAACTGGCCACTTGTAATGCACCAAATGTGTCAAATAAAGCATTAAGAACATAAAAATTTAAGTACTTAAATGATAAACAATAACCCTGAGTACTTAATCAATCTAGATCTACTCAGAATAAAGCTTTAAGATTAGTATGTAGCAATGTACTTAAATAAATCAACCTTTGAATAATCTTTTAAAAGAAACTAGCATTTTACAAAGTAACAGGAACCAAAGATAAAGTTTGATTTAAATTGAAGGAGAGAGAGAGAGGGAATGCTGGAAGCTTGGGAATATTGGGTCGTGGAGTTTGCAAGTGGAAAGTGAAGGGACTATGCTCTTCGAAATTTGCTTGAAAGATGGAGGAGTCAACCTAGATCAACCATCCCTCTAAGTGAGATACCTGCATCAACTTTAAAATCTTTGCACAAGAAAGGTTACAAGCAAAGGTGTTGCCGGAAGTGGAAACATGGAAAGCATGTAATTAAACAAAATGTACATGCGAGCTAAGAGATCTACAACCATCAAACAATAAGAGCATGAATCAAACTAGAACAATCTCTTATCCTATCGGGAGATAGCTCCCATTGTAGGCCCACATCAAACCAAAGAAATGCACAACGAAAAGAAGCTAATACTGGTTACCTCATAAACCATGCAATACTCATCCACACACAATGATGCTCGACACAAGAGGTTTGCCTCCAAAGCTTTCTTTTATTCCATAAAATACTACGATATTACAAGTACAGAACTCAATGGCCTTTCGGTCCTCTCCGACCATCCAAAATGAGGAAAGGAGCCTTGCTTAAATAACAAAAATTGAGACCCAAGGGGGCGCTACCAACACTGAAGAGAGAGTCCAGTTGAACTGAGCTTGAAGTGAAGAGGAAGTGAAGAGGAAGTGAAGAGGTGCTGAGTTGAACTGCAGAGGTGATTGACACCTCTCTCAGTTAACTCATAATCACCCTGCCAACACATTCAATCCATGCGAAATCACCCAATCAATGCCAAATCAAGATCAATTTGGCGTCAATCTCCTCACGCGTGAGTTGGTGAATGGAGAGGTTTGAGTGGGTGATCTCATCCCAATGCATGCGCTAGCCATCATGGTAATAAACTAAAGTTTTATAAAACAAATAACGTGAAGATCTAAGTGGGGAGGGGTCCACCCCCCTTTCCCCACACGCTACCATCAAGAAACTAGCGTGAGCCTCACGTCAACCACTATCCACGTGAGCTTTATTCTCCACTCACTCAAACGCTATACCATATGACACATCCAATGTTTAAAGGTTTAAACATGGAAGAGGGGGTCCACTACATATGCTACCACAACCTTATGCTTTGCGTGTTAGCGCGAGTCCCTCCTTATTGACGTCACCATCCACTTAAAAAAACCATATGATATACCACATAATAACCAAAGTTTTAGTTTGAACTTCACATGAAGTGGATCGCATGCTTTATGGGGACCCATGCCATGTCACCCTTTTAATTATTTTGACTTTTTCCAACTTTGTCCTTTATGCCAAAATGTCCTAATTTAGCATTAAAATGCCTTTTTGATGCATCTTTAGTTGAGTAATGCTCCCAAGGTGTTTCGGCTGAGCGTTTTCACTTTCCCATTCAATGTGGAAAGTGGTTCTTGGAGTAAAGTGGACGCTCCGAGTGTGAAAACGAGTGTCCCCACGTCAGAAACGGACTCCGTATCTGACTTTTATTACACTTTGAATTTTTTTAATTAAACCATTAAAAATAGCTTAAAAAACGGAAAAAAATATTTTTCTCGGAAATTGACAAAACTCTAGTGGGACCTAGCACATGTCCATACGACTCAATTTTAATGCCTAGCATGTTGAAAAACACTGGCAAGAAGGCTCTAATAACCTCCTAAGGCCGAAACACCAAGACGACTACCCCAACTTTGGAGGTGTGAGTGAAAAACTTAGAAATTATTAGTCGTTTGTTCAACAACCAATAATAACCGAGGGAAAAAACACTCTGGGCTAGTCGGCTTGATGCTTAAGTCTGGGAAGCCGAGCCTTTTATAAAAAATTAAATGCTAGGACATTTTTTACAATTTCCCCAAGGGGTTATGAACATGTGTTACAAATTTTTTCAAACAGACTCCCAGAAAAAGGCTGGTGGACTTTTGAACTTTGATCATGAACAATTTTACTTGTTCTACTTCGCCAGCTCGCTTGAAAAAACCACCAAGTACAACTTAGGTGGTAACAGAACCCATCTCCCATTTTACACTTTTACTTCTATTTTACTTCTTGCATTGTATTTCTTTTAAAAGGAGATCGTTTGGTCCTCCCGCATAGCATGAACATCATTGTAACCGACAGTCTCGTTGACCTACTTTGTGGTCATTAGTTGGACATAAATAAAATTATCTTATCTTATCTTTTTCTCTATCTATAAAAGAGAAGGCAAAGGTATAGGTTTATTAATTTGGTTTTTAGAGTTGGAATTAGTGGGTGATGGGTAATTCATGTTCTCAAGATTAATAAACAATGATGTGATTTGAGTTTCAGATGTGTGCTTATTGGTACTTTCTTCAGCTTGACGTGTTCCTATTCTTAGTAAAAGTCAGATAGTGGTTTTGATAGAGATTTTAGTTTTATGTTTTCCTAAGTAGGCAGGTTAGAAATCGACCCAGGAATATACCATGTGTTGAGGAATTTAACAATTAGGTTTGCTTGAAATAAGGAAACAACTAGATACTTTAAGTAAAATGCTATCCCCAAGTAGTCACTGTGATATATTTTGCCTTTCTAGTGACTATAGTGCATTATGTTGCAAAGGTCATCATTATGAAGATGCTAACTAGGTCTTCAATTGTTTGGTGAACAATTATTCCTAGGTAGTAATGTGGTAGGACCCTAGTGCATATAAGAGACCTCTTGTTTCAAATTGAATTATCATCATTATTGGAGGTAGTATCGCCGTGTTTGTACTTTAACCTGCATCAGTTTGAGCACGTTAAGAAATCTGCAATTTGGTGATAAATGAAATTTATAACTTGAGTAGGTTGAAAGGGTAGTGTGTTTGTACAAAAGCTATTGGGAGTGGGGAGTGGGAAGCACAATATTTGAAAAGCTTTTGGGATTAAGACTCCAAAAGGCATTAAGACCCACTTTTATTTTGTTGGGGATTAAGATTCATAGAGTTGGAGGCATTGTGATATTTGTAAAACCATTTATATTCTTCATGGCTCGATGAAGAAACATTTTTTATGACATCAAGGAACATTCCACACAATTGGTTTCTTAGAATTTCCCTCTATCCATTTTCAAAATTCGAAAACTATAGGGATTGAATTTGAAAGATAATTCAAGTTGTTACAAGATCACATTTTAGTGATATATGAAATATACAACTTGAGTAATTGGAAAGGGTAGTGCGTTTGTACCAAGGTTGTTGGGAGTGGGCAGCAGGAGTGGGAAGTGCAATTTTCAAAAAGCAGAGGCATTGCGACATTTGCTAAACCATTTATATTATTGATGGGTTGATGAAGAAGCATTCTGAATGAAGCCAATTTTGATGACAACAAGGGACATTTCACATAATTTGTTTCATAGAAATTACCCTCTATCCATTTCCAAAATTTGGAAAGTGGTGTGATTGAATTTGAATGATAGTTCAAGTTGTTACAATATCACATTTTAGTGATTAATGAAATTTAGAACTTGAGCAATTGGAAAGGGTAGCATGTTTGTACCAAGGTTGTTGGGAGTGGGGAGTGGGATGTGCAACTTTCAAAAAGATTTTGGGAGCGAAGTAATACACATGTTAATACATATAGATACAAATATATTTAAAAAATGTAGAATGCCAAATTAGCTACATAAACCATGAAAACCTTATAACATATAACACCAATCATCTAGTAGCGGTACCTTATAACATTGTCATCAAATGATCAATCATCAACCACAACATCAACCTTCAAGTTTGAACATATAAGATTTTCCATCAACAAACTCTAACAGATAACATCAACCACAAAATGAAACAAAACATCATATTCATTATCAAAGAGTTGTAAGATGCAATCAACAATTCAAGCTTCAAAGTTCAAACTTAAACTATTGTATAATGTTTGCAAAATAGGCCATAATAAAGACAAAGTAGAGTCTACTAATCTTTCATCTTGTTGGGAGAAACTTCTAGTTTTTTTTCTTCTGATCTATGGACAAGAGTAGGAGCAATTGGAAGTGTTCGTGAAACATGAGCAAAGAACTGTATGCCCCTTGGGCAATGTTGGATATTGTGAAGCTAAAGGCAAAGCTCATACATTTGGAAACCTTTTGGGGGTTGGGGGTGGCTTTTTTGCTGCATGTATTTGATCACCATCATGATCACCCAATACTTTATCCTCCAAGTGCTCTAAAACTAAAGCTCCATCCTCCAAATTAGCTTCCTCTAGATTGTTGTCCCAAGTCACATATGTTTTATTATTCTTGATTGCATCAAAATAATGGGACAATAACCTCAAGTTGTAGTGCACATAAACCAAGTGTAGGTTTGCACAACTCGAAATGAAGGCCTTAGTTAGCAAGATGGACACATCCGAGATGCACAACATGTTGATATGAAGGTGGTTACCTCTACATCTTAAAAAGTCTTCAATTGAACATTAAAGTTAGAAAGTGAAGATAGTGTAAGATCTCACAACAAAGTGGAAATGTTAAATTTTTTAAGCAAAAGATTTGATATAGTTTAGGCGGTAAGTTGATAGTTGAAAAGTAAAAATTATGCAGTAGTCATAGGAAGTCAAATTGTTCTAAATGTTTTTGTATAAATATGCATCATGTATAAGCTTAGTCTTTTTGAAGTTTTAAATCACACTTTCTTTCCCTCGTAATACCTTGAGTTTGTGCTTAAGTTATGCTCTCATTTTGTTTACATTTCATGACATGGTATGAGAGTTCTTTGGGCTAGTAAATTGGGCAGATTTTACGCTTGAGAAGGA
Source organism: Pseudotsuga menziesii (assembly GCA_001517045.1). Taxonomy (NCBI): domain Eukaryota; kingdom Viridiplantae; phylum Streptophyta; class Pinopsida; order Pinales; family Pinaceae; genus Pseudotsuga; species Pseudotsuga menziesii. The sequence continues at coordinate 75,952 of LPNX010648115.1, read as the reverse complement.
AGATAGTATTATTTTTTTTGTACTAGGGGAATCGACAATTGGGATGGGGCTGGTACTTGTGTGACACAGGGTCCAGGGGTCCAATCCTGTCCGCTACCACTATACCCCTAGGTGCACCTACATAGCTTGCAAGCATGGGGAATGAGTAAGTCTAGGTGATTTGAGCTCGTGACCTTATTACAACATATCATCTCATTTTCAAGCGAATCGCCAGTTGAGCCACACACCTGTGGGTAGGAAGAAGTTATATTGAATAGTAAGTTTATATTCATTTCAATTTGGTGTAATATTTTTTTTTGTAGATATGATATGCAAATCCTCGTTCCTCTTTTCCATTGTTGGAATTTAATATCTTATTCTACTTTAAAATGTTAATCTACTTGTTGGAGTTTGAAATGATATAGAAAGACGTGAAGAAATTTATGAAGGCACAAGAAAAATGTACTGAGGAATGTGAAAGTAGATTGTTACTCAATTTCGGATATGGAATGAAGGATAAACAGGAGGAAGAGACAAGTGCCATGCAATAAGGAACAAGAACAACAAATAAAGGAATACAAATAAACGGGTGCGGGAAATAACATACAAGCAAGAAAAACATGAGATATAGATGACAAATGAATGACTTGAACACAAGTCGGGAATGGCAACGTGAATTGCAATGGAAAATCAAACAATGAAACGATAAGTGACTTAAGGAGAACAAGCAAAACGTGAATGGACAAATAGGAAGGAGCATTGAAGAAGTGAAATATAGACTTTAGAGACAAAGGAAGAAAATTTAGTAAGGCGGTTATTTAGTGAGAAAGAAGACAAACACATAGTGAAAACATACCAAAAAAGAATTGAAATCATAATACTGTCTACAAGTGACCAAAATAAACCATTGGGATTGGGAAGAACACACCATTTGAAAACAATAATAAGGAGTCTAGAGTATCTCCAAAATAGTCTTCAACATAGGTTAATGAATGAAGGAAATAGTAGCCTATAGTATAAAGATGGTGTGAACTTAAAAACTAGTAGGAATTCAAAAGAGTAAACCTGGAACATTGAAGTAGTATGTATGTTAGATGAAAGCACCATAGTAACAATGTTGTACCAAAAAATATCTTTTGGATTGCAGTAAGGACTAGGGATGTTGACAACAAGCAAATCCTTATTCATCATTAGAGTTAGAATAGGAGGCCTCATTCTTGATAAACATCATGAATGTGCCAATGTGCCTTTGACAAGTGGGTTGGGACAAGATGACTTGAGAACGCTATCCATAATTGGAGAATTTAGGAACCCCTCATTGTACCTTTTAAAGCATCATTGTTCAATGAATTTCATAGCGAGGGTAAAAGCCTTGTGATGGGCATCTACCATCAAGACCTTTGCCAAGAAAGAGGAAGAGTAGGAGTACCTGTAAGCTTGGTTTGGGGTACAGTAAGACGAGGCAGTCAAGTAGCTTCTCATACAAGGGGCACCATCTCATTGATCTCTTGTTGTATATGCTCGTCACCAATGTTAACACAATGCTTGTAAAATTTGGGATAGTTAAAAAATGTAATTTCAACTTCCTCCCATTCTTTAGATGGTCAAATTATTTGATGATAAATGCATGGATCATGTAATATTGGGAAGTGTCTCATTTCTGAGGTGTATTGAAGCCTGACCTTCTTACCCTCATTTGTCTTGGATCTAGTCCACCTGTTCCAATCCGGAGTCATAACCATGGCCTGCAATGCTGGCCGCACCTCCAACATCCTATCCAACAAGAGATAATAGCTAGCATATCCAGTGTCTGTGGCCTTCAGGAATTCCTTCCTTGAGTGAGTCCTGTACATGGCTAAGGAGGTGTGGTGGTTGCAGATAAACATCTGCACATCTCTCGCAACTAACACCAATGATGATACCCACTCAATCTTCCCAATGTCTTTCAGTGCATTATTGAGTGCATGCACACAACAAGGTGTCCAAAAAATATGCCTATATGTGTTTTGAACTAGTAACCTAGCGGATCTACACATTGCTGCCGCATCTGTCACAACTTGCACGGCATTTGTAGGTCCAACCTCCTCTATAGCTTCTCGAAGAAGCTCAAATTGGAAAGCTGCATCTTTGCGCTTTCCTGAACAATCAATAGCTCTAAGAAAGAAAGGCCCCTCTTGGCATGTAACTATGATGTTGATAAGTGGACGTTTGGAAATGTCTGTCCACCCATCCATAACAATGGAGCAACCTTTCTTCACCCATATTAGTCTCATATTTTCTTTCTGCATAGTGATATTAGACACTTGCCTGTCTAAAACAACTGTCCTCAATTTATGTTCACCTGGTGGCACATATGAAGGTCCTGATGCTGCAATTGCTTGGACCATCTCTTTATAATAAGGAGAGCGACTAACATGAAATGGAATTCCATTGGCAAAAAGGAATTTTCCAATGGCATCATCTGTATCATCACGATTCAACCTGCCATACATCCCTGAAATAGTTGGTCCTATTGCACATGAACGAGAAGAGCCCTTCTTTGAGGATGATGTCGTAGCAGGAGATGGTGGAGGCATAAGGTTGGATGCTTTACTTGAAATTCTAGATTTCCTTTTGGAATTAGAACCTCCCTCTAGGGCCTCCACACTGTGGCTAGAGAAGGTGCCCTTTGCATCCGCAACCATTTGCAACCTCAAAAGGTCAGATCTTTGTTGCATGCTTAATTTTGTGCATACATTAACTCCTTTTCCACCTATGCCCAAAAGGTGTTGCTTAATCCGACTGTAACTGCCAACCCAACGATGGCCACAGACATTGCATGTCCAATGACATGAACCACCACCTCGCTTTGCTGTAGATTGGGGCACGGATGCATCTACTTTTGTTACATTTACCAAAAGTGGTTTTTTGGGATCATATGTTCCCTTGGCATATTCAGCCATTATCCTTGGTGGATTGGCACCTTGGCTGCCCACATTAACAGACCTGGATGAAGTATCTGCATCTCCACTTCCAACCTTTGCCCCACTACCAACTTGACCCTCAACATGAGTTTCAGACTCTGAATCATTGCCGCTGTTAGTGTCACTGCTATTGCCACTATTATTTTCGAAATGACTCATTTTTTATAGTTTATCAGCACCAAATTTTGGCAACCTGAAATCTCACAGAAACTTACAATTTTAAAAATAAAAACTAGAAGTTTTATTTTTATGAATAAACTTAAAACAGAGCTAAAAATTCAGAGCAAATTTTTTTAAAAACAGAGCTACACACTGTCACACTCACAGGCTTCAATCTTCAAAATTGAAACTTCTGAATTCAGACCATTTACAAACTTTTATTATTTAATGAACATTGAATATTCAATAAACTGAAAGAGTTATTTTATGCAACAAGTAAGGGAGTTGAAATACATGGACTTATTGGTTTTCATTTGAAATAGATACCAGATATTTTGGTTTGGTTTGAAAGAGGAGAAAAGATTCAAGAACAAATTTTGGTTTGGTTTGAAAGAGGAGAAAAGAACAAATGCAAAGACTGGATGAACACTGGATACTAGAGCTACATAGTATATACTATATATCAATCCACTGGTAAGTTGAAACTAACTTCTGGAGCAGAGATTCATCATTCTGACAGAAATGACTGTCCTAACAAACAAATGGAAATGAACTTAACGAAACTGGTCAGGACTGTTGAATATTCTGACCAATTCCAAAATGCTCCACTGAATAATAAATATTCCAATTCCAACAATATGGAAGCTAGTTAGTAAGGTTTCAGTGGGCCAAAAGACTCCAACATTATAAAAAAAAGAACAGGGCCAAGCAATTTAATTGCTTAACACTGAACAGAGCTAAAATTGACTCATAACTTATTAGAGGTGTCCATCTGCAACTCAATGACAACAAGATTCCCTTTTCTCTGCACGTCTCTATACTCTTAGCTTAGCATATTTGTGAATTATCCTTATTGTGGGGTATTCTGTTTGTAGTTGTAAATCGATTGAAGAGGATTGAGAAATTTTCAAATCTATCCACTTGGTCCGAAGCTTACAAGAGTTTTTATTTGGGCCAATTCTGGATCTTTTCAGGACAGAAGCAATGTTTTGAGCATATTTAAAATTTGGATTTGAAACTCAAGGACGTGACAAGGCTATTACAGGTTGACTTGGGAGTCTTCTTATCATGAGATAACTGTGATCTTTTGGATGTCCTGTCTTAGGCATGAAAAGTATTTTTTTTTCATGTTTCCACTAGTTTTGGAATGGTGAAAACTTCTGAATCTGAAAGGAAAGATGTTAATGGAAGAAGAGTAATCAATGGCCTAGCCTTAAGTGCTTTTCTTAGTTCAGAGATTTATGATATTTTCAAGGAATCATCTCTACTGTTCTCCACAATTTAGCAAGGAGAAATGCATCGTAATGAACTACACTAGATCTGTCTTATATGTAGGAGGGTAGCAGGCATGAGGAAATGCCAAAATGTGGGCAGTTAGTAATTTTAGAAAAACAGAGTTAAAAAATTAAAAAACAGAGTTAAAATTTCAAAGGAAAAGTTGAAAATTTAAAATTTTGAAATTTAAAATACCTCCACACTGCACAGTGGAGAGGAAGAGCAGTCCACGGCCCACAAAAATTGGTAAATCGTGATTCGTTACCCACTAGCAGCGTCCACTCCACGGCCACCAACGTCCACTCCACGGATGAAAGTTCAGCGTCAACTCCACCGGCCACAACTACCACAGTCCACGGGCCACTGCTGAAACTCCACGGAATGCTCACGGGCTGAGACTCCACCAATTGCTCAGCTCAACTCGCAGGCATTAGACTCAGGACTGTTCTCACAGGCCCTTCACGGGTGAAAGGTCGGACTGTGCTCACTCACGGGCAGATGAAAAATGGTGCTCCTCACGTGCCCTTCACGGGTCATACTAATAAAATCCAACGGTGCTATCTAGGTGCTGACAGGCTCTCATTCATCACAGTGCTCAGCTCGGCTCTCAGGGTGGTCAGCAGCTCAACTTAGCTCAACTCTCACGGCGGTTGAAGTTTGGAAAATGGAGGCCGCGCGGGATAGTAAGAGACAAAGTATTATGGTCATGGTGAAAGTGAGAATAGGTTAGAAAACACGATTTAGGTTAGTATATATATATATATATATATATATTTTTAACTAAATTTCATTTTTTGTGTTTTTTAATTAAAAAAATTTAAAAGTTTTTTTGGGGGGGGGTGTGGGAGCCCCCCATCAAGGAACGTCAAAAAAGTGCGTTTCCCCACGTTTTTGAGAAAAGGGGGCGCTGGGAAACGTTTCCCATGGAGCCTCCTAGCCCCACTGTGCTCACGCGGGTGAAAGGTCGGACTGCGCTCACTCACGGGCAGATGAAAAATGGTGCTCCTCACGTGCCCTTCACGGATCATACTAATAAAATCCAACGGTGCTATCGAGGTGCTGACAGGCTCTCATTCATCACAGTGCTCAGCTCGGCTCTCAGGGTGCTCAGCAGCTCAGCTCAGCTCAACTCTCACGGCGGTTGAAGTTCGGAAAATGGGAAAATGGAGGCCGCGCGGGATAGTAAAAGACAAAGTATTATGGTCACGGTGAAAGTGAGAATAGGTTAGAAAACACAATTTAGGTTGGTATTTTTTTTTTTAACTAAATTTCATTTTTTGTGCTTTTTAATTAAAAAAATTTAAAAGTTTGGGGGGGGGGGCGTGTGGGAGCCCCCCATCAAGGAACGTCAAAAAAGTGCGTTTCCCCACGTTTCTGAGAAAAGGGGGCGCTGGGAAACGTTTCCCATGGAGCCTCCTAGCCCCTGGGGCGTGGGGGGCGTAGGGGGCGCGCCCTTGACCCTGGGTGACGCGTCCCCGTGGAACACTGCTGAAATTATATATATTATAGAGGTTACAAATAGTTTAGTTATTCTAGAGTTAAGAGGCACAAACAAGTTGAATTTAACTAAGCTTTTTAGGTTTTCAATTAGCCAAGTGTTGAGTTGAACTTGAGCACTCTGTAATGGTTGACTCTGAAGATGTTTGACCTATATCCAGCGAGATGAGAGGCTTGAAGTGGATTAACCAAGTTTAAAAAGTCAAAATCAAAGGGAGGCAAATTATCACAAATTGACGTGAGATATAATTGAATTCAATTACAAGAAATCCAATATAAATGCATGACATGTGTAAAGGAGAGTGGTTTTTGTGCAAGGAAAAACATTTGGAGTCTTGAAAGTTGAAACTTAAAAATTTATGACACCGATGGGCTTTTGATAGGAGTTAAGATACTAAGCATGCTTGAATAGTTTAGGAAGCTCATGAGCCATGCCCACATGGAAGAAGAAAGTTAGAAATGAAATGAAATGGAGTTATATCAATGTCCACAAAATACCAAAATAGGTCAATGGGGGGAGATAAAGATAAAGAGCATGAATGGGGAACACAATAGGTAAACTCTAGAGTAGGAATAAATGTAGGTACAACTCTATGCAAGAAGAGAGACAATTACTAGTTTAGACTAGAAGCAAGGGAGGAGCTATTACTTTTGTCATCAAAGTGTTATTAGAACTGACTAGTTTGAATTGAACTTGTTGTTATTGACTTTTTTTTTCTAAACAGATTTGGATCGATTGTTTGAATCGGTTTAGGGTTAAAGTTAGTCTAAATTGGTTGTTTAAACTAGTTTAGATCAAAAGTCTATTAAACTCGTTGGGTCGAACATGGGAAGAAATGAATGAAAGAAAAAGAAAAAGACCCCTTCCTTGTCCAATCATTGAAGAAACCTAGCCCTATTTTTCATCTAGTCGACAATGGACCACTTTTGGCCTATTCATGTTGGCTGATTGACTTACTTTTTGTAAATGTATTTAATTTATAATCAATGTTATAAGAACCCAACCGGTTTTGAAAAAACCCGTTGGTTGGACTGGTTTACAAGCTTCATCGAGTCAAATCACGCACTCAAATCGTTTTTTGCCGGTTCCATACGAAATTGGTCGGTTTCAAGGTTGAACCGCCCGGTTCCATGCAAAACCGCTTGGTTTTCTCCAAACCGGCCGGTTCAGTACAAAACTGGTTGGTTCTGTACAAAAATGCCAAGGACCCCCAAAAACAGCGAATTTCAAATGCTTTCAATAAAATAAAAAATAGGGTCCACGTGTGAGCTGTTTAAAGACCCATGACCCTTCTAATGTTATAAAAGGAGGCTCCGACCCTCCATATCAATCACATTTAATTGTGGATGGACTTGGGCCCTCTTCCACAACAAGAGGATGTGAACATTGATGTTGCAGTTAGACAAGTGTCTTTAGGCCTAGAGGTGTCAAGCCATGCTCATGTTGAGGATGTAGATGATGACTAAGTTTGAGCATGAGGACTCAGATAATTCTGTTATATGATTAGAATCATTAGATTATAGATTCTAGAGTCTAGAATGGAGTCATATGCTTATATTTTGACTTTAGAGGCCATTTATAACCTCTTTGTTGATGTATTTTTCTTTAGATATGTATTTGCAGTCGATGCTATTTTGGTTTTATAGTCTCTTACTTGCTATATACATGAGAAACTTTGCATATTTGTATATAATGGTTTGAATTCACATGGATGCACATGGATATATATGTATTTTTTTGAAAATATGAATGTTTTATGTATTTTTGCTCAACCGGTTTTTCGATCCGGTTTGTTTCCCAGTTTTTGTCCGGTTCTGATAACATTGCTTATAATATGACATTTACCTTTGCTAATATTTTACTTTCATTGACTTATATTTAACTTTAAAGTGGGACCCCATATTTTAGGATGTTTTGTTGATGGAATCAAACTCATTGGACCTCAAAGAAAATAGAAATTTGGGTTTTTTAATGTTTCAACATATATGCGAAACACGATCATCTAACCCATTTCTCCTCCACCCCTTAGGTTGGGAATTATGGGATTATAAGATTGAAACTTAGAAGGGGGGTATATTTCTCCTAGGTGCCCACTTATCAAAACATATATGCTTCCTTGGGTTGCCAACTAATCAAAATTTATTTGCTTTCCAATGGTGCCAGTGGATTTAAAACTTCAGAGGCTTTAATTCTTGCGAGTCCCCTTCTAACGAGCTAGACTTCAAATGAGCTATGTACTCATTTGATTATTGTATGATGATTTTTGTGACTCTAGAAGCTATTTAAAGACTAAATTTTTATTTATATTCTCTTAGAATTTTAATTTGATGTATGAACTTATATATTGATATATTTTTGCTATTTGCTCCCTTACCTACATTAATAAATGAGTAAATGTTGCATATTTTGTGTCTAATGGTTTCAATTTATGTTGATGTGGACACGCACACACACACACATATATGTTGGTCGGGGATGCGCCCCCTAGAAAACATTCTGAAGGGGACTTGTTGGTCGTACCCCACAAAATTTTTGGTAGGTTTGGGGACATTTAGGGTATGGTCTTAACATCCCTTCAAAAAATCGGGGATGCCATGCCATTCCTAGCCCTTTACCAAGATCTTAGGTTTTAAAAAAACCTAAAATAAAAACCTAAGGCACCCTACATTATGATTAAACCTATTCTACCATAAATCCTAATCCTATACTACATATGTGCTCCATTCTTCATTCTTGCACCCTCACACTCCTGAAGCTCTCTCAAACTCTTGCCACAGGTTCTCTCACACTCCAGCAACCTGGTATTTGCACACAACATGCATCACCGTCTACACTTGGCTTGGAATCAGTCACTTAATGTGGAATTGACAATATGTCATCTAGCTTGTGTAGACTCTGGAGTCTGAACATAGAATCATTGAAAGGGTGTTGTGTTCTCCCATTAACATGGTTTCCATTACGTGTTGTGGTCTATGTCTTATACGTAGAAGCGATGCTTTTGTTTGGTATATGATCAATAAATTTAAGCTGAATGTACGAGTCATAAACTAGAACTTCTAGTTGGAGGAATTTAATTTGACTATTATTTGCAATGTTTTACACAAAGCTACAAGTTTCTATTTCTCTCATCTAGTTGCTGATATGTGCATGGACATGGCAGTTAAGTAGACATGTTGAAAGACACACATCACTTGCTTTGCTGAAATCTCAATTTTTTTATCTACCTGGAGCCATCAGTGTTTGTAATTATCTTTCTCTAAAAGAAAAGTGATTAATCGATTAGAGAGAGTTACACGGTACTTGGATTGCTCAAGCATTTATTTATATAGTATACAGTGATCGGGAAACATTTTTTATGAGGAGATTCCTATAATATCTTTTGATCATGCTGCACTGAATGGTTCAAATACCATTCTGCTGGCAAAAAGGACAAGAAACTTTTGCAATGTTGGATACTGATATTGGTGATTGACTTATTGACAAAAACTATTGTTGATAGCCATTGAACTGAGTCACTCTAGTCTTAGCACTGATGTTCTGGCTAGGAAATTTATTTGATTATCATCCTTGTGGTAATCTCATGCTCCAACAGAAGATAGTTTACTCTACAGATACAAAACAGCACCTTAAAATACTCACTTCTGTGTTTCAGATTTTAAATATGACATGCTATGTCTTTGGAACTAAGACCATGTGCAAGTACTTGATGTTGATTGACATGAAATGCAATAATTTTCTTAATTGAGTTTAATCTGTTAAACTTTTGATTTTTAAGTCCTTTTTTTTTAAATTTAAGAATGCGTAAAAAGAATTTGTAACTGGTATATATATATATAGGCATTTGTCCTTGGATTAATTAGAGATTCCTTGAGAAAAATGATAGACAGTAGCTCATAAGGTTTAAATATCGGTTTCTAGTTGGAATTGATATTGTTGCCTGTGTTTCTACAGCTGAGTATTTCACAGATCGTACAGATGTACAGTGTTTGCATAGATGGCAAAAGGTTCTTAATCCAGAGCTTGTCAAGGGACCTTGGACAAAAGAGGTAGCCTACAGCTGTGTTAAAACCTGTATCAGAAAGAAACTTGCTTGTGATAGTAGATAGGGATATTTAGTATCTGCTGACTTCTGCTTTTCTCATTTATTGTCATGCAGGAAGATGATTTGATAGTGGATCTTGTTAGTAAGTACGGCTCAAAAAAATGGTCTGTCATTTCACAATCCTTGCCAGGTCGCATTGGAAAACAATGCCGTGAAAGGTACATAAAATTTATTAAGTTTTGCAGATGTTTTATTGCTTGTCCCTAATAAACTAATAGCCCTTTTAATATATGAGTGATATCAACTGTAGTCAACCTCATTAATGCAGTTCTCTGTATTTTTGTGTATTTTATTTCCAATTTTGGGCATGGAACAATTATGAGTTACAAAAAGGCACTTCTCACATTGTTAGATGTAGCATGAAATTACTGTTTATTTCCTAGCCTAGCCTGTCGAGGGCATACAATGTCGACATCTGGGGGGTGCTCAATTTGCTTCACTCACACTCGGAGATTGTAGTGGACATAAACCAAATCAGCTAGGTATTGATACTCATAACGAAAGTTAGAGGATCATTATAAAAATTATAATTGCTAACATGTTGTGTTTTGTGTATATTTTATCAAATACACTCTATTTTCACTTGCAACCTGAAGTGCAACAGGTTTGGCTAAGGACCTAACAACAATTTTCTGTAAATCTGGTCGTTTTCCATCATAATTTCTCTACTTGAAATCTACAACAAATAAGAAGAAAAAAAGAAGACAAAAATTACATTTCAATGCAGTAAAACCCAAACACCAGTGACAAAACAAATAAAACCTGTAACTAAAACTCAAAGTTAAAATTTCATACTTGGCATTAATGTATTCCTTTTTGGGACAATAGTGTCAAAAGCAAATAGTCTAGTGATGTTCCTATTCAACTCCATTTCTCTATTATTGATTATGCAGTCATTTGCAAACGGGACCATACTCTGAAGATATTTATGAAGCCTTCCATAACCTCGCCATGGAAATTAAATCTACATGGAAAAGAAAGGTGGTGTTGAGGACAAGTGTTGCTATATGAATGGTTTGATGGAGCGTTCCATTCCATCAATGATCAATCCTCATCCAAAGCGTCATTTGTTTGTCACGTCTATCGTCTTCTAGGTATCTTTCCCTATTTATGATGTCATACAACTATGCCATTGGGAAATTTTCCCCATCAACCAAACAAAGAGCCTTTACCAAAGGTTCATTCATTGTGCACACTTGCTCCACTGCTTCCTAGAAGTAATCTTGGTTATGAGTCTAGGGATGGCTCTCTCATCCTGTTTTGTGCTATATGCACAAACACGCTACTCATAAAAAAGGAACATCTTCTTCAACTGCATTTCACAATTGTGAAGGGATTGAAGGGAAATGAAAATGGTGGAAAAACATGTAATGCCAGTGTGTAACAACTCCCTATTCCTAGTGAATTGCCTCATGATGCAAAGGACAAATGCAATGTTATATATCTGTATTATGTGATGCTCCTTTTCTGATCGTTAGTTGCCTTGAGAAAGGTGAGTTGTCGATATCCTCAAGTGTCAATCGACGTAATGGGCAACACATAGCCCTAGTCAATGTGGGGTGCCTTTCCATTAGCAACTTGACAGCAGTCACATAATTAGCAACATTATTGGAGACTACTTGCACCACATGCTGCACACTTACCTCTTTGACAAATTTTAAATTTATCCAAGAATTCACATAACAATGCTGCATCTTTAACATGTGCTGATGCATCAACGGATTTCAGAAACATTGTTCCCTTGGGACAATTGAACAGGAAATCTCTCTTCATCTAGTGTCTTCCCATACATTTCTATCTGGCCTCCCATAATTTTTTTAGCTCTAATCAAGTTTCTATATTGACCTATTCCTTTTGAATGAGTGACCTTTGCAACTTCTTGTAGGTAGGGGATTTATACCCCATGCCAACAATAGAGACAACTTCAAACAATGGATTGGTCTTGGCAATATTTAAAGATATGCAACATTAACTTTTGGGGTTGCTCCGAAAGTGTTAACACCATGCTTTCTGCATGGCTGTATTATTAAGAGCAGTTTTTTGCATTTTCAAGATGGAAACGTATGAATGCTAATGCTTGTAACTTTTAAGTACTTTGTGTTTATATTATAAAGTATATCAGCATTTTGCCGTATTAATTGCCAGAAACTGGTGTGCTTTGTGTAGCAAGTACTGTATCCTGCCTTTGGTTGTTGTTGTCACGAGTGGATGATAATGTTCAAAATTGCTCTTTCTTGATACATTTATTGTAAGTTTGGAAATTTTTAAATACACACTTGTCAACCTTAGGTTTGATCATCTCCATGCCAAATCAGAAATGCTTCATTGTGATTGCCTTGCGACATTTTGAGGCATGTTTAATCCTACAGTCACAGTTGACCACCAAGACCTGGAATGAATGAACTAGCAATTGATGTGTGGGTTTGGGGATCTTGATATTCTTCCTTTTGAGATGTAAATTCAGTTTTTATGGATTTTATATTTAATGTGTGCCCCCAGTAAGAATTTCCAGAAAAACAGCTTGTTTGTGGTTGAAACCTCTTCCATCATGCTTCAAGTTGTACACTACTAAATCTTTGTAGAGTCATGTTTTATCTTCTATAGTAAGTATTTTCATAATGATGCTTATATCAAGTTAATTGAGCTGCTTTTTATTTCTTTATTAAGAGCAAGTACCCATGAATAAAGAATCAAGATTATACATATGGGTGCGTGTATTCATTGAATTTTATATTTTGCAGTCTAACGTACAAATTGCATTTTTTTCGAATATATGTAGATGGCACAATCATCTCAATCCAGAAATAAAGAAAGATGCATGGAGTCAGGAAGAAGAATTGGCACTTATTCGTGCTCACCAAATATATGGGAACAAGTGGGCAGAAATAGCAAAGTATTTACCTGGAAGGTATAAAATTTAAATTGCAATAAAAATATCTTTACATGCAGATGAAATTTGAATTTGTCACAAGATGTGATGTATGAAATTTTCACAGGGGATGTAATGGATCAAATTTGCATGTGAAAATGGCAAACTGTCACGCTCCTATTATAAGGATGTTTAAGATTAGGACTTATTGCAAGTACCATGATTGTGTTTTATATGTCTTTTGTTAAAGTTTTGGGTTAGATTATGGTTTTTCAAAAATTAACAACTTTGCACACCAATTCAGTCAATTACTTTGTAACACAAGATAAATTTCAAGATGCAGACCATCACAACAGTAGGACAAATTAGAACATAATTTTCATCTCTTTCAACTTTAGCACTCCTCAGTGGTCCCTGTGCTAAAGTTGGTCCTTGAGATGCAAAACATAGTAGCAGCAGTGCTAAAACAAAATATATAACAGCAGTACTAAAAGGTTAGTTGAGATCTGGTTTAGAACTGCCTTATACTCAGCTCTTGTTCTTGTAAGGACAAGCTGCCAAAAGGAACGGATGACATACCTTGAGAGAGAGAGAGAGTGTGTGCAATAGGTTAAGGTTAAGGTTAAATACAGTAGCCAGTAATATCACCAGTCACCAAATGTGAAAACCCCAGCAGTGACACTCAGCCCCAAACACTGTTAGGTACTTAGCAGGATTACAACCAGGTCAAGAAGATTGACACAAGTCACAGCTCAGATCAACCCAACACAGTCATGGCCTAGCTCAATGAGCACAAAACAGTCATGGTCCAGCTCAGGGAGCATGGAAACAGTCACGGCCCAGCTCAAGGAGCACAAAACAGTGACGGATCAGTTCAAGAGCAGCTACAAATAATCACGGCCCAACATAAACAGTAGCAGCAGAGAGGGCAAGCGAGTGGCAACCTTAAGAGGCTGAGAAAGAGGTGGCGCGGCAGATAAAACCAACAGCAAAATCCTAGATGTCAATGTAGATTTTCCTCTAGTTTTCAGCCTCCGGTTTAAAAGTAAAATTAGTCACAGTTTATTTCATTCTCAGAAAAATAAATGACTGGAAATAAACATAAAATTTTCAGACTTGAAACACTGCTGTAACTTCACTTTTTCACTGACAGAAAATAAATAGCAAGCACGCCATTCAACACACAGTACTCAGAAATTTTTGGCCAATGGCCCTGGAAAAACCCACAAGGGGAAAACCTGGCCAATGGCCCTGGAAAAACCCACAAGGGGAAAACCAGTCAGAGAGAGAGAGTTTATTATTTCTTCAGGATAAAAATCAGACATTCATTTACAGTAAAAAATCCAACTTATCTCAACCCAGAAAAATGACCCAGCAAGCTGCCTCGATTTCTGTGCAATTTCAGTCTTGAACGCGTGCCTCGAATTCATTGTTCTTCTGCCCTTGATTTCTGTGCATGAACAACCTGCTGTCCTTGGGATTCGTGCCAAACAGACCCAGAATCTGTACCGTACGGTCAGTAATAAATGCTGTCGTATTCCTCGAAATTTGTGCCTGAAATTTCACCTCGAAAACAGTGCCAGAATCCGTACAGTACGGAACCGTACTTTTCCTCAATTTCTGTGCCAGCATTAACAGCAGGCTGTACTTTTCTCCTCGGTTCTTGTGCCAACAATAAATGCAGGCTGTACCTTTCTTCTCGGGATCTGTGCAACAATAAATGCTCCTCAATAATCGTGCCCACCAAAATCTTCTCCAGCAGGGTGTATCGAAAATCGTACCCACTCCTTCAGCGTTCTTCTCCTCTTCTTCTCACAAGAAAAATAAAAATGCAAATGGTCTTTCTCTTGCTTTTTGCTCATAACCCTCTGTAGGTGAATAGACATCTAATCCAAAGGCTGAGAATGAATTAGATCTATGGTTGAAATTAATTGCTCATATTTTATTTCTAATCTATTAATTTCACTCACCCACTTAAAGTTATCAAAAACTGACTTTTTACTCTAAAGTTAAATTAAATGTCACTTAAGTCATTTAATGCAAGGGTCACTTTATTTCCCCCTTCTAAGTGATCAAGGCTAAAGTGACTTAGGGGAACACTTCCGTAGCTACAAAACTAACATTCAAGCCAAATATAGCAGCAACAAAACCCTAGAATAGTCCTTTGAAGCAGATCTCCAATCTTCTCTTGTCAAGACATATTTCAAATGAAAATTCAAGACTTGAATTTATAATCTTAACAAGCCTTCTTGAATTTATAGTCCTTTGAAGCAGATCTCCAATCTTCTCTTGTCAAGACATATTTCAAATGAAAATTCAAGACTTGAATTTATAATCTTAACAAGCCTTCTAGAAAGGTCACTTAGGTAACCCCTAGGTGACTTAGGATAGGGTACCAATGGTCCAATGGTCTTAAAAAATAAAAACCATAAAGTTAATTTGACCAATGGTCCCAAATATAAAAACCATAAAAATAAGTTGACTCAGGATAGGGTACCAATGGTCCAAAGGTCTTACAAAATAAAAACCATAAAGTTAAGTTGACTTATGATAGGGTACCAATCAATGTTGCAAAAGTCGGCATCGGCAAAAAGTCGGCAACATTGCCAAAAAAATCGGGAAAAATCGGCAAAAGTCGACAAACATTAAAAAATACAAAATACATTCATTTTTTTTCAGAATTTTAAACGTATAAAGCAACAATAACATCATATAAATACATTGGAACATAAATATGGAGAAAGCACTGATATATATCCTCATCATGTAGTTAATGCCAAATGTAAAATGATACATCAAAGTGGATATTGAATCTTGAAACATCATAGTTGTTTAATCAAGAACTCAAAAGTGGATAACTAATACAAAATGACATAATATACATATAAATGTATTTGAGGAAAACTAACATCTAGCTATCTAATATCAATGCTCTCTTCTTGAGTTTCCTTTTTACTTATTACTTATTTCTCGTTTTGAAAGGTATATTTTATTGATTTGATTGTCAGGCTGTCAACCATTAAATGTATTTCTTGTTTTGTATTGGTGATAAATCATAGATGTATTTTTCACTTACCCCAAATTGAATTTCCGACATGAGCCTCAGGTTTAGCCCTAACTCATCTACCACTTGAAACATTGCTCTATTTTTCACACAATGTGCTATGATGATCATTCAAAATATGTTTGCTCAAAAAAATCCCTAATAGTAAAAAAAAGTAATTCAATTACCATTGTGATCTTTGATAAATGGATACATATTTTTTTTAGCTTATCCTTGCATGGTTTGATTTTCAAATGCAACAAAGTTTCGAAACATTGATACGGTAGAGGAAAGGTGTTAATATACAACAAAAGGTCTAAAATGGCTATTTTTTGGAAAATTAGTCATTTTAGCCATTTTAGCCAAAATGGGGACTTTTTGGAAAAAGTCGGGACTTGCCATTTTGGCCATTTTAAGCCAAAATGGTGACTTTTTGAAAATTTAAAAAATCACTATTTTTTTCAGCCAATTTTTGGCTCAGGGAAAATATCGTTGACTTTTCCAAAAGTCAATGAATTTTTGGAGAGTTTTTCAACACTAGTACCAATGGTCCAAAAGTTTTACAAAATAAAAACCATAAAGTTAAGTTGACTTGAGATAGGGTACCAATGGTCCAAAGGTTTTACAAAATAAAAACTATTAAGTTAAGTTGACTTAGGATAGGGTACCAATGGTACAAAAGTTTTACAAAATAAAAACCATAAAATAAAAGTCATCATGTTAAAGGTACACATAATAAGAGTGCTAGTACCAAGTAAAAGATAAATGACCAAAAGTCAACCAAAGGGTTCATATTAAGAAGGTAAGACAACCCTCATACCCACAAGTCCAAGGTGTACCATAAAGGTGGACAAACAACACCCTCTAACCCAAAGGACCAACAAGAGCAAGGTATATTGTCCAAAGTTTTAAAACTTGGAACCGTGAGTTGAATTGGTCGAGGGTCAACTCGGACCGGAACTGGAACCGGTAATGAACTAGAGCGGTTTGATTTCAATGAACCGTGCTATTAAATAATACAAAAAAAATTACAATTTTAATGACAAAGATTATATTTAACATTCCAAAATATGATTTCAAGCCATTAGATGATTAGAGACATAATATGCAAAGTCTACTCATATATATAGTATATACCATAAAGTTAACCATGTATGGGTCACAAAATGGCACCAAGTGCACTACATAGATGATAGTATTGTAGTACATAGCAGAATCTCATAACACATATCTTAGAGTCTGAAACAAAATACAATATCAATGAGTATTTATCATCCAAATAGCCTCTACAATCCAAAAAACATAATTAATGATGAATCATGAGTCATGAGTCATGACTCATGGCTAATCAATTATTAAACTCAGCACCACTGCTGGAACTGGGATGCTCAACATCAATGTCTGGATCAGATTCCCCAGAGGACTCCCCCTCAGGGACATCTACGAACCTACTAGAAGTACGGGCTGCACGACTAGGTTGTCTAATGCCACTAGTACGAGTACCACCTTCAGGCTTCTAATGCTACTAGTACTAGTACCACCACTGCCGACAATGTTTGGATTTGCACTTGTATCCCTTGGAGTTGGTACTAGTGGATCTGCATCCACCCCAACTCATCTTCAACTTCAATATCAAAATCAGATTCAAACTTTGCCGACGAAATCTCCACTACCCATTCTGAGTGTGGATCAATATCCTCCAACATAATGGGATCTGTATCAGGTCTTTTGTTTAGCAACTGGTTGCGCCTTAGCTAAAGGTTGTACTGCACAAATACGAGATCATTTAATCGTTTTTGTTCCAAATGATTTATCTTCTTTGTGTGAATCTGCTCAAAGACAGACCAAAATCTGCTCAAAGACAGACCAATTGTGCTCACACCTGGAAGCACTGCAAGGTTGACAATGTTAGTTCAACAAATTAGATTGCAAATGATTCCCACCAGCTTGCTACAGAGACAAAGTTAGTTCGCTACCAAATGATTCTCACCAGCTTGCTACAGAGACAAAGTTAGTTCAACAAATTAGATTGCAAATTGAACTTAAACAACTTAAAGGCTAAAGCTTAAACAATTTAACTTAAATCTTTAAAGTTGAAGCTTAAACTAAAACAATTGAACTTGAACTTAATCAAACTTTTGATTCTTGGAGATTTGAAATTGTTTACCCGGTTGGTCCTCATCTCTTGCCTTCTTTGCTAGATTTTTTTCAAAGGTGCCTGTAGCTCGATTGAAAGAGTTGATCTATCTATGTATCCCATCTGCTCACTCTCATCAGGGACCATGCGCTCTAGGCACTCATACAAACCATCTTTGACCTCCCTTGTTACATCATCTCCTAACTAATTTTTGTAAGAATACCTTGGGTTAAAGAAATACCTAGCTGCATGTATAGGGTGATGGACTTGATTGTTCCATCTGTTGTCAATAATCTTCCAAATATGGCCATACGTGGCCACTTTGTCTTTGTATGTTTCCTTTATTTGCTCCTTTGCCTGATCCATAGCCTCATAAATGTAACCCATGGCCAATCTTTGCCCTTCCACCAACTGCAACACCTTCACAAGGGGCTTAGCAGTTTTCACAACCTTTGCTGCTTTTTTTTAAAATGCAATATCATTAACTTTTTTTTTGGTGTCTTTTCCATCTTGCATACAAGCCCACTTAGATGAAATCCATTCATCACATGAAAACATGTTTTGCAAGTTCTCCTCTTGGGAAATGAGAGATGGCAGTGTCAAGAAGTGAGTTGCAAATCTCATGATGGCAGGCCTAACAAGTTTCCTGTTGCCAGTGTTTTTCCTCATCAGATTCAAGACCCATGAATGGTAGCCTACTCTATAACATCCTTGGCCCAATCATGTTTGCCTATATCCTCAAGCATGAGGTCTATGTAGTGTGCAACACATGGGGTCCAAAATATGGTTTTGTGTTTGCTATCTAACATCTTACCAGTAAGGACATAGTTAGAGGCATTATCTGTAATGACTTGAACAACATTTGTCACCTCGACCTCCATAATAACTTCATCCAACAACTGAATTAGCAGGTTTGCATCTTTCACCCTATCAGATGCATCAACCGATTTCAGAAACATGGTTCCTTGAGGGCAAGAGACAAGGAAATTGATTATTGTATGGTTCCTTGTATCACTCCATCCATCTGACATGATGGTACATCCTGTAGTGGGCCATGACTCCCTAAAACCCTGCAAGTATTCATTTATGGACATAACCTCCTTCAAAACTGATCCCCTCAAGTCATGCATACTAGGGCCTTTAAATCCCTTACCAGCAGCAAAAATGGAATCCCACATGGATTGGTAATAAAGTGAGAGGGCAACATTAAAGGGGATATCTGAATCGTATCACCATCTAGCAATGTATAAGCAACTTCTTTGCATTGCTTTTTCCAATGCTCATCTATGGTGGATTGAGTCTAGGTCGGTTGAACTTGAGATTGAGAGGCTTTGGCACTTGCAAAGGAAGCGGAAGGTGTTGAAAAATATTGTTGAAGGGTCTTTACTTTGTGTTGTCTTTGTTGTTGTTATTCCAGCTTTATGCCGATGAGCCAACCTCGTGCTGTCATCGTTGTTGTTATTGTAGCCTTATGCTAATGAGCCAGCCTTGTGCTGTCGATGCTAGTGATGTATCGGTTTTTATGCAGATGATGATTCAGTTGCATGCTGCATATGATGATGTTCCAATAGAAGATGATGATGCTCCAGTTCCATGCTGCAGATGATGATGCTCCAGCTCCATTCTGCTGCTGATGTTCTAGTTCCATGTTGCAGCTACGTGCTATAGATCATAGTTTTAAAAATCGGAATCGGGCTCGAAATCGGTCGAGGGTCAACTAGGAATCGAAATCAGAATCGGCAATGAATCGGTCATAAATCGGCCGATTTGAATTTAATGAATCGGTT
>LPNX010648115.1:42236-56082 GCA_001517045.1 Pseudotsuga menziesii | reverse complement strand
AAAAAAAAAAAAAAAAAAAAACAAAGTTAAAACTTAAACTTAGAAAAAAATAAAAAAAATGAAAAAAACAGTAAATTGCCAACCGGCCCGGTCAGGTTCGAAATCGGTCGGTTAGACCGGTTAGTTACTGAATCGGACCAGTTTGGTTACCAACCGGCCGGTTCAGTAACTAACCGGTCATCGATTCGGTTTACCTGCCAGTTTGAACCGGTTTGGTATCGAACCGGTGAACCGGCTGGTTCCGAAACCGGTTAGCCCGATTTTTAAAACTATGCTATAGATGATGATGTGGTTCAAAACTTTCGATGATTTATAGATGTACCAGACAATGTTCCAAAAGATGATGTTGATGATGCCTCCTCTCTCCTTCGGATGATGTTGTGTCGAGCCACACCAATTGTTGTTGTTGTCAGTAGAATACCCTTCTTGTTAAGGGGAGTGTTGAGATAACATAACTTCGAAGATATTCTACTTGTACTTCACATTATTATTATTATTCCTCCTTCGGGAGATGTTACTGATGTAAAAGGTCATGTAAAAGTCAGGTTAATAGCACCCAGAAAAGAACAATATAGTTATTATTGTGAAGTTTACTTAGGTAGGTCGGCCTTGTCAGTTAGATAGGTTGGCCCAGTTAGGTAAAATGTCAGTTGGAAAACTAGTATAAATAGACAGGCGCCCTCCCTCATTTATACACACTCACTCACATGTGTATGCGCAAGAGAGAGAAAGTAGGAGGACTTGTGTCTTTGGTGTTTTGGCTCTTATGCTTGGGGTTTGGTCTCTCACTTCATGAGACCTTGGTTTTTGGTCATTGCATACTGGTAATCTATATTGAGGAAGTTTTTGCTGGGTTTCTACCTTTAGGGTTTCCCAGGGTAAATTGTTGTCTACCTTGTGATTGTGTTTCTTTCAATGATCCTCTTTATGCTGTTATTATGAAAATGTATTAAATGCTTATTAAGCTATTACAACATAGAAAACTTAACAGAAAACTTAACAGAAGGCATCCATGGGATATCACCATGAGGAGCTTGAAGATTAAGAGGAACTTTCAACAAAGTTAAAGATAAAGGGTCTTGGTATCCAGTAACCTTGAGGGATGACATGGATGGATACATAGAAGATAAGTAGCATAGGAGGCTACCTGTCACTCCAAAACAAAATGTACCAATGCAGAGGGAGGATGGTGCTTCGCTTTAGAGAGAGTGAGTACAGAAGATCTCAAAGTTTGAGAATCTTGACATTGTACGACAAGATGGACAACTTCCTGATGAGCTTAGGCTTTACCAAGTGTTAAGCGGATTCTCCCTTTACTTCAAGGTTGAAGGCGAAAGACCGATGATGCTTCTTCTATATGTTGACAGGAGAGGACAAACTCATTATAGATGCAAAGAGGATGTTTGTCATCGAGTTCGAGATGAAAGACCTAGGGATGATGCACTACTTCTTAGGCATGGAGGTGTGGCAGAGTGTCGATGGGGTTTTCCTTGGTCAAGGAAAGTATGCAGTGGATATTTTGAAGAGATTCAGAATGCCGGACTGCAAGGCGATGGCCACACCTATAGCATTGAACTTGAAGCTATTTTGTGATGCTTCATCATAGTCAATTGATGCCGCAATGTATCGTCAAATGATTGGTTCATTGATGTACCTGACATATACGAGACTAGACATATGCTTTGTTGTGAACACCCTGAGCCAGTTCCTGACGGATCCGAGACATGTTCACCTGATTGCTGCAAAGTATGTATTAAGGTGCCTGAAGGGTACATTTGATTATGCGGTCAAGTATGATGCGAATAAGAAGATAAACCTGCACAGTTATGTTGATTCGGATTGGGAAGGCAACGCCACTAATAGGAAGAGCAATTTGGGATTGCTGATTCAGTTTGGGATCCAGCATGATCTCTTGGTTTAGCAGGAAGCAGTCCTGCGTGGCGTATGTTGTAGCTTGCTCGGCCAGTTGTGAGGCACTATGGCTTTGGAAGTTATTATCTGATTTGTTTGATCTCTAGTTAGAGGTGACTTGTTTGTATCTTTTGTGACAACCAGAGTTGCGTGAAGTTGTCAGCGAACCCGGTGTTTCATGACAAGTCAAAGCATATCGAGATCAAGTACCACTATATCCGAGTTATGGTGTAGAAAGGAGAAATAAAGTTCCAATACGTGGCGATGGACGAGCATATAGCTGATGTGTTAACTAAGTCGCTAGCCAGAGTGAAGTTTGAGTACTTCAGAGAGAGACTTGGAGTGATCCAAATTGATGTCCCTAGAAAGAGGGAGTGATGAGTTTTATCATGGTTGGAGATGTAGGTTGTCTTGGTGACGTAATGAGTCTTGGCGTGCTCCCATGCTAGAGATGGCGAGAGACCAAAAGACGTAGATGCATGAGATCTCACATGGGAAAGTATATAGGTTGTCCTTGAACGTAAAAGTCCTGGGGTGGTACATAGGTTTTTCTTAGACGTAATCAATCCTATTAGGTCGTTCTCTAATGTAATCAGTCTTGGAGTAGTACGCAGGTTATCCTCGAATGTAATGAATCTTGGAAGGTTGTCTTTGGATGTAATCAGTTTTGGCGTGATACACAGGCTTCCTTAGATGTAATAAGTCATTGAGGTTGTCCTTGAACGTAAAAGTCTTGGCGTGGTACAAAGATTGTTCTCAGATGTAATCAGTCATTTTGTGTGTTCCCATTTTTGGAGATGATGAGAGGTCACAAGGCACTTGGTGTGCGCCTGGGCGGTTCTCACATAGTGGTAGACGTAGGTTGTCATTGAGACGTAATGAGTCTTGGCGTGCTCCTATGTTTGTAGAACGCAGGTTGATCGCGGGATCTAATGCACTTGGTGTGCTCCTAGGAAATTCTCGCATAGTGGAAGACACAGGTTGTCATGGTGACGTAATGAGTCCTGACGTGCTTCTATGTTGGTAGAATGCAAGTGGTCTGTGATATGCATCTGGGCTGTGCTTCGTGTATGATGATGAGATGATCTGGAAATGACGAGATGATAGTAGGAGACGCAGATGATTGCAATGCCAATGTAATGGATGGTCTTGGGTTGTATCTACGCGATTTCTTGCTTGTGGATATGATGAAGACCTAGATGAGGACTAGGCCTACACCCAACACGAAACAAGGTTGGCTTTGTAAAAACTTTTGATGACAGATAGGTCCGACATTTGTCACTATTCATTGATCGACAAGATGAGGACTATGGCAGCAACTACGATGATGACGTGACCAGATGTTTTGATGACTGTGGCGAGAGAATACCTTCCTAGTTAAGAGTGAGTGTTGTTGTATTTGTAACTTCAGAAGATATTTTGATGTATATTATCATTGTATGTTGTTGTACCCCTATCAGAGATGTGTTTATCTCCTTTTGGGATGTCATTATTGTTTATGGTCCTTGAGGTACAACCTCCATTGTAAGTCGGGGTAGTAGCGCCCATTTTAATATAATGAAATGTATTTTTTGAGTCTCCTTAGGTGAAGTCGGTCTTGCTAGGAGAAGAGGTCGACCCAATTAAGTTATTAGGCCAGCCACTTGATGTGTATAAATAGGGAGGCGCCCTTGCTCATTTACACACACACTCACTGAAGTTCACATGAGGAGAGAGAGAAGAACTAGTAGGAGAGAGAGAGAGATACAGAAGACTTCTTATACTTGGGTTTTTCCATCTTGTGATATTGTCTTAGTGATAGAACTATCCTGAGGAAGTTTGCGGGGTTTTCTCCTTTATGGTTCTCTCGAGGAAAATCTTTGTGTTTTGTGTATCTGCTCTATCTTATGCATCTTGTTGTGCTTGTTATTCTTTCAGACAAAGATCCTAATCTATTTGAATAAGATTAGAAAAACTAACAAGAAGCCCATCACAATTTGGATCTTCATCGCTATTGATAATCACATCATGTTAATATGGAGAGTACTAGAAGAAGAACTTCGTACGATCATCATTCCTTGACTTCTTTTCTGGAGCTTCTTCGTCAATAGTTGAGGCTTGGTATCTTGTCTTCTTTGAACCAAGACACTGTATGGCATACTGACTGAACTTCTGGCATCTGAAGCACTAGATATGAGAGAGATCCTTCTTCATTTGTTCTGGAATCTCCCCATCAACAAGCTTAGTGGGAACCCTAGACTTGGAAACCCCGTCAGGTCTATGTTCAACCTTCATACTAATCTTCTTGACTGCAACCTGAAAAATTTGTTAAAAAACCCTAGTAGGGGCTAAGTCAAAGATGAAGTATGGACACTTGCAAATTTGAAGCGGCATATAGTTGTGCCCTATCAAGGTGAGTTGGAGCAAGGTAGGATTGAGTCAAAGATGTGGATAGAAGGGCTTGATCCAAGAAGCCCTAGATCTTGACCTCGACAAGATTAGGTCAAAAATGGAACTTCACCAATCTGAATTTGGCTTCCACTCAAAGATGCCACCCTCTTAGGGCGAGTTGCTCGATGCTCCTTTTGAGATAATATGAGGTTGAAAACACTCCAAAGTATGGAGCCCCCTAGTTTCCAGCAATGGCTTCCCAAAGTATGGAGCCCCCTAGTTTCCAACAATGGCTTTTTTTAGCACTGCTCGGATACCATATTAGATTTTATAGATAAAGCAATATAATTTCACTTGCATAACAACAACATGATCACTAAAAGAATAACCAAGCACAAGAAACAATAGAGACAAGGATCTGATATGGGAAACCACCAAGGGAGAAAACCCAATAACCTTCTAATAGGGATATAAGTTCAGATATCAGTAGCATAAACCCCAAGAAATATAAGAGAAACTTCTTCAAAGTATAGAATCCCGAAGAGACTTCTCCTAGTTGCAATAGCGAACTCCTTTGCTTGAG
Organism: Pseudotsuga menziesii; assembly: GCA_001517045.1. Taxonomy (NCBI): domain Eukaryota; kingdom Viridiplantae; phylum Streptophyta; class Pinopsida; order Pinales; family Pinaceae; genus Pseudotsuga; species Pseudotsuga menziesii. Next base: position 51,218 of record LPNX010648115.1, on the reverse strand, counting down.
CGAACTTGCTTGTTGCTGTGTTGTGAAAATGAGAGGAGGCACCTTCTATTTATACTTTATGTTGCCGCCTTTTAAATTTCCAATTGGGTCTACTACTTGTCTTCTTTGCTGGGGCCGACTTCTCTTATGGAATCTTCTTCTGGGTTGACTTGTGTTCTTTACTGGGACCGTCTTGTGAGGATGTGCTTCACTTAGCTATTACATCGATACACCCCCCATAGAATGAGGAATCCTTTAGCAAAGATGTAGAACTATTAACAAAAAATCAGACTTTTTCCAAACACTTAGTTAAACCTCAGATTTCAGACTTTAACTTTCATTAAGTTAAAATACTTCACATGCATAAAACCCAACAACCAGAAGCTGAAACATTGAAAAAAAGAAGTCTGTAGCAGCAGAAATACACATAAAAAACAGCAGACTGATAAACCCATAAAACAGTAGAATTTTGGTCAATGTGACCCTGGAAAAACCCCACCCCGGGGAAAACCAGTCCAAGAAAATTTTATTGTAGCATTTATCAGGCAGAAAAATAATTTACAGCAACATTTATTTCAGCATTAATGACTACCAGATTTCTCGATTTCCATGTCCACCTCGATTTCTGTGCCCACCTCAAATTGTGTGCCACCTCGATTTCCGTTTCCAGCAGACTGTAGGGACTGTATGGATTTCTGTGATTGGAAAAAAAATTCACTTCTCGAAAATCGTGCCCAGAGTTGTTTTCTCGAAATCTGTGCCACTGCTGTACCGTACGGAACAGTACAACTCAACAGAAACTAAATGCCTTGGAAAACTGCCCAACTCCTTGGAATTCATGCCCTCTTGAGAAAACAAATTCTCCTTGGGATTCGTGCCCACTTGAGAAAAATTGCAGCTCCCTCTCTCTGCAAATAACTCAGCGAAATGCTTACTCTTGGAAATGCTTTCCATCAACTTGTCTTGTACACTACCCTAGGCTCTCTCTTATAACTTGAGACTCAAGAGTGACTTTTCACCTTCCCAAGGCCAAATCCAAAGGCCAAGATTAAATCTTGCCTTTACAAGATCAAGGGTTGAGAAACTTCCCTCCCAAAAGCGGTTACATTTAATTGTAGTAAAGTCACATTTACTTTATGAACCAAGTGTACTTTATCTTATAAAGTCACTTTATACAATTAAAACAAGGGAATACTTTATAAAAAGTCCCATTTACATAAGAGTCACTTTAAACTTTATAAAACAACATTACAAAGTAAAGTAACCTAGCTAGTGCATGGTCACTTCCGCATACAAGACAAAAACATGCGAAGTGCCTCCAGAGCTAAATCTCTAACAAAAGATCCAAAATCAGGAATTCTGGCTCAATTAATTAAGGTATTATGTATCCAGGAGGTGCACACACCATAAATCAGGGAATTTTAGACATAAGTCTCATTAATCAGAGGATGCTGCCACCAAAATCCATGAATCAAGGATTATGTTCCTTGGGGAGTGTGCCTAGCATAGTTTGAGGGGTTTAGATGGAGTGCGACTACCATTTTTTAAGGAGGGCATTCCACATAGTAAATACATTCATTATTCTATATTATACAACTATACATCATGATAAATTTGCTCCAAGGGGCTCTAGACCATGTGCAACTGATTATGCTGTGTCGGGATCTGGAATCACAGTTATCTGCTGGATTACCCTCATGCAATATGAGTAACAAGTCTGATATAGGTAACTTCATATGCATAGATATTAGAAACATTACAAGCGACCATACTACACATCAATTAGCTTGGAATGCCTAATTATGTGCCAAACCAAGTCCAGATGAAAAGTTCAAACCACCTGTAACATAAAGTGTATATAGACAAGGAAAGATCCACCACTGTGAAGTTTCATCTGCAGAAAACCTTCCCTTTAACAGATACTTTCTCTGACCTGTAGTGTTTTACATTCAAGTCACTTGCAAATGTTCAGATCTTATGAGGGGCACAGTAGCTCAACAAGGGCTATGACCTATAGGAAAATTTAGAATCTTCATCTCATTTTTTTGGGAAATGTATCTAAAGCTTTAGCGATGCATTAATGCTGAAAAACAGTCAAAGATTAATTTTCAACAGTTCATCCTGACTAGGAACATAATTTACCATTTCAAATGGAACTCCGAGACCAACCACTTGACTGATTACTGATTTGTTTGAATAAATGGATCATTCATATTCATCCTCTGAACCTGAAGAATGTCTAGCTACTCAAAAGATTTTGGGTTTATGTAGAGAATATCCTACACGGAAGCATTTATTAGATTCACTTTCTGCTCTAACGATGGCCACTTTAACTTGAAACAACACAGATGCACTACATCATAGAAATTAAGACTCTTATTTAGGTAATTAAAATGCAAAACATTGAGGTTTTTTCAAGACAACATGTAAAGGATTTGTAAGAAGGAACTCATTGTCTAAAAAATATTCATTTTGAGTCTTGAAAAGTTGATAAGGATCATATGAAAAGCCCATTCCAAATCTCCCCATTGTAGTGGTATCTAGGTTAATAAAATGCAAATCATTAAGGTTTTCTAACCGTAGTTATAGGTTTTAACCATAGTAATATGTTGAGCGTAATGATCTTTCAACGTAAGCATGTAACACTTAGATTACAGAGTGGTGCATGGTAAGTTAATCAAACTTGCATAGTTAAATTTATTGAAATTGTTTATTTCTGAGAAATAATGTTCTTTCGATGTAGTCTGTCTCATGTTTTTCCAAAGTCTGTTTTGTACTCTTAACTCTCTCTCATCACCGAGTTTTTTGCTGAGAATTTTCCACAAGAAACAGTGAGATCTGGCCCTTTTGATCTCCTGTCTGAATGATTCTCTGTCGTTGGATTTATGCTTCTTGGAATGTTTTGCTTCTGAATAATTTATGGTTTAAGTGTTGTTACCCAGTTTAAAGTCTTTCAAGAAGTGAGGAGAATATGGAACATTCATTGTAGTACTAAATGTTCATTATCTTTTTGTTGACCTCAGATCTTTTAGGTATTAATAAAATACTAAAACATGCTTTGGATAAGTGTTTTAGATATTTCCTTAAAAAGATGATATGCCTAACATACCCACTAGAAACCTTTGTTCCCTTGATTTCCTGAAGCATATTTATGGTTGGTTTTTAATTAATTTTCTCCAGTTAGTTTGATTGATTGCTGAAGTCTTCCAAGAAGTGAGGAGATATGGCACATTCATTGTACTATTGTAGTACTAAATGTTCATTATCTTTTTGTTGACTTGAGATATTTTATGTATTAATAAAATACTAAAACATGCTTCGGATAAGTGTTTCAGATTTTTCTTTTAAAAAGATGACATGCCTAGCATATCCACTAGAAACATTTGTTTCCTTGATTTCCTGAAGTATATTTATGGTTGGTTTTTAATTAATTTTCTTCAGTTAGTCTTGATTGATTGCCAGGGACAAAACATACTACAATATATTTCTGACTTTTGTTATGTATTTTTCTGAAAGTGAAGCTGCCTAACCACATGGGTTTTTTTATTGTTACCAGGACAGACAATTCGATAAAGAACCACTGGAATAGCTCAATAAAAAAGAAACTGGAATCATATATGGCATCGGGTCTCTCTATCCAGCTGCCAGAGTTGCCTACTGCTCAGCCAACCCTGCTACCTGCTTTATCAACTGCTGCCGAAACATCTAGTGAAGTAGTGATGGCAGGCACTGTAACGGAGCAGCAATTTGTATGCAGTCAGGAATCTGCTTCAAGAGTTGGTTTCCAGTCTGGCTTGCTGGAAGTGGCAACAACTAGTACTTTGGAACATGGAGACAAGAATTTAGATCTCAAGAAAAATGAAAGTGATAGGAGATTGGTTGATGAAGTAAACGATTCACCCAGTCCTCCTCTTCCTCTTTGCTTTGAGACAGATGGTAGTGTTTGTCTGACAGCAGATGGAATACCTGAATTTTCTGGTGTTGGCAGAGGCAAAGCAGCAATGTCTGTGCCTTCTTATCAAATGAATGATTTTTTGGAATCTGTTGTATCAGCAAATACCTTCTCTGTTGGCAGTCCCCAGGAAGTTTCTAACGCTGGTAATATGTCAAACTGTGTGGCCTCTACTGCTCTTGGCTACCATTCCATAGCGCCTAGCTCTGATGCAGAGCACAAATCTTCTTCATTGCTGAACAGATATCATCTTTCGAGTTGTGATGTGGCCATGTCACCCCCCAATGCATGCACATCAGCCTTCTCTGGTTCATGGTCGCCTCTTGGTTCTGGTGCCCCGGATGCATCTTTGAGCAGTTTTGTTGATAAAAAACAGTTGCTTAGCTCTCCTGAAAAGCCTGTTTCTGCAATTGATGGTGGTACTTGTAGTTCTTCTGAGATACGGCACTGTGATGAGCTTTTACAGGTTTGCTTGCCTTCTAATGAGAGTTTAGAGCTTGGTAATCAAGATGAGATGCCTCGATCAGCTATGCTGTCAATGACAGCTGATGTTAGTAGGAAGGTGGTTTGTGAAATGGATGCTGGTGGTAATCCTGGTGTTCAATCAGAAAATCCAAATTCTGAGTCTTTGTTTTATGAGCCACCCCGTCTGTCAAATTGGGATATTCCATTTGTTAATTGTGATCTGATAAATTCATGTGGCTATCTTCATCAGGCATATAGTCCACTTGGTGTTCGGCAAATGATAATGTCATCAGTTGATTGTTTTTCTCCTCCTTGCAATCCATGGGGATATGCTTTTAATGAGAAGAGCCCAGAATCTATACTGAAGAGTGCTGCCAAGAGCTTTACAAATACTCCCTCTATATTAAGGAAACGGCCACGTGATGCTTCAACTCCTGTGGATGCAAACCAGAATGAAAAAGCAACAGATAGAATGAAAGCTCATGATAATTTTATCACACCTGGTTCACTAGGTAAGAAGTATAATGAATGTTTGGAATCTCCAGATGATGTGTCTTCTGACTACTGTGCGAAGGATGGCATCAGTGGACCTGGACTATGCCAAAGTAAAAGGAGGTACCTAGTCTCTCCACAGTATTGTTTGAAAACTAAACATTTTGCGCCTGTAAAATCAATGGAAAGGCATTTAGAATATGCAGCCGAAGCTACAAAAGGCACGGATGCTGGGTATAGAGGGAGTAGTCCATCTCCAAAGAAAAATAGTGGTGGCTTGGAAAGTGATGTTAGACAAAGTAACAGAGGCCTAGATCCTAGTGGTTGGAAAGCTTCAAATCGAGAATGCACTCAGAGGGATGTCAGGGATATGAACAAGATTGACCATGGTGCAAGGATACAAAATGTAGGTTATCTATGTTGTCTCCCTTCATTTTGGGTATTTGTTTTGAGATAAGTGACCTTTCATTAGTGTGCAGGCTAGCATGCATTTGCAGATTCTGAAGGATGTTGACATTCGTCACAACTTTGTAGCTTTCTTGAACACAAATTATGTGTTTTTTCTGTTTATTTTCTGTCTGCTTATTCGTTTCTCACATTGCATGTGTTTCTGCAATTTCTAGGTTTATGCCATTCTTCAAGTTTGTAATGACTTATAGCTCATCTCTATCTTTTCTAATTTCATTTCAGGGCATGGTTTGTGTGCTATTATCTAGCTGCAAAATAATGAATGGAAATTGTTTATTTTTATGGGTGCATCTTTTTTCGATTTTTCTTTTTTTAGTTGTTACTATCAAAGTTTTTCCTTGGGAGCACTTCATTGAGTTGTTTTTCTAATGCGGATTTTCTCATGCTTTCAGTAGTTCCCTTTCACGAATGCTGTAGCTGTGCACTCAGTATTTCATATTGATTGTATATGAATGATTCGGGAAGTTGCCTACGCAAATAAACAATATTTCTGTTTGAAGCTTCTCATGAAATTCGACAGCCTTCGGCTCTTGCAGATGCAAAGCTTTGGAGTCCTTGTTGAGCAGAATTTGAATGGTCAGCAGTTTTGCCCAACAATTGGGGACAATTCGTTAAAATTTGGCACTCCTAGTGCTTCTACTGTGATTTCAAAGTCTTATAGTGGCAGAAGTATGGGGATATCTGGAAAACTAAGAGTTTCTGAAGGGGACACTGAAATGCGCGCATCAGGATTTGCATCTTCACCCCGTAATATGGCACATAAAATGGGGACAACCAACATTGAAAGTTCTGCCGTCATCGCTTCTGCAAATCCTCTTCATAATGCATTTGATATAGATTGGCTCAACAACATCCCCGATCTAGACAACTTGAGCATGTATGTTATGTGCCTCAATCTTTCTTAGGCTTTATGTTTTTGGCATTTCAATTATCATCCTTTGTTGTTTTGATGCATGTGTTACTTGACAGCACGATGATCTGTTACTCCATCTGAACATCCGTAGAGAACTACCAAAGAGTCCTCCTAGCTCTGTTGCCTGTTTTCATTCTTTCATTTAACATGTTCCCTGGTTCTTTTCTATGTTCAGGGAATTGCACACATGTGCATGTGTTCTGTTTAGTGGGTTATTGTTTTTAAGCAGAGTTTATTATTCAAACAAATACATAGAGATAATGATGAGGTTCAAATATATTTGTATGTTATCATATAGTGTGCTATCCCATTATAAACCTCATTTCATAGTTAAGATCTTCGTAAAACCCACATGAATAGAGAGACCCACATGAATATAGGTTTCAAAGATACCAGGAATTGGAACATTTTCTCGGGTACATTATGAGTATGTTGATAGAGGCTGAGACTAAATTACAAGGAATATGTTGGAATGATTTTATTTTTATGTATGAGTTTAGTCTACAAGGAATAAACCTTCAACAATGTTGTGGTTTGACGTTATATATAGAGAGACCCACATGAATATAGGTTTCAAAGATACCAGGAATTGGAACATTTTCTTTGTACATTATGAGTATGTTGATAGAGGCTGAGACTAAATTACAAGGAATATGTTGGAATGATTTTATTTTTATGTATGAGTTTAGTCTACAAGCAAATCCACAGTCTCTATAAGTTCTTTTTGAAAGATAAGTTAGCTCTTTCTTCTGGGATAGGTTCAAGGCAAGAATTGCAAATTTAAGGTTGGTTTAGTTAATATATAATGGTTTAGTCCGTAAATTTCAATTATCTAACAATTGATATACTACAATGACTTAGTGCAATGAGAAATAAGCAACTGTTTGATGATTATTTGATCAGAGTCATTGATGAGGACAGGGATGCCTCTTCTCCCTCCTCTTTCTCTACTTTATTTGCTATTATGATGCTGATGAACAAGGGTTTCTCGTGCCTCTTAGGTTTTGCATAGCTCTTTATCCTTTCTTTCTTCTATTGTCTTTCATATATATTGTACTTTTATAATATTTTAGCTTTAGGAATGTTCTAGACACTGATCTATCACTTGCTCACCCTTGGATATTAATAAAATTAGCCTATTATCTTATCCTTGTGGGGAATGCCTTGGATTTGAAAGGAAATGTGTTTCTTGGGAGCATTTTGAACCTAAATGAAAGTGGAAGGTCTGTAGGATTTCCCTTATCTTCATTGACTAGGGTGTAATTAGTCCTATTAGTGTGGACAAACTATCGTGAAACCTGCATCAATAAAGGTGAATGTCAGTTATAACTTATTATTATAGTTGAGGAGAAAGTATGCTAAGAGAGTGAACTTGATATGGACGAGATTATGATTAACTAACAGGCACCATATAGACAGTTTGTAATCACATCTACCATTCATCGATTATATATTTTATATAAAAATAGTTATTTTTCCTAAGATAGTTTGTCCTATGCTAAAATGTTATCGCCATGACTCTTTCCAGATGTGTTTGGAGCTTCAGTAGACATTTCTATGTTTTTATTCTTCCTAATATAATTGTTTAATTCTGATAAGCTCTTGTGTAACAATATTGAATCAAGCTAAGTTTTCGATTAAATTTGTCAGTACTAAGTACTGACCTAGTGTAATTAAGTGTTACTATCTAAATTGTATTTTTTTCCTTTTCTTTTATATATATCAGTGTTCAAGTTGCTATAGCTCTTGAATCCAAAGCAAGGAACTGAACATTTCCTTGTAATTTGTCCAGAATGGGTAGTGCATCTGGCCTTGACAAAGGTCTTGGGTCTCCTCTTGGATTGAAGTCACCATGGAGTCTAGATCCATCTTTCTCAGTGCAAAAGAGCAGTGCAGACACGATTCTTGAGGTATTTTCAAGATACCCTTGCCACCTGTCAGAAGAATATTTTTTCGATTGTTCTTTTTCATTAGTTTAAAAAAGGAAATGATAATTTCCCTTTACATTTTGAAATTTTGCTTTTCTCAAGGAAATCTACATTCATTTTTATTGAAAGAGGCATGTTATTGGTAACCCTATAGTCTTGTCAGTGTTTATTTATGTTATTGAATGGCATTTTGATTCTTAGACACATTGCACAACTGTCAAAGTTAAAGCAAATCAATTACTGTCAACATTTTTAAGGATTAGAAAGTTATTCCACTGAAGCAGATTCCATTTATAGTGTTATTTTCTGAAGATCTCTCTATCTAAACTTTTACCCACTTGATCGTTTTGATTTTGTTTTCTGTTTTCCTCTTGGACACTCACCATTAATTCTCATACACTTTGGGCAATTCTTATGATTTTTCTAGAGATTCAATATTAAAGTACTCCTATAAGACTTTTGATCATTCACATGTCCTTTGAATGTTAAACCTTCATTTTCTTGAAGATAATATACCATATGTATAAAGTATAATATCTCAGGTTGAGTTTCTATTCTTAGCAATTGAGATATTAGCAAATAAAGTTTCATGTCTTTTGTGTTTTGTTTTCACAGAGCATATATTTACTAATTTATCACCAACTATTTTGTACGTACTGAAAGTTCTTTATGGTGATCAATGTAAACTTATAGGATATCTTTGATCTCACCAATTCATTTTTTACTCAAAATATATATCTCGGGAAACTCGCTGGGCACTTCCTCTCGTTTTGAGGGTGGTACCA
>LPNX010648115.1:18386-42168 GCA_001517045.1 Pseudotsuga menziesii | reverse complement strand
AACTTATAGGATATCTTTGATCTCACCAATTCATTTTTTACTCAAAATATATATCTCGGGAAACTCGCTGGGCACTTCCTCTCGTTTTGAGGGTGGTACCAATGGTAAACTAGATTTTGTAGAAGCTCAAAGCTTTATCAACAATCCCTTGATGATCATGATATTCAACAAAAGGCCCACGAAGCATCATGTCACAACATGGGATTTGGGCCAGGGTGGGCAGGACAACACTTTTCCTTGCAACCACTTGGACTAGACCCACTTGACAAGATCTCACCAATTCATTTTAGTATGATATAGAATTACGTACCCTTAGCTGGGGTATTCTCATTTTTACGAATATCAAAGACGTGGCCTTTCTTCATTTCAGTTTAACTATCAAAATCATTAGCTTCATTAGCTTCCTTATTCTTTGACTTTCAATCTAAGTCACTTGAAACTTAGAAATGGGTGGCTGACACAAGACACAGAACCACCATACGAGGGCACGAGGACACAGATTCACACACATGTGTGCGCTTCAAATCAAATATAGTTAGGAGGAGGTAATCATTTTGATACAAAAAAATACCTACAATGCATCATTACACACATAGATCATACATATAGTAGCATAAACCACAATTTCCTAATTTGATGTCATCAAAACATATTAGATCAATAAGATGACAGATGGGATTCGGGAACACTAATTACAAATCCAAACAGGGCTGGAAAATTTCATAGCTCTTAGAACTCACAATCAATATTTGTTAGTATCACCACCACTGATATTGCCTTTGTTCTTTCGTCCATCATCCTCCAAGGTTTACAAGAGGGTGTCCAGCACAAGACACATACGCCTAACAAGGACACACACACACACATATTGTGCTGAATCTGCTGTTGTGGCAGATGTCTGGACGAGAGTGTGTCCAACACAAGACACATAGATTCCTCACAAGGACACACACACACACATTTCAAATTAGAGATATAAAATATAGACAAAAAGAGGCAATTTATTTGAACCTTTCAAAAAGATACCTACATTGCATCAAATGTGTAATATCCCAAGCTGATATCCTACTGTTTTACTACTATGTTGTTTGGCTAATACACTCGAGATGGTGCAAAAATACTGAATAAAATGTGCATGCAAAGGTGTCGTGCCAAATGGCCCTAAAATATAGCTAATCTGGAGAGATTATAGGGCAAAGACTTTCAGGAAGAAGATATACACTTACCACTGATAAATAAGCTGATAGTACTCCAGAGATATGATGCATGTAGTGTGTGTCAGAAGATAGTGCTTGTCTCCTCTGTTTGACACCCAGCTACATGTGTGCCCTCTTCTAGATGATGTTGGCGTTTTTGGAGGAGGTGGCCGTTTTTGCTGGAACTTGGTCGGGATGTTTGTCTACACCTGTGGGAGACATTGGATGGCACATGCAGAGGATTTTCCTTCACTAAGGCACTTAGAGAATTGATCTAGCTCTCAGGTGCCTACACCCTCTTCACCCACGTTTTTGCTGCTAACTGCTCTCAGTATGCAAACAGGAGGCTGACAATCACTTGATGTCGTGTAATGAGCCTGCTGAGAAAGATAAGGCTAACACACAGAGGAAAAACTGAGCTGTAGGATCCCAACGAATTCTTCTAAGGATTTTCAGTTATTCCCCAGCTGCAAAACGTGAACCTGCAAATAAACCTTTAGTGTGTTGGATCACTGAATACAGATGAATATGATGAATGCTGATGATAGACCTGGATGGTCTACCCTGAAGTGATTAGGGCAGATAGGTTTCATTGCCGAAACCCTTGTTAGATGAAGACCTTCGTCTCCAATCCCAACTGCTGCTGTTGCTGCTCTAGAACCCAAAATCAACAATAATAATCATAGATAGCTCCTTTGATTCAATAACCCTTCTTAATTAGATTAGCATGTACTTTTAGGGTTTACGCGCCACTTTTGCATGCATGCAATTCTAATTTCATGTTGACTTTAAGCCTAAAGTAATAAGGCTTCCTTTAACATACTGATGACTTAATACTGAATGAATGCTCTGTTCTGCCCTAAGTATCAAATGTCCTCAGTCAATTCCCCTTTCAAGAGATACCTGCCCGAACCTTATGGTAATCAAATAGGTTAGCGGGTGTTTTGGTGCTCAAGTAGATGGTGGATCACTGAATACATATGAATATGATGAATGCCGATGATAGAACTGGATGGTCTACCCTGAAGTGATTAGGGCAGATAGATTTCTCTGCCTAAACCCTTGTTAGTTGAAGACCTTCGTCTCCAACCCTAACTGCTGCTGCTGTTGTTCTAGAACCCAAAATTAACAATAATAATCATAGATAGCTCCTTTCGTTCAATAACACTTCTTAAATAGATTAGTATGTACTTTTGGGGTTTACATGTCACTTTTAGGGTTTACATGTCACTTTTGCATGCATGCAATTCTAATTTCATGTTGACTTTAAGCCTAAAGTAATAAGGCTTTCTTTACCATACTGATGACTTAATATTGAATGAATGCTCTGTTTTGCCCTAAGTATCAAATGTCCTCAGTCAATTCCCCTTTGAGGAGATACTCGCTCGAACCTATGGGAATCAAATAGGTTAGCGGGTGTTTTGGTGCTCAAGTAAATGAGGACATTACAAAATGCACAAGAATACACCCATATACCAGACATAATAGGTTAACTACAATGCTTTGATTAGATATCATCAAAACATATTACATAGATAAGATGATAGACGGGAATGCTACTAACAAATACAAAATAGGGTAGAAGAGTTCTTAACTCATCCTCTCAAAACTCATAATCAAAATTCATTAGTCTCACCATAACTGACATTGCAATTGTTCTCTCAAACGTCCTACTCCAATGTTTCCATTGCATGTGCTGCATCCATTGCTATGGCAGATGACCCCACAAGAGGATCACCATCATTAAAAGTGATTGGTTCTAAGACTAATGCTTTAAGATCCAAGTATTGATACTTTGAAATTGACAAATGCCAATGCATATGATATTAAGCATTGACCAATGTAGGGACATGCATTGTTAGATTTTTGGGTTAGTCCAAAAGTGTTTACACAATGTTTGGGGGTGCTTTTCATCAGATTTGTTGTACATGGTGTATGATCAACCCTTGGCTATTCCAAGATTTATTGTAGCATGAGAGATGGTTCGTGATGGATAATGCATAGTTGAGATTGCTTGCCTAGTGGATGCTTGAACCGACAATAGTGTTAGCTATCTTGGTGTACTTCCCTCAAGCATTGGAGTTCTCTTACTTAATTGATGGGTGCACGTAATGATGGACACATGGACGAGCCACTTGCTTGGACAGTGCCCCACTTGGGATGAGGAGTGTTTTGCAAGATGGCAGAGGGCTTTAGGCCCTAGATGGCATGTGGTAGCTTGGATTCCTTTTTGGAGGATTGGAGATGGCTTGGGATTCAACATTGGAGTACATTGTTTAGGAGGATTATTGGAGTACATGGAGGTTCGTAATTGAGCGGTGTGGACTTGCCTCGTGTAGCTAAATCACCTTCGGGTCATTATTGTGCATGACATTGCCATTTGAGTATGACACTTGTGTTCTATAGAGTGGATGTCTCACTTGTGGGCCTACGAGACTCATGTATGTTGGTTGTAAGGGCTTGTGCCCACATAGTATTGTTAGCGCCCCTTACGTCCCTTGTGAAGAGAGGAAGGAGATAAGGTAAGATAAGACAATTTTATTAATGTCCAATGAATGACCACAAAAGTAGGTCAATGGAACTGTTTGGTACCATGATGCCAATACAAAGTGAGAAAACTAAGGAAACTCCTATAAAAAACAAGATGCAAAAAGAAAGGTATGACTCAAATATAAATATTGAAAAGCGAACTCTAAATATGAAGAGTTGATCTACTAAAGATAATATGTACAAAGAGAGTGAATTGTTGATTTGTGATACATAAGGTGTAAGTCTGTCATGGTGCTCCTAGAAGATGGGAGCATCGAAAAAATGTAGTAATCTGCTGAGTGGGCGCTGGTTTAGGGCTATTTTAGGATGTGAATGTGACTAGAGGGCGAGGGAGTGAAGATGGATGTCCTCCTACAAGTATAAGGCAAAATATTTTTGGTCGGGATGCTTGAAAAAATTGGTTAGAATTTGAAGCTCCCTAAAAAGACGATGCAACCGCCGTCGGATCTTGTAGTAAATAGGAGAAGGAAAGATGAACTGGTCCTCGGTCTCAACCTCTTGAAGGTGGCATACTTGCAAGATCTTGTTTGGTGATCTGACTCCACCTTAAGACGATGAGAACCCACTCTAAATTGGCCTAAAGGAATATGAAGAGTGTGTGCCCACTGGCAGAGTGTGTAATGGGACCGAACAATGAGATCATCCCTCGGATCCATGAAGCGCTCAACGTAAAAGGCTATCTTTGGACGTAACCCGCCCTAAGTGTTGATCCAAGTGACGTGCACAAACTACCTATAGAGATCATTTTGGGTGAATTTGTCCAGCTATTGACTAGTAGGTGAGAGGTTCCAACCACATCATCATTTGTTCTCTTTTCTTTGTACTTACCCTCTTGGAGGAAGTCGCTAGGGTTTCCTCATGAACCCTAGGTTGAATTATGAAGTCTAGATGAGATGTTTTATTTAGAGTTTGCTCTTGTGACTAGACTTTTCTCTCGTGGAGCAGACGTTGGTGATGGTCACTCTTCTTTCTCTCTTGTGTCTCTTCAATTTTTCTTAATCTTTCTCTCTCTATCTTGGCTCTTCAATTGTACTAGATCTCTCTCTTCATGATGAATTTAAAGGCCAACTGCCCCTTGCTACTATGAGCTTCTCACTACTACTTGTAACGATCAGGTCATCTACATACATGACCAAAAATAGTAAGTAAGATTTACCAAACAAATAGTGAAGGTTATGGTTTATGGTAGTTTTGGTGAAGTCAATATTCCACAAGTACTCATTAATTTGTGAGTGCCAAGGACGCAATGCTTCCTTTCGTTTGTATAGGGCCTTCTTCAACTTGCATGAATGGGTCCTCTTCAACTTGCATGAATAGGCCTTCTTCAACCTCAAACTCTATATGCTTATTGATGCCCTCGTCCTATATCTTGCCATTCAAAATCTATTTGATATTAAAGACCACAGTTGAAATAAGATGCAAGAGACATAATTACCTTGATAGAAGTGCATCATGCATTGGAGCAGAGGTCTCGTCATAGTCATTTCTCTCTCTCTTAGAGAACTCTTGTGCAATGAATTTTGTTTCGCACTTCTCTATGCTCTCATTAGTTACATGCTTTACCTTGTACAACCACTTGGAATCAATCACTAACATCCCCTCTGGCCTCGACTCAATTTTCCAAACATTGCTTCTGCAAAATTGATTGATACTCCTTGGCCATGGCATCTCGCCACAAGTGCATTGAATTTGCCTCCTCAAAACTGAAAGGATTTGCACCAAAGATTGAGGACACCATGTTTGGGAGTAGTGTTGAAAAACTCTCCAAAAAATCGCGGCTGGAAAAAATTGCGATTTTTTAATTTTTCAAAAAGTCGCGATTTTTTCCAAAAATCATGACTTTTTGAAAGGTCGCAATGGCTAAAATGGCAAGCCCCAACTTTTTCCAAAAAGTCTTCATTTTGGTTAAAATGGCTAAAATGACCAATTTTCCAAAAATTAGCCATTTTATTGTATACTAACACCTTCCCTCTACTATATAAATATTTCATAACTTTGTTGTATTTGAAGATCAAACCTTGCAAGGATAAGCTATACATAATATGTATCCATTTATCAAAGATCACAATGGTAATTGAATTACTTTTTTCACTAATAGGGTATATTTTGAGCAAACATATTTTGAGTGATCATCATAGCACATTGTAGGAAAAAGAGAGCAATGTTTCAAGTGGTAGATGAGTTAGGGCTAAATGTGAGGATCATGTCGGAAATTCAATTTGGGAGGAGTGAAAAATACATCTATGATTTATCACCAATACAAAACAAGAAATACATTTAATGGCTAACGACCAAATCAATAAAATCTAGCTTTCAAAAATTAGGTATAACTTTTATGAAAACCTTATATAAACCTAATCATAAGATGGAGGGACAAATAAAAAGCATTTATGAAAACCTTATATAAACCTAATCATTGCAGTAGGGAAAAATATGAAGTATGAATGGAAAATAGAAGAAATTATGAAGTAAAGATTTAATGAAAACGAGAAATACGTAATAAGTAGAAAGGAAACTTGGGAAGAGAGCATTGATATTAAATAGCTAGATGCTAGTTTTCCTCGGATACATTTATATATGTGATGTCATGTTGTATTGGTTATCCACTTTTGAGTCCTTGATTGGACAACCATGATGTTTTAGGATACAATATTGACTTTGATGTATCATTTTACGTTTGGCATGACTGCATGATGATGATATATATTAGTGCTTTCTCCATTTTTTTGTTCCAATGTGTTTATCTGATGTTATTGTTGCTTTAAATGTTTAAAATTTTGGAAAAAATGAATGTAATTCCTATTTTTTAATGTTTGCCGACTTTTGCCGATTTTTTCGCCGATGTTGCCGAGAAGTTGTATTCGGGACCCTTGTCGACTTTTTCAACATTGCTTGGGAGTGCTTCATGGATTTGGGGGTCATGGTGCATGTTTAGCTCCTATATGGTTTGAGATGGATTGGCGTATCTGAGATGGGTTGTGATGGATTTTCACATGGATATAGCTTGCTTGGCATTTTCCCCTAGGGCAATGGATTTCTTTTGCCAACTTGTTGGATGTCCTTCATTATGACTGCATGGAAAGGTTTGATTGCTTAGAGGAGGCATTGAACATTAGACAACATTGGGTAGCTTGGAGATAGTCTGTGATGAATGGGAGATGGTATGTGATGGATTTTCACATGGATATAGCTTGCTTAGTGGTTGCTTGCTTTGCATTTTCCCCTAGGCCCTTGAAGTTCTTTTGCCAACTTGGTGGACGTCTGTCGTGATGACCGCATGGAGAGGTTCACATGCTTAGAGAACACCCTACTTGGGAGGAGTCTTTGAGGAGGATTTGAGCCCTATACATCATTGGGTGGCTTGGATTCCTATATGGAGGTTTGATGTTGGCTTGGAGAAAAGCAATGGAGTACACAACTAAGGAAAAGCAATGGAGTGATTTCATGTGGGCTTGTGACAGGATGAGTGTGAACACACCTTGTGTTGCTACATCATCTTGGAGTCCTTATTGTGTATGACATCACCTTGGAGCATGGCATGTGTGTGCCCTTGTAGTGGAGTGCTTCATTTGTGTTGCCTACATGAGTTTGTTTTAGGCTGCTTTTAAGGGCTTGGGAATGCATTGTATGTGGCCTCAATCTCCCATATAGTCTTTCCATTTATTGTTATCATTGTAAATTATCGTTATTGTTTACTCTTCATTTTTCAGATTTATTTTTCATAAAAATTTCATAATTTTTTTAATTAAAAATAAAATAAATTTTGCAGTTCATTGAATATCATCTAGATTGAGAGATTTAATATTTATCTCATGATTGGACACTATTACTGAATACTTGTTGAGGTATTTACTGTAAGTTGAAAATTTTTGCAATCTGAATTTTTCCTTAAAATAGGAAAATTTCCAGATTTAGTAATTCTAGAAAATTTCACTGTTGTTATTCTGAAACTTTCTGCATTCTTTTATTATTTTTGTAATTTCCAAATTAACTTCCCTTGTTTATATTTTATAATTTACATCATAAACAACAAGGAGGAAATTTTAGTGGTTCTAACCAGTGTTACAAATATCGCCGATATATTGGCAACATCGCGATATATCGCGATGTTAACTCACTGGCGATAAAATCGGCAAATATCGCCTCGATATTTTCCCGAATTTTTTTGGCGATTTTTCTTGATTTTCTCGCGATATTTGCCAATTTTATCACAATATTTGCCGATTTTTGGCCATATTTGCCGATTTTTGGCGATATTTGCCGATTTTTTCAACTATACTGTGGTTTTTTTCTTTTTTTTTTTGTATTTTTTATTTTGCCGATATATTGTCGATGTTTGCCGACATTTTTGCCGATAAATCCGATAATTTCTTTTTGGACCCTTGGCGATATATTCGTCGACACGATATTTGTAACACTAGTTCTAACCAGTAAACTCTTATAGTTTTAATCACTGAAAGTAATATTCCACACGGGGACACATCCTGTAGGGTCAGGGATGTGTTTCTTGTGACCCGGGGCAAAATCCCCCCCCCCCCTCCCCATGCCCCTAAGATTTTTTTATTATGTTTTTTCCACTATTTTCACTTTTTACAATCCCTACTAGGCACTTAGAAAATAAATCAATATATTTAGTATTTACATTGCACAATCATGAATATACATCAAATGAATTATTATTTTTATGATTTTAGAGATGTCCCCCCTACCCCCCCCGAATTTCCCTAAAATTTAGGGTTGGTCTCCATGCTTCCTAAATGTGTGTTTCCCAACTCTCGCATCCCCTTGTCTTGGAAACTTGGGGGAACATTGATATTGATTGTGTCTTGGCATTTGAATTTTTCTAACATAAATGGTTATTGCTATATTATTGCTAAGTCAATGGTCATTGTGCCTAATTGATAAGACATAATTGATTTAGTGGGATAATAAAGACACATTGTAAATCAGATTGATAAGTGTTATATTCTAAATTGTGGATTTGGTATATTGTTTAGTCTCATTGCTTATTGTTCATGTTGAATATTTTGAGAAGCATTGCTATTGATAAGTGTTATATTCTAAATTGTGGATTTTGTATATTGTTTAGTCTCATTGCTTATTGTTCATGTTGAATATTTTGAGAAGCATTGCTATTGAGTTTACCATTGCTACTGAATACTATAGTAAATTCATTGGCTATGTTTGGACTTCTACCGTTAATAATTATTTTGCATGTTGTTTAACCTTTCTCTAAGTGCATTAGGTAAATTTAGATTATATATTATGCTTAGCAATATTCTAGATTAACTCAAATATAGACATCTTTTATCTAGGATTAAATAAATAATCAATCTTATTGGGATACCCTCTAGGCTTAGGTTTAAAGACAAAGCCTGAAGTGAGAGGTTGTGAGTTGAGGGACAAGGACATGCAACCTTTGTTGCCACCTAGGTTGTGCTAGTGGGTTTGGGTTCTTTACCACTTTCGTACAAATTAGGCGGTAACATGTTGTATGCCATTGCCAATTCTTTCTTGATCCCAACATCTCTACAAAAGGAATCAAACTTCTTGCAGGTGTACTCTTCATTATTTGATTTCATCTCGAACTTTGTGTGGTTCTCAACAAGAGCTTTGAAGTCATGGAACTTGTTGAAGGCTTCATACTTGGTCTTCATAAAATATATCTAGGTTTTTCGAGAGAAGTCAACAATAAATGTTATTTAAAAATCTGATGACATGTGTCCACACACATTGTAATGAATTGGAGACAAAATACCTCTTGATTTGTGCTCATTGCTAGGGAAAGCCAATCTTAGTATGGTTGTAGAGTGTACAACCCTTACACTGTCTTGGTTTCTCTATCTTGAAGTTTGATAATTCCTATGCCATTTCCTTCAAGAGGGATAATGCATCATAGTGCAAAGAAGTAAATCTCTTGTGCCAAAGTTCACACATTTGGTCCCTCTAATGCATTAGGGCTCCATGTTTGATCATATCAACTAGCAACTTATAAAGTCCACCCTCTTGCATACTCCTAGCCAAAACTCTCCTAGGATCTTGACTGCGATCTTTGATAATTACATGTTGATCATTAAACTTAACCGTAAGTCTAAGATGTATCATGGCTAATATTGAAAGAAGATTTTTAGTTCAACTAGGGGCATGTAAATGTAGAATTTTCAGCACTTGTGCCCAAAAACCTGTGCCTCGAAAATTGTGCCTGACTTCTCCTCCTCAAAAACCGTGCCTCAAGATCCGTACCATGTACGGAATTCGTACAGTACGGCCTGTACAAAACATCAATAAATGGTCTTGCTGTTGCCTCGATTTTTGTGCCCTGCTCCTGTACTTTCCTTCCTTGATTTGCGTGCCCAAAGAAATAATGCTCCTGCTGCTATTTTCTTCTCTTTCTCAGAAATGGCTCTCTTCTCTCTCAAAATGCAAAAAGTGCCTCTTCACTTGGAAAAATTTCCTTTTTAGGTAAAAAGTTAGGGTGAATGAAAAGCCATTAGACTAGACTAGGTTAGACTAGATGAGTGGTTTTGATTAATCACTTTTTTCCACAAAATAAAAAATTAAATTCACTCACTTTTAAATTAATCACTCCTGTTCAATGTCTTCCTAGCATGCAAGGACACATGGAATGCTAGAAGACCTTTTTTGTTGCCACTTTCTAACATGTCGTGTCTCTGGTACTTGAAGCACTTCATCTGACCCCTTGCCTTGTTCAAGGAACTAGACTTCTCCTTCTTTTTACCTCTTGGGGTCTCTTTTCTCACCACCTTTAAACTCTTTGATTGAATGGATCTCAAGATGAAGAGAACTCATTTAAAGTAATGGGCACTAACTTCTCATCCTGCGCCTTCACCCTAATAGCAGTAAGTTGATCTCGATGTTGGATGAACTTCATAAGGTATTTGGCTATTGTGTCTCACTTATGTGTGTGGCCGTGAGCTTGTTTTCATCAGCATCAGATATGTTCACACTAAATATAGAGTGACTAGGGCATTGTACGTCTTCTTTGCTTTTTTCTTTACAATGCAAGGGATCATGTGGTACTGGTACTTCATCAAATCAAGGATGATTTCCTTCTCCTTGGATTGCTTTTTTTATGCTCGGCTAACAGTGCAACATCTGTAGGAGCTGTAACCTCCTTATCCACAACTCCAGAGATCAATATCTTCCAGTGGCATCTACAGTCTACAGTCTGTGCGAGAGCGGTATTTTACTATTTTATGCTCCGACAGATAATTCCGAGGAGCAACAACTTTCTCTGGCTATAATGGGTCTTGGCATTGTTAGTCCAATGCACTACAGAAGAAAGCCTACTTGTCACTGAAACGATATCATAGATTATGGCAATTTTTTCAGTTGAACCCTTTGTCACACTTCAGTTGTGGTAGGAGATTGTAATATTTTATACATGTTAGAGCAAGCTGTAATATTCAGCTGTATGTAGATATGATCCATGGAACGACAAGGGCTTTTTCAAATAGGAAGGTATAATGTTGGCTGTTATTATCGACTATTTTTCATAGATCAGTTGAAGTCATTAACATACATCCTTAGATCACCTTTACAATTCTCACGTTGGCCTGTATACCTAATATTACTTCTAGAGAAAAGAAAGTAGTAATTATCATATTGAAACCATGGTTGAGGAGTTAACAATCTTTAATCTTGCTCAGAAGTGTTTTCTTGAAAAGTTAAATCTATGATGAAAGCTTTTCGATTAGTCAAGGAATTAAAAAATACAGTAATTAGTTATAGAAAGCTTCTAATGCATATGTGTCTGTTTGTATAATGTATTACTAAATAAAGATAAAACTAACATAATGGTTTAAACTTTATGCTATTGATTTGGCAAAGGGTGCTGGCTGTCAGTTTGAGTTGTGAGAGTGAGAATGATATGGCAAGATAGCTAGTTTATCTGGCCTTTGGTTTTATAAATCAGTCTCTTGAGTCGGAAACATTCATAAGATAATAGATAACCATTCAAATCATCCAAAATGGCGAGGACAGTCTTTCATCTTGCCCAGATGTGTTATCTTGAAAGGTTAAATCTATGATGAAAGCTTTTTGATTAGTCAAGGAATTAAAAAGTACAATAATTAGTTATCGAAAGCTAATTATTAGTCTTCTAAAAAATACAATAATTAGTCTTCTATTGCATATCTGTGTCTGTTTGTATAATGTATTACTAAATAAAGATAAAACTAACATAATGGTTTGAAACTTTGAACTTTGTGCTCTTGATTTGGCAAAGGGTGCTGGGTGTCAGTTTGAGTGAGAATGATATGGCAAGATAGCTAGTTTATCTGTCCTTTAAGAAGTTAGAATACCTTACCTTTGGTTTTCTAAATCAGTCTCTTGAGTTGGAGACCTTTGTAAGATAATAGACAACCAATCAAAATCATCCAAAATAGTGCCGACTGTGAGTAATGCTTTTATTTTGAAGTTACTATACTTTATACTTGGTTTCTTATGAGTTTCCATCTATAATCCTCAAGTAAAGATACTTCATAATGGATATGCAGTGACACGTCGATTGCTTTCAAGTTTCACCACATGGTACTACTTAGTCTGTTTGTCTCTGTATGGGATATTATTCTACTTTCCAGCATTCCAGCATTGCAGCATTGTCTTTTCAATATTTGAGTTTTAAAATTTGCTGGCAGATCCCAAAATATAAGTACTGCACAACTGCATTTCTCAGTTTTGTTTGTGAGATTTACTTTCCAGAATTGCATAAAATAGGTGGTCTCTCATTGGTGCTGATGTTTAATAAATTATCCTTGGGGGTAACATTCAAGGCAGAGGGTCAATAAATGAGGAAACCTGAAAAAATTTGGAAAAATATCGGGGTTCAAGTTCACCAAATTATAGAATTGAAAAGCTCAGGAAAAAATTGTGTAAACAAATCAAAAAATTGGAAAATCTGGGTAAAGAATTGGGACTTCAGAAAAATTGGCAGGCACTAGGAATAAATCAGAAAAAACTTAAAAGACATCGGAAAAAAATTAGAAATTTGCTGCTTTCTGGTACAATACAAGTTAAAAGAATGATAGGGGTGAAATGAGATTATATTCTGCTGCTGCCACTTACTAGCATCCCTCAGCTTTAACTTTCCCACTGTGTTTGGCTTTGGTAATTAACCAATGGTTCTTTGATCATGCCCAACTTCCTGTGTCTTTCTGCATATAACACTGAGAGTGGACTCGATTCTCACAGACGGTTGCGGAAACAATTAGATTATTTTTGGTGTTGAAACTTGATCGTTGAAAATTTGTAGTGTTATATTTGTTGGTATTTTTGTATGTTCAAAACGGTTTATTGCAATTGTCATAAAAAGGAAAGAGGTCCTACTAACTGTGTAAATGGATTTTAAAGTAAATTATAAGTTTTGTTCTTGTGAAGGGTGTAATTTTTTTTTGATTGGCATTTCAGTTTCATACATAATAGGAAGGCTTACTAAATTCCTAAATTGACATTGTAGGAGATGGGGATCTTTCTAAACCATGAAGATGGAACAGATGATGCCCTTGGCTTGATCCAACATCTAAGTGAGCATGCTGCTTTTGCATACTTGGAAGCAGAGGAAATTCTGGCTACTGATACTGCTAAAGAGCCTCTGTCTCTAACGGTACAAGCTTCTCCAACTTCTCATGACAAGACTGCTGAGGATGACTCCAGTTGTAAAGAAAATATGTTTTCTGTGGATCCTGCTTTTGGAGCAGACAACTCGTCTCCATCATTTAGTTGCCCCTCGGTATGTTATATACATTACATTGCCCATATTATGATTTCTTTAACATCTGGTTGTTTTGTCGTTATGGTCAGGTAAAATCATAGTCTTATTTCAGTTTAATTTTGGTGCTTGTTCTGAAAGATGCTTATAAAAGTGTTTTTGGTGTATTTGACTGATCAAGTTTGCGCTTTTGCAATGGCTGATACAGTTGATCCCTTGAAATTATCTTGAGATTGTGTGAATTCGCTTTCAAACTGCATGACATTTTATTTATGTTGCATGCATAAAAATATATGCCTGTTAGATTATGTACTTTACTCATACCCTAGTTTAACCCATTATACTGCAAACTTGCTGTGGATAATTATTCACATTTCAGTAGGGTTTCCTCTTCTTTTTGGACTGAAAGTCCTTTCCCTGAACTTAATGTGTCCTTAAAAATTATAGGACAGCGTTCAGCGTTCATAGTGGATTTAGCTCTTAAATCCACTGATACTTCTCCCTTGTAAAATGCTAAGATGCGACTTCATCTGTCAATGCTACCCAGGTAAAAGCATTATTGTTTAATTATTATTATTTGATTTTGTTAATGTTCCCAAACTTTTGTTATTTGAGGGGCACACTGCTGAGAGAGAGAGGCGCACTTCTGTAGCTGAGGGGGCTGGAGAAAGAGTGAGGGTGCACTTCCTTCAGGGATTGATAGGGGCGCATCATTTTGGGAGTGTGAGAGATCATCACGCTATCTCATTAGAGCTTGATTGAGAGAGATAGAGGGGCGCACTTTTGACGACAAAGAGGGAGCACTCCAGAGCAGGGGCACACTTCTGTGATGGAGGAGCGCATTTCTTCATCTGGAAGACCAGAGCAAAGAAGAGGGGCACAAAGGGCACATTTATTCAGGGAGAGACAGGGAGTCACTTCTTCCAGAGAGAGGGCAAAGGCTATACTTCAGACATTTCAAAGTAGAGAAAAGTACAGGGCACATTCCTCAGAACATCGGTTGCAGAGTTTGAGTTTGTACCCAGATCTGGCATGCCTTTCAGGGCATCAAGTTTCTCTACTTGTGAAATTCTTGATTTTAAAACATTCTATATTTTCTCTCTGGCTCAATATTGAAGAAATCCCTAGCTGCTGGTTTTCCCCATTGGGGTTTTTTGGGTAAACTGCTGTATTAAACTATATATGTCATTGGTTTCAGTTGCGCTGCGCATGTTAGACAAGTTAACGAGTTTATGTATAGCTGCTTATAAAATCAGATCTGAGATTTATTTTTGTGTATGCATCTGGGAATTTTATTGAAAGTAGTAGTCAGAGTTAAGATCAAGAGTAAAAATAAACATGGTATCAAACCTGTTGCCGCCTAATTTGCACCTCGGGTAATGTGGCAAAAATCTTCAAGCCACTGGGTGCGACCTTGGGGGCAAGCTCGAGCCAAGTGCTGTCACCTGATACTCAGCGCCTTCGTCTAGGCCAACTCCTAGCGAAGCCAAGGGGGGTGGACCCTAATAAAAAGTAAAATCTAGGGTTTTTACTCTATGAGAGAAATAATTAATTCTAGGAGTTTTAATATGGAATGGATGACATTAAAAAATTACCAATTACCGCCAACAAGATTAACCTTAGCAATACTTTAACTCAAATTAGATACACAAAATTCAATGACACATTGCGAGATTAACTTATGCAAAAAAAAAAGAACAGAATAGACTAGTGCCGAAATGAAAAGAGTGCTTGCAAATGTGGGTTGCTAGTGTAGTCTCAGTGAAAGTATTGCAATGTCTCAATTGGTAAATTTTAAATTATTAAATGAATTGATTAAGGAATGGGTAAATTGTGGGTTTGGCCCAACAAGTCAAGTCCCTTCGAACTGAGTGCTAAAGCGGTAATACCAAGTGTCCAACAGGGCGAGGATAAACCTGCTTAGAGTAGCCCCCTGACTCTGTAGTGATTACCCTTTGCAACCTCCCTAGTTCTCGAGAAAATTACTTGTGTGGATTTTCCTATTAGATCTGGTAACTCGTATCCCTTTTTGATACAGCCAACTGATCAGACAAGCTGCAGCGGTGTAGAGCATACGGGGAAGGAGTCTTGGTTTATTTTTAAAGTTTTAGGACAAGTTTTCTGATTTAGAAAAAAGATAAAACCCAAGAGTCTCTTTCCAGATTCAGTACTCGGGCAAGCCCTTATCCACGAACCTGTACACGGGAAAGCGAGGGGGTTTATTTTAACTTAGCAGTGCATAACAAAATTGTTTTTGTTTTTTAATTACGACACTGCTCAAATCTTTTCCCTTATGGTACTTCGGTATAGCGCAGTGGGTAAGTATTCAGGTTACTTTTGCAAAACTCAAACAAAGCGTGAAATGATAAAGAAAGACAACTACGCTACTAGCATATAAGAAAACAGAAAAAGGACACCGACACAAATCCCCCAAGGGGGATGGGGACCGGGCTCTACCGAGCCTAATCAAACTTGTTTTTATTAATCGGTTACAATGCTTCAGCAGAGAATGCTCTTTGGTCCTTGTTATCTGGGATCCAAAGGCTTACAACATGCAAAGGAAATAGGCCCAGCTAAGGGGAAAGCCTCCTGGGAGCTCCGGATGTTCGAAAAAGCTATTTCTATGTCATCTTTTAATATAATCTTTCACCACTTAATTTTATAACCAAACTTTGATTTTATATGAGAGGAGGTATGAATCGCTAGTCACATGGGACCCTTGCCATGTCACTCAAATCAATTTTTTAATTGATTTTGACTTTTCTTAGAATTTGACTTTAGTGCCAATTTGTCCAGATTTAGCATTAAAATGCTATTTTATGCACTTTTAGGCCAAATAATGCCTCACGGGGTGCTCTGGCTACCCAACTGATGTAGAAAGTGGTCCCTAGAGTAAAGTGGGCACTCCGGGTGTGAAAACGAGTGTCCCCACGTCAGAAACGGACTCCGTATCTGACTTTTATTACAATTTGAAGTTTTTTAATTAAACCCTTAAAAAATGGCTTAAAAAACGAGAAAAAAAATTATTTTTTGCGGAAATTGACGAAACTCTAGGGGGATCTGGTACATGTCCATACAACTCAATTCGAATGCCTAACATGGTGAAAAACACCGACACAAAAGCTCTAATAACCTCCCTAGGCCGAAACATCAAGATGACTACCCCAGCTTTGGAGGTGTGAGTGAAAAACTCAGAAATTATTAGTCGTTTGTTCAACAACCAATAATAACCAAGGGAAAAAACACTCTGGGCTAGTCGGCTTGATGCTTAAGTCTGGGAAGCCGAGCCTTTTATAAAAAATTAAATGCTAGGACATTTTTTACAATTTCCCCAAGGGGGTATGAACATGTGTTACAAAAAATAAAACGGTCATGGAGGCCTGAAAAGACTTCTGAACTTTGAATATGAACAAGTATCTTGTTCATCACTGGCGGCTCACTGAAAGTCCAACTAGGTGCAGCCCAGTCGGTAACAAAACCATTGTCTCTGAAAGAAACCAAGGGTTTACACAGTGATATTGCATAGAGTGCAGTTATCAGTTCGATCAGTTTGATTCAAGTGGGTGTGAATCACAGTTTATCAGCAGGGTCCAGATCTGTGGCAGATCTATTAGATCTGTGAGAGCAGAGTCCAGATTTGTGGCAGATCTAATAGATACGTGAGAGCAAAGTCCAGATCTGTGGTATATCTATTAGATCTATGAGAGCAGAGTCCAGATTTGTGAGAGCAAAGTTCAAATCTATGAAAGAGAGGGTTATGCATCTAGCCATATGATGGGAATACGAGATAGGCTCACGTAGTGATGTATGCAATGGAGGGAGTTGGGTGGGTTGGATTTTAACTCGAGTTAGGAGGTTCTTTGAAGGTGGCAGAAGGGGTGCATGCACTAGAGCTGAAAGATTTTCCCTTAGTATCAACTTTGGAGGATGAGGAATATAGTATGGTGTTTCGGGATGTGGATAGACACTTCTATATTCAGAGGGAGCGACCTTGGATGCAGCTATGAGGCATGGCATTAGATAAGGCAAGTTGTATAGGCTGCTGTAAAAGCTTGTAGGTGGTTCCAAGGAGATCTTGGATACAATTTTAGTGTCAGAGACTGACAAGGAGTATGTAGTGCAAGGACAACCTACGTCAGGAGAATCTGGGTGGATATCGAATTCTACATCAGTATCTAAGACATATGGAGAGCAAGAAGGTACAAGGATTGAAGTGGTATCGCGTAGTACCAACAGGAAGTTAAGTTGGTTAGAGATGACCTAGTTGGATAGTGCTCAGGAGTGAGATGGGACATCTTGAAGCACTAGAGTCAGGCACATGTCTACATGTTTGAGCATAGGATCAATAGAGGGACAACTTCCAGAGTCAGAGGGAGTTTCTATAGCAGAAGGACGTCCCTCACTAAGAGGGAGTATTGAGATTTGTATCTTGTGATGTCCTTCATGTGAGCATGCCTAGCATGAAGGTACATTTTCAGGATATGCATTAGTGTAGTGTGTGAAACATGTGCTTTAATGGTGGAAGCATGCACAGGTTTTTGAGACTTTTATCTTGTGTATGCGAGATTTGTATGCATGCATTTTTAATAAAAGGTTTGCATGAAAAATGAAATTAGGTATTTTGAACCCTAATTTCATCAGTAAGTTAGGAAAGATGAGCAAAGTGTAAAAGTGCACTCACTTGTGAGATATAGGACAGAGAAGAGAAGGGCGCACTGCTAAGAGAGATAGGCACACTTCCTTTAAAGATTGATAGGGGTGCATCATTATGAGAGTGTGAGAGATCATCACATCTCTCACACTATCTTATCAGAGTTTGATTGAGAGAGATAGAGGCGTGCACTTTAGAGGACAGAGAGGGCACACTCCAGAGTAGGGGCGCACATCTGTGGCAGAGGAGTGTATTTCTTCATCAAGAAGAGCAAAGCAAAGAAGAGGGTTATAGAGGACACACTTCTTTAGGGAGAGAGAGGGAGTCACTTCTTTCGGATATTTGCAGAGGCAATTCATTAGACATTTCACATTAGAGAAGAGTAGAGGGCACATTCCTCATAGCATCAGTTGCAGTGGTTGTATAGTTTGAGTTTGTACCTAGATCTGGCACGCCTTTCAAGGCATCGGGTTTCCCTACTTGTGAAATTTTTAATTGTAAAGCATTCTATATTTCTCTTTGGCTCTAGATTGAAGAATGCCCTTGTTGTTGGTTTTCCCCATTGGTGTTTCTAGGGTAAATTGTTTGTTAAACTAAGTTGCTGTTTGTTTCCAGGGTTTCCATTTCCGCTGCGCATGTTAGACAAGTGAATGAGTTTGTGTATTGCTGCTTATAAAATCAGATCTGATATTTATTTATGTGTATGCATTTGGGAATTTTATTGAAAATGGTAATCAGATTTAAGCTCAAGAGTAAAAATTAACAATGTCCACAAGTAGGCCAAAACAATGCACATTCCAAAACTAAATCTGCGCAGCTAAATTGCTAAACAATTGTGGAGAGAGTGCACATGCAATGATCTAGATAAGCTTTGTGATACTTCAACAAATTATAGAGACCATGGATGGAGTAGATAAGCAATGATCATTGTGAGTTTTGTTGCACTTCATTGAATAGAGGTGCAAAACGACAACATATTACAAGTCCAAAGTTGTCTTCACCAAACACCAACAACTAGATGCCATGAAAGGGCCAAGCTACGGAATGAGAAGAAAACACCCAAAAATAAGACTTACTTCTACAAAATGCCGAGGTTGCTTTATTAGTCTTCCAAGCATTTTAGTCACACAACGATCATTGTGAGTCTTGTTGCACTTCATTGAATTGAAAACAGGTAAAATAATGACATCTCAAATCCAAAGTTGTTTCCATCAAGCATCAACAACTAGATGAGATGAATCTACCCTACCCTATTAGTTGTGTTAGTTTTGGTGATAGGAGCAATAGACTAGGGTAAAAATACCCATTTGCAAAAAATGCTTTTGAAAAATGTTGAGGTTGCTTTATCAATCTTTAGCTTAGCAAGGAACACTATGAAAATATGCACCATTTCAAAATTGTCCCACAAGTGCAATGTGGTCATGATTTGCTGGCATGGCCTTGCCATACAAAAGGAAATGTTGGAAGAAATAACAAACAATGCTCCGAAAGAAAACACTACTACACTTTGATAATATGATAATTGCATAAATCTTGAGGTATATTTGTGCTTGCTATGGGGAGTAGTCCAAAGTGCACTAGAAAGAGCCCATGGATGCCATAGAGAGGAGGGTGAGCTTGCGTGGAAAAATACTACGGTGTTTCGTTGTTGCAGTTGGGAGAGCAACACAAGGCCCAAAATAATTCACTTTGATATTATGTTGCATGTGGATATTTGCTATTGCATAACAAGGGAAACTAACATTTCCGAATTCTTGATCCACATTGCAAAATGAATGCAACAACCTACACAAATTAGGGGGACAAATATCACATCACATATTGCACATCATCAGATAAAACCACAGTACTATTTCTATAGTGGAGAAACTTTGAGGGGTGCAAAAATCCACATTAACAAAATTTTCCAATATATTTTTTCAGTGTATTGCAAAGTGGTGTAAGACCCCTTTTTATAGTTATTATTTTTAGGCTAAATATCCCATTAATTATGGACCACTAGGCCACCTTCTAATCATCATATTAATATAGGGCCACTAAGGCAAAACACCAACTACAAATGTGAACTATAACTGCCTATTAAGGGTGATTCATAATTGAATTTAATGACCATAAAGTGGAGCTTAACCACCATTACACCAACTTTAGACTCCCAACATTGCTCATGTCTTGGCAAATCAACAACAACAAACCATCTCTTCAGGGAAACCCTTGCAACAACAACAAGAGTTTTAGACCACACTGATGGAAGACATGATGTCCATGTTTCAATAAGTTCTCCAATAACTTGTCTACAATCAAGAGGTTTACAACTTTACACATCTTTGACATTCTTTGCCCCACCTTTTGTAGAAATGTCCATAATGCTTGCACTTGTCCATGCTTATCATGATCCTTTGACATCTTTCATTTTGTTTGACTGTCTTCCTTCAAATGCAAATGCATAGGAAGAAACTCACGAGCCTCAGGTACCTCCATTGCAATTTGTTCCTATGCTTACTATTTTGAAAAAATGTTTCATTGCCCTTTCTTCAAGTTGCTCAAACGACTAAGATGCATCAGACTATTGTAGCTCCACTGCTTTTAAAGCATTTGTTGTTGGATAATGATCTACAATTCATCTCCATATCATCCTCTCAAGTCTTTTGATTTTCAATGGGAAACTTTGTTTTCATCCATATAGAGTTTTGTTCACAATCTTTTACTATCTAAATAGTTTACACGTAGGAGTTGTGACAAAATAGTATTGGCCATTAAATAACAAAACCCTAACTAGGGTTTCATGAAGACACTAAAGACAAGAGAGATGGTTATGATAACAAATGAGCACGATATTATATTACAAATATACTTCACACATGTACAATTTTACAATGTGATTCACCTCTCTTAGTTTGAGTGGCCATAAGTATCCCAAACCCTAAAGGCTAAAAATAATTGAAACCCTAATTATAGCCTAATCACTAAGGTGACTTTATTATAGATGTAAACACTATATTCTAAAACACTCCTTGGACCACACAAGCCTCCATATCTCATCTTGCTTTGGACAAGGATTCACCCAACTCCTTGCTCCTGCACATCCCAACTATGAAGTAGAATGGGTTGAACCCTTTCAAGTACAATGTTATTTCCGTAGATCCCCTTGTTCATGGACCTTCCACAACATGCAAGATTTCTTTTGAATTAGTTCTTTTACTTCAGACTTTTAGGGTTCATGTAATGTTCCATTTTTGATAAAAGGAAATTAACTGAGGACTTTTAATACCAGGAGCATATTAGGACAATTATTCAGTCATCAGTATAGTAAAGAGGGCCATCATAGTTATTATCATAAAGCATGCAGAGCATGCAGGCGTTATTTCTTCAGTCTTAAAGTCAATGAGAAATTAGAATTGCATGCATGCAAAAGTAAAGCACAAACCCTAAAAGTGACATGCAAACCCTAAAAGTACATGCTAAGTTATTTAAGAAGGGTTATTGGACCAAAGAAGATATCTATGATTATTATTGATTGATTTTGGAGTTTTGAGCAGCGGCACAACGTGCAGCCGCGATAGTTGGGGTTGAAGACGGTGTCTTTAGCTAACGAGGGTTCGACAGTGAGATATCTGCCCTAGTCTCCTATTGGGATAGATCATCCAGGTTTATCCACAACATTCATGATACACTTCAGTGTCCGAAGATCCAACAACACTCAGTATCCGGAGATCCGAAGTCATTATCAGCCGGAATATCAGTGGTAAGTGTTAATTTGTCTTTGCAAACCCTAACCCTAATTCAGCTACATTTTAGGGCATTTTTGCATGCACAATTATCTCGCATTTTTGTATGAGATTGAGGGTGTGAGGCAACATTACAATAGAACATTAGAGAATATCAGTATTTGGGATATTACAGTTCAACATGCTTCTATTGGTTTTGCTCTTAAGCATGAAGGTCGTCCGCCAAATGTTTTTTGAACCTCCCTTCAACAAAGCATTTTGCTACTCTTTGTAGAATGGGGGTTCTTCATACCAAGACCGCCAATAGAGAAAACAAACCATTTGTTGTACTTTGTTGGGAGGGTTATTTCCCCACCTACGCTTGAAAAGATATAGTTCTTAGTGGCCTTATACTATGTGTTATAATTGTAGTTTACACTTTGCACTTTATCGTTCTTCTAAACATGTATATTTTACTGTAAACCTAGGAGACTTGATCAAACTTGATCACTAGCCAACAGTTTTGTACCTATATAGGCAATGCAATATTAAGTGTACATATGTGTACATCGCAGCAATCTCCTTCCTACATGCGTACTTGATCTCTTGGGTTTTCTATTCTTGTATGTATTATTCACATTGCAATCTTTCAGTTAACTAAGTGAGCTTTTCTGGAATATTGGAGTATTGTGTTTCTTGTGTGATTTGTATTTATTATGTTAGAAGCATGTGGAAATAATGAATTATTTAATATACCAAGACTGTGTCGACATTGAAGTTGCATCTACCAAGTACTGCGTTATAGTGTTGATACTTTTGGTCTTGTCTGAGAAGATATATGCTTCCTATTGTAATCAATATGAATTGGCAAAAGAATCATACCATTTTGTAGTAGCAGATCCATCAATACCATTCAGGACAAACTCCTGGTGTTTGTTTGGAAAGGTTGTGCGATCCATATAAATTGCAGTAGTATCAGAGGTGATTTAAGGTTGGGTATATCTATCAGAGTGCACAGAATGCTGATAGTTCTTTGCTCATAGAAATTTCAACCTGCTCTGGGAATATTTAGAGCACACAAAAATTTCCAACTAGCGAGGAAGATGTAAAGGCTCTTTTCTAGTTGGCATATTAAAATTTGGAAAGTTATACAACCAGGATAGATTATAAGATACATGGACATCCCATTTAAGAAGCTTTAGGGATATAGTTCCGTTGGGATATTTACTTTCAAGGAGAATCACCATTAGCAAATGGAATCTGGGTTGCAAGTCATAACTATTAATCCTCTCAACTTTTTACCTCTGCGACAAGTTAAACGAAATTTGGGATGCTCCTTGGGTTGTTCCTTGGGGTGATAGATAGAGGGAAGAGAGGTTTTGTACAAACATCATGTAATATTTGTATGAGGCCTAAAGAGGCCAGAGTGCATTGTTTTACTTATGTATAGCTCAGGAGGCAGTGCACTGATAGATAGATACGTTGAAAGGCCATAGAATGGGAAGACCTTGTGGTAGGTGCTTGTACTCCATTCCATAGAGAATGATTAGGCATTGTTAAGAAGATGGATGGCAAAAGGTCTTTTTGGAAGATGGATGGCCAATTCTTTTAAAATATATTGGATTAGGCATTGTTAAGAAGATTTGGTAGGCATGGAAGCTAATATGAAAGGAGCTACCTTGCGATAAAGTAGGTGCTTGTACCCCATTCCATAGAGAATGATGTCCACATGGATGTCATAAAGGGTCTTTTTGGAATTTTTGATGTAATTGATGGGGCCTATGCTTTTAAAATATATGAATTAGGCATTGTTAAGAAGATTTGGTAGGCATGGAAGCTAATATGAAAGGAGCTACCTTGGGATACATTGGGACTTTGAGCACCTAAGAAGTGATGCAATTTGTTTGCAAGTTGATATTCACTTTTCCTCTGCTTAGGGGGTACATTGGTT
>LPNX010648115.1:0-17761 GCA_001517045.1 Pseudotsuga menziesii | reverse complement strand
GGAGACTTTACTTAGGTCTTAACAGATGCCTATTGTGTGACTTGTCACAAATCCAATATATCAGGTATTTGTTTTGGGATTGCAGAATTGCATGAGTGTTTGGGGAATATGTTGCGGTTGAGTACACCATTCTTTTCATCCGACCTCTTCATTAAAAGGATGCATTTCGGGAGACAGGCGGGGAGGATTTAGACAAAATAGTAGAAAAATGTGCAATGCTGTAAGGTTAATAACTTAATGGGAATATCTTTTCATGGAAATGAGATGTCAACTTACATTCAATGGTGATGCCTTCCTCTTTAGTTGGGTGAGTGCAAATTGTTCATAGCAGAATTGGCAGTCTTGGTTTCAGCCAGAATTGGGTGTCTAAGTTGGATATGCTGATCCAATTCATTTGTACACACATCTTAATGTATTTTTCTGTGCAATAATAGAAGTTATATTAAGTTTCAGGTCTTGATTGCATAATAAAAACACATATATGCTAATATCTCCATTTTTAGAGCACCCCGGGAATTGCTTTGAAGGTGCTATCCTTTTTGGCACGAGTTTCTTAAGTAGACTAAAATGCATATATCACATGAAAGGATGAGTCTATTATATATGAATAGACTGGGAAATTTAGAGATTCGATGCAATTTTTACTTGTTACACTTGCAGGTAATAACGTTCTGAAAGCATAAAGCATTAAATTTTTTGACAGGGTTGTTTATTTCCTTCGTACTAATGTAAGATGTTCATATTCAGTTTTTTTATTAATTTATTGATTGTTTGGCCCTGTTGTTTTTTATGCAGGCCCCAGGATCATATTTTATCTAACTTAGAATAACAATTGTTTAGCAAAAGGAGTTCTCATTGAGATTTTCAATCCTTTTTTGAAGTCATCTTCCTCAGATAAATTGAGATCCAGTTTCATTTTTACTTTTGCTTTGACTATCATTTTAATTTGACATGAGCTCTAACTGGTGGATGTGACCATTTTTAGGAGCCAAGATGGCAAAAATCTGTTAAGAGCCAAGTGGTGAAGAGCTATAATTGTTTGTTCACTTAAATATCTGTGCATAATGGTGGAGGCGTGTTTATTTCCTTCTATTGGATGTGATAGGCATAATGGAAGAAACTTGTTTCTAGAATCACAAGGTTGGAAATTCATTGAAAATAATCAAAATAATGTAATAAGTCAATCCAAGGGAGAAAACAACTAAAAGAATTGTATAACATAAATGTCTGAACATTCAGTCGACTAGTAAGTATTTTTCAAATAAAATGCTTCTAATTCTATTAATATACAGTAATGTATTTCATACGAAAAAAGGCTGCAAGGACAGCCACCATAAGCATAATGCAGATATCTACCAGTCCTATCAACAGATCAAAGTGAATACCACTCACGGTGAAAAAATAAATGGTTGCCATAAAGGCAGTACAGACAAAACTACTAGAGATCTAAAAACAAAATCATCAGGCCAATTGGCTGGTGCAGAGAGTCATGTTAAGCTGCTGCCGGAATACTGGTGACTGCATCAGGAGGGTCCTTATCCTTGGGGGTTGGCCCCTATCCTTTTGCTGCAGGCTGAGGATGTGCCAGAATTGGCTTCCATCCGTCTTTGCCCTGCTGTGGCTCTGCAGGCCGCTCTGGTTCAGAGATGGCCAGAAGCACAGTTGGAAACTTTTTTAAACCTCTGTATTTCAGGAGCCTGGGGCAGAGGCAAGCTTCTGTGCTACTTCTGGCACTCATGGGTGGAGGCCAGCTTTCTGTCTCCTGGTACTAATGGACGGAGGCCAGCTTCTGTCTCCTGGCATGGCCAGGTCTATGTCGAGGGCGACCAGCAGCAGAAGCTTGAGAATGATCTGATGAGGCTGGAAAATGATCTGTGTAGGGTGTACCCTGTTCATGGTGCAAGCCAGCTGGCCACCTCCATTTCCACTTTGAATGTTACCTGATTCTACAAGTGCAGATGGGCACATATTAAAAGTTACCATACCAGGTAAAATAAGTGCAGCTTTTTTAAACAGACATTCATTTTCCAGATGTGATACAAAATTGACTCTAATCTGCTGTGTGAAACGTAATGACCCAAGGGAGGTTGTCACCAAGACGTGCTGATTTCTAGGTTATGGGAGGAAACAAATATTTTGAAGGGATGTTATTAATGTCTTGAACTAGTTTTGTTATTTGAATTTAGTTTGTAACAGTGAACAGTTTATTTAGTTATTGTGATAGAGTTTGGTACAAAACCCAGTTTATGATGGTTGTATATCTAAAATAAACCTGAAGTCTAATATTTCATCATCGATAGTCATTTGATATTTTGTAGTTGTCATGTAGCAATGCCCAGATGGTATTTTTCACTTGATGAACTTTTAGCTTGTTGTCATGCCAGGATGTCTGAATAATTGCCGTGTTTTGTGTTCAGGTTAACCTCTTCACTTTTCCCTTTCCCATTTAATGGTTAGGAAAAGGAAACCTCTGTTATTTTAGGAAACAGATTTAATTGCACCGAGAGAAGCGAGGTGCTCTCAGCCCAGTATGGGGAGATCCTGTCACGTCAGTCACGTTATGCTAGCCGACATAAAAACATTATGTTAACTGACATAAATAAAAAATAAAATAAAAAAATATTGTGGATTCATATAGCCGACATAAAAAAACATTATGTTAACCGACATAAATAAAAAATAAAATAAAAAATATATTGCGGATTCATATATTTATATAGTGTCCTCTCAATCCAAAATCAATTCACCAAATAATAAAACTAAATGAAAAGTAATTAAAAGATCCGTGTTAAACCCAGTTTTACTACTACAGGGATCAAAATGTTTGAGGTGTAATTTTTTATGAACATTATGAACATTTAAAAATTTAAGATAAAAATAACTTGCACCTAAAGAAATTGGATCCCTCTTGGTGCTTTCTAGATCCAGGTTTAAGATGGATCTATGCTGGTTAATGTGCATGTTATTGCACTATGAAATATTATCCCAATATCAGTTGAATAAATATGATACAGGTTGCCCATCTCCTTTAACCTCATGTAGAGAACTGGAACTCATGTTATCTTAATAGAGGTTCTTTGTAGCACGAAGGATGTGAAGTGGATGTTTCTTTATTGAGAACTTCCGATCCTTGTTATACAGATTCTGGTTTTGGTTGTATCTGTATCTATAGTTCAACGAGTTTGTATTATTTCCATAAACTTGCTTTCTACAACCGCCATATTATTCGAAAAAAGGATATCAAACATCATCATGCCTAAATTATTTGATCTAGCACGCAGCAACTAGGAAATTTACGTGAGATACGTAAAGATTGTGGTCCATACATTGTGATCACAATTTACATACATTAGTTGTCTGATTACAAAATGAGATGTAGGGAGTCTGAAGAGCACGGGGTTAGATTTTTTTCATAACACCTAAAACAAATAGAGAACTTAAGGTTGGAGAGGAGATGAATCAGAATTTAATTGGGACTTTTCTAGCTCTTCATTCTCTGTGGGAAGAGTGGGAAAAGTCTCGTTAGTGTAGTTGATTGCTTGTATGTCTGTTTTTCTACAAGGGGTGTTTCCAATACTTAAAGTTGACGAAATTTTAATCAGATAAAATGCTAACATGACATGTTTATTCTATGATATATACAAGAATAGCAACAAGAACTATAGTGCTTTATTTATTAGTCTGTATGCAGCATTACTATATGATAAATGGAATTTTCTGGATTTATAGGCCTAACTAGTGATTTGTATTACAACCAGCATAGATCCATCTTAAAAGGAGATCTACCAAGCGCTTCACCCAGAAGCATCAAATCTCACTAGGTGCAAACCCTTTTTAGAGTGAAAAAGCTGAGGAAATGTGTAATGCAATGTTTATGGTTTTAATTTATCTAATTTGTATATATATATATATAAAATTCTAATTCTAAATATTTTAAATCTAATTTGAGACTGATTATTTTCTTAGAATATTTTATTATATTTTTATAAACCAGCATAGATCCATCTTAAACCTGGATCTAGAAAGCACCGAGAGGGATCCAATTTCTTTAGGTGTAAGTTGTTTTTATCTTAAATTTTTAAATGTTCGTAAAAAATTACACCTCAAACATTTTGATCCCTTTAGTATTTGGTAAATCCGGGTTTAACATGGATCTTTTAATTACTTTTCATTTAGTTTTATTATTGGGTTTTTATTATTTGATAAACATATATATATATGAATCCACAATATAATTTTTTTCAATTTTTTATTTATGTCTGCTAGCATAAAGTGACTAACGTGACAGGATCTCCCCCACACTGGACTGAGAGCATCTCACTTCTCGGTGCAAAGACACTTGTCTAGGTGCAAAAACACTTGTCAACTATAGTAACGTGACTAACGTGACAGGATCTCCCCCATACTGGACTGAGAGAATCTCGCTTCTCGGTGCAAAGACACTTGTCTGGGTGCAAAAACACTTGTCAACTATAGTAGAATGAGCATAGAGTTACACATAAGTCTAACTGTGTAATAACCCTCAAAATTTCACATAAGTCTACTTGTTTCAGCAATCTAATCATGCTCTGGTCCCAGAATGAACTGCCTTTAGTTATTCTGAGATTGTTGACTTGCAAGTCTGTTGTTTCCGCATTATAATCATGAACTAAATTTTTTTGGTATTTCGGCTGGAATAAATCTCTTGTGTAATTGCCTTTAGCTATTCTCAGATCGTTGATTTGCAAGTCAGTTGTTTCCGCATTATAATCATGAACTAAAATTGCTTGGTATTTCGGCTGGAATTAATCTTTTGTGTATGAGTTGCCTTTAGCTTTTCTCAGATCGTTGATTTGCAAGTCAGTTATTTCCGCATTATAATCATGAACTAGAATTGCTTGGTATTTCAGCTGGAATTAATCTTTTATATGGCCTGCACGTAAAGTGCACTTATAAGAAGAAAATGCTTATGCTATTCATGATTTTTTTTATATACTACTGCTACAAAAGTTTTAGAAAGCTTATAGTCGTTGCAGTTTATTCATTGCCGCCAGGATAAAATTCTTTGCTATTATTGACGTGTATCTACCGTATGATTTAATTATTTTTTGTATTTATCGTCCTTTATGAAACATTTATTAATATGCTAATACTACAAAGTTTTAGAATTTTTCTTATTGTTGCAGTTTATTGATTGCTGTCAGGATATGTAATTGTTTGCTGTTATGGATATGTATCTATGTCTCATGATTCAACGATTTTTTGTTTTTTGTAGCCCTTTTCAATGGACTTTGCTCAGATCTTCAACACACCTTGTCGAAGTGGAGGATTTAGTGGTGGAGCAGAGACGAGCCAGAGTTTTGCCGGGAATACAAATGATTTTTCTAGCCCTTCACTTTATTTACGGAAGGAGTTCCGCTAA
Organism: Pseudotsuga menziesii; assembly: GCA_001517045.1. Taxonomy (NCBI): domain Eukaryota; kingdom Viridiplantae; phylum Streptophyta; class Pinopsida; order Pinales; family Pinaceae; genus Pseudotsuga; species Pseudotsuga menziesii. The sequence continues at coordinate 12,360 of LPNX010648115.1, read as the reverse complement.
ACTGTACATTTTCAGTTGGTGATAGATTTGCTTGTATGTTTATTTCTGAACAAAGGCAGCGTTTTCAAGCCTTTGTTAATGTAATTTTATCCAGCTATAATTATAGCTTGCCTATTCTAGCATTTTGAAGGGGAAAAATGGCAGGATCTTTCCTGCTTAATTTATCATTTGAACTAGTATTTACGAAGATTCTTTGGGGTAATTTGGGTTTGTAGGTTGTATACAATAGGAATTGAAATGTAGTAATCTCTGTATTTGCACAAAGGGTGTACTTAATGCAGCATTGTTCTGAAGTTATGTTCGAGTCTTCGAATAAACTCTGTATTCAGCTATTATAAATGAAAATGTTTATTTCCGAGTATTATTCTTCATTTCTAACTACTACTTCTGTTCTTTGGGCTAGGATTAAAAATTGTTAATCAGTTTTTAAAATGTAACGTGTTTTGTTTCAAGGAATAATATTCATCCAGTCTTGCCCAGCCTGGCCTTGGAAGGACGCAGTTAGGCATATTTTCTGGTACTGCCGGTTTGCCAGGCGTTATTGGAGTTGGTTTGGAGTTGGTTTGAGAATCTTCACATGTAGCTTCTTCATGGAAAGGTTCACTGGCAGGCAGCGTTCTTTGGTGATAGCCACGTTCTTGTTTATGCTGCTTTTTATGGGCTTTGGCAATTGCTCGAGGATAATGGTGCTTTTTGTCTTGTGGAAACCGCGGTGTAAATTTGTATTTGATCATGAGCCCAGCTCCTTGTCTCCCTTCAGTTCGGTATTGAAGGACGAGGTTCACTATCAGTGGTTGGCAAAGGAACTTTTCTGATTCACCATCATTCTGGGCACTCTGTTTTTATTTCTGCCTTGGAAGCTCTTCGGAAGAGATTATGATGTTCATTGTAAGTTTTATGAGGTTCATTTTTAATTATGATGTTTCTTCGAGTCTTGGTTTTCTGGCTGTAAGTTTTTGAAAATACAAGACACATTTTCCCAGAAAGATACAACATTCATCGGCAAAATCAGTTTTTACGCTAGCGTTATCTGGTGATTATACCCTGCATTGCGTTGTGACTCTATGGGATTTATGACTCTATAGGCTATTTATGCCTTATTGATTATGTAATTTGTTCCAGATATATAGTGTACAGTGTACTTCGTGCAATTTTGATATATTCACAGTTATGTGGTATATATATTGGACAGTGTACTTCGTGCAGTTTTGATATATTCACAGCTATATGGTATATACATGAGTAGATTTTGAATATTTTGGATTTGGATTTATGGATTAGAATATTTAATTTTTTTTTAAATTTTAAATATTTTATGTATTTTTGAGTAAACTGAATCATTAAATTCACATCTGTCTAGTCGTTTCCAGTCCTACTCGGAGTTAACTATCGACTGATTCCTAGTCCAAATCTGAGTTTTAAAACTAGTTTATTCATTTGACATGGCTTACGTTAAGTGACATTTTATAATTTTATTTTGGTTGGTGTGGTGCATGGTTGAATTACAATGTCAATAGTAGTTACACCATTACATGCTGAGTAGTGAGTATATATTTTATGACAATTAAATTGAGAATGACCGAGGATAAAAGTTCAGACGTGCTTTCATTGGCATGAAACATTTTAATGAAGCCAATCAATTAAGAATCCAGATTGTTGCGTTGAGAGATACAACCCAAAGTGGATGACATGTGTCATGTATGTCATGCTGACATGGTCCAAGTAGGCTTTAGAAACTGATATATAAAAAATTATAAAACCAAGTACGTCAGCTCAAATTTAAATTGACTAGATTGTAAAATACATTTATATAAATATACATCCAATTGTTGAATATCAAGATACATGTTTTTTAAATAAAAGATTTACATGGAAGGGTTGAATATCAAGATGCATGTTTTTTAAATGAAAAATATACCTCAAATTTGATTTTCAATTTTCGTTTAAGCATCTTCACATTTTAAATAAATATTTTCATAAAAAATTACAAGATATATAAATCTGCCTATTTATTAGTTTTGCCTTGTTTTGATCTACAAAAGAGACATATTCACAACCTAATCACTGCATATAGATTAAGAATACCTATCTTAATTTATAATCAATGAATGAATAGGATTTTTGAGTGCTTGTACGCACCTAGATAATTTTGATGGAGAATATATTGATAATGTATATTTAAGTTAATTATAGAAAAATAAGTTAGATATTAGTTTTATGATAATTGCAAAATAATAATAATTGGGTAAATTGCAAGTAGTTTGCTTCATAATTAGTTAATGAATGCAACTTTTGCTTATTTGTAGGATTTATGTGTTATATTTTACAACATGACATAATCAGCACTTAGACAATTATATTTGGGCAAATAACTAATTTACTACATAATTAATTAATTAATTAAATAATGCAATTTTTGTTTATTTATAGTATTTATGTGTTACCATTTACAACTTTTACAACATGATTCCAAACTGGAATAGTTGGTGCCTAGACAATTATATTGGAGACAAACCTGTCCTCAAATTTAGAACCCTAAAATAAGTTTGCACTTGGGTGGACTTGATCCCTTTGGGTGCTTGATAGAGCTAGAGTTAAGATGGATTTATGTTGGTTGATAGAGTCATCCATCCAATTCATAACCCATTGCTTATGTATCAACATATCAATCCAACTCATAATCTCGGTGCTTGTGAATCAACCGTGCATAACCAATTACCCATTGGATGTTCATCCATCAAAAGATATGCTTATATATTATGAAGCTAAAATATAGTTTTTTAGACATTTTTGTGCTCACAATAGACATTTTAAAACACAAGCAGGTGGCATTCAGGTGTTGTTTCATTATTAGTCCCTCGCTCAAGAGTTTGTTGACTTTTTTATTATTTTAATAGATTCACAAGGCACAAGCTAAGTGTTTGATTTTTTTAAAATTAATTTAAGTTTTTTTTGAAGGTGAATAGATTTTTTAATATATAATGTAATATTTATTTTTTTATGGGTTCAAAACATGAAAATGACTAATTTCCCATGTTTAAGCTTGCTATTGTCAAATTTTAAAAAATCAAATAAAAATAAAAATGATAAGAACTTTATAAAAATGCCATCGTTGTGTCATCCTCATTTATAATGCAAATTGTCTAACAAATTCCTCTTATTGATTTTCATATACAATGTACTTGATTGAAGGACGTAGTGATAAATACATATTAATGCAATGGCTTCGTTTGTGTTCAACTTTTTGTCTGTTCAATGGATTTTCTCTGAATTGAATGGTTTATGCCATCCAATTTAATGGTAGCTGTCACCCTTGCCTAATCACATTGTGTACTTGATTGACAGATGGAATGATAAATACAGATTAATGAAATGGCTTCCTGTATGTTCAGTTTCTTGATAGATTTCTTTGAATGGAACAATTTTTGATCTTGACAGATTTCTTCGTATGGAAGTGCATCAGAACTGGTCTTAGTCGATGACCTACCTTCTCTCGGCCTCATCCTCACCATGTTCACCACACAATTCAAAATCTTGGTGGCGAGAAGCAAGCTGAGATTTAATCATTCCCTTGTTGTGATTATTATCGTCTTTATATCTAGCTCATAGGTGGAATTTATTAACCTAAATATTTGAAAAGAAATGAAGATCGTAGAGGAATTTGAATATTTGTAGAGCCGCACAACATAAAGTTTTAGAAGGAAAATATATATGAATATACATATGTAATAAGCTTACTTGTTGTCAGGACCGTGAAAGAGGTTGAATGATATGTTAAGTGAAGCGGTCAAGATTTAGAGTCAGGAGCCTCTAAATGTTAATCTTTGTGGGTATGAGCATACACCAATCTTTGTGGGAATGAGCAGACGACAACAAGTTCCGTGGCTCCTGGTTGTTTTTGCCTTTCCCTCATCACTAGGTCTGTCAACTAGCAACAACCACATTAAATTAATAATGTGTCTGAATACGCCAATAGGCGTAAATTTAAGCACATACTATAGGGAAAAACATTAATATAAAAAGTATGTGCCTAAATTTACGCCTATCGGCGTATTCAGACACATTATTAATTTAATGTGGTTGTTGCTAGTAATGGGTGAGCCCATGGACATATCTAGAAAATAATAATGACAATAATAATGTTTATTTAAATATTCAAATATATAATAATAAATATAAATAATTATTAGAAAAAAGTATTATTTATGATGGTGACGATGAAGATGATGGTGAACAATGATGGTGATGATGAGGAGGAGGATGAATATGATGATGAGGATGAGGGTGATGATGATGATGAGGATGAGGATTATGGTGGTGATGATGATGATGATGAGGATATTGATGATGTTGAGGATGAGGTTGTCGATGAAGACGATGAGGGTGAAGAGGATGATGAAGATGAGGGTGATGATGAGGATGATGATGATGATGATGGTGATGATGATGATGATGATGAAAAGGATGGTGACGATGATGAGGATGATGGCGACGATGAAGATGATGGTGAACAATGATGGTGATGATGAGGAGGACGATGACTATGATGATGAGGAGGACGATGACTATGATGATGAGGATGAGGATGATGACGATGACGATGACGATGACGATGACGATGAGGATGAGGGCGATGATGATGATGATGACCATGATGATGACGATGATGATGAGGGTAATGATGAGGAGGAGGAGGATGAGGGTGAAGATTATGATGATGATGATGATGATGATGATGATGAGGATGAGGGCGATGAAGATGATGATGATGGTGAGGATGAGGGCGATGAATGATGATGATGAGGATCGAGGTTGATGATGATGAGGATGAGGGTGACAATGAGGAGGATGATGGTGATGATGAAGATGATGGTGAACAATGATGGTGATGATGAGGACGATGATGATGAGGATGAGGATGAGGGTGATGATGACCATGATGATGATGATGAGGATGATGGTGGTGATGATGATGATGACCATGATGATGATGATGAGGTTGAGGGTAATGATGAGGAGGAGGAGGATGAGGGTGAGGATTATGATGATGATGATGATGATGAGGAGGAGGATGGTGATGATGATGAGGATGAGGGTGTCAATGAAGATGATGCTGATGGTGAGGATGAGGGTGATGAATGGTGATGATGAGGATCGAGGTTGATGATGATGAGGATGAGGGTGATATGATGATGAGGATGATGGTGAATATGAGGAGAATGATGAATATGATGATGAGGAGGAGGATGGGGGTGTCAATGAAGATGATGATGATGGTGAGGATGAGGGTGATGAACGATGCTGATGAGCATCGAGGTTGATGATGATGAGGATGAGGGTGATGATGATGATGAGGACGAGGGTGATGATGAAGATGATGATGAACAATGATGGTGATGATGAGGAGGATGATGAATATGATGATGATGATGAGGATGCGGGTGATGATGATGATGATGAGGATGAGGGTGATGATGAGGAGGATGATGACTATGATGATGATGATGAGGATGAGGGTGATGATGATGATGAGGATGAGAGTGATGTTTAAGATGATGATGAACAATGAGGGTGATGATCAAGAGGATGATGATGATGATGATGATGATGATGATGACCATGATGATGACCATGAGGATGAGGGTGATGATGATGATGATGAGGATGGTGATGATGACCATGATGATGATGATGATGACCATGAGGATGAGGGTGATGATGATGATGACCATGATGATGATGATGATGATGATGGTGAGGATGAGGGTGATGATGAGGAGGAGGAGGATGAGGGTGATGATGAGGATGAGGATGATGACCATGATGAAGTTGATGCAGATGAGGGTGATGATGATGATGATGAGGAGGAGGAGGATGACGATGTTGATGATGGTGATGAGGATGAGGGTGATGATGATGATGATGATAATGATGATGACCATGATGATGATGATGAGGGTAATGATGAGGAGGAGGAGGATGAGGGTGATAATGGTGATGAGGTTGACGATGATGATGATGACCATGATGAAGTTGATGAAGAAGGAAGATGAGGGTGATGATGATGATGATGACCATGATGATGATGAGGAGGATGAGGGTGATGATGATGATGAGGTTGACGATGATGATGATGAGGATGAGGATGAGGATGATGACGGTGATGATGATGAGGATGATGATGATGACCATGATGAAGCTGATGAGGATTGATAAACATCACAAAGGGACACAACCCTTGATAAATATCACAATTTGACATTTTGATAAACGTCACAATGCGACATAACGCTTATGAAACGCCCACTGTAACAAACGATGGCTTAACGTCCTAATGTGATATAACCCTCGATAACGTCATAGTGAAATGTAAACCTTGATAAACATCACAATGCGACATAACCCTTCACAAATATCACAATGTGCATAACCCTTGATGAATGTCGCTAATGTAACATAACCCGTGATAAACGTCACAATGCGATATAAAGCTTATTAAACACCAACTGTAACAAACCATGGGTTAATCATAATGCGATACAACCCTCAATAAAATCACACTCAAATGTCAACATTGATAAACATCACAATGTGACATAACCTTTTACAAGTATGACAATGTGACATAACCCTTGACAAATATCACAATGTGACATAACCCTTGATGAATGTCCCTAATGTAACATAACCTGTCATAAATGTCACAATGCGACATAGCGCTTATTAAATGCCCACTGTAACGAACCATGGCTTAACGTCGTAATGTGATATAACCCTCGATAACGTTATAGTGAAACGTAAACCTTGATAAACATCATAATGCGATATAACCCTTGACAAATATCACAATGTGACATAACCATTGATGAATGTCACTAATGTAACATAACCCATGATAAACGTCACAATGCGACATAAAGCTTATTAAATGCCAACTATAACAAACCATGGCTTAATCGTAATGCGATACAACCCTCGATAACATCACACTGAAACGTCAACATTGATAAACAACACAATGCGACATAACCCTTGACAAGTATGACAATGTGACATAACCCTTGACAAATATCACAATGTGACATAACCCTTGATGAATGTTGCTAATGTAACATAACCTGTCATAAACGTCACAATGCGACATAACGCTTATTAAACGCCCATTGTAACGAACCATGGCTTAACGTCGTAATGTGATATAACCCTCGATAACGTCACAGTGAAACGTAAACCTTGATAAACATCATAGTGTGACATAACCCTTGACAAATATCACAATGTGACATAACCCTTGATGAATGTCGCTAATGTAACATAACCCGTGATAAACGTCACAATGTGACATAACCCTTGATGAATGTCGCTAATGTAACATAACCCGTGATAAACGTCACAATGCGACATAACGCTTATTAAACACCCACTGTAACAAACCATGGCTTAACGTTGTAATGTCGCATAACCCTCGATAACATCACAGTGAAACGTAAACTTTGATAAACATCACAATATGACATAACCCTTGATAAATATCACAATTTGACATTTTGATAAATGTCACAATGCGACATAATGCTTATTAAACACCCACTGTAACAAACGATGGATTAACATCGTAATATGATATAAACCTCGATAACATCATAGTGAAACGTAAACCTTGATAAACATCACAATGCGACATAACCCTTCACAAATATCACAATGTGCATAACCCTTGATGAATGTCGCTAATGTAACATAACCCGTGATAAACGTCACAATGTGACATAAAGCTTATTAAACACCAACAGTAACAAACCATGGCTTAATGGTAATGCGATACAACCCTCGATAACATCACACTGAAACGTCAACATTGATAAACATCACAATGCGACAAAACCCTTGATAAGTATGACAATGTGACATAACCCTTGACAAATATCACAATGTGACATAACTCTTGATGAATGTCGCTAATGTAACATAACCTGTCATAAATGTCACAATGCGACATAAGGCTTATTAAACGCCCACTGTAACGAACCATGGCTTAACGTCGTAATGTGATATAACCCTCGATAATGTCACAGTGAAACGTAAACTTTGATAAACATCACAATGCAACATAACCCTTGACAAATATCACAATGTGATATAACCATTGATGAATGTCACTAATGTAACATAACCCATGATAAACGTCACAATGCGACATAACGCTTATTAAAGGCCCACTGTAACAAACCATGGCTTAATGTCATAAGGTGATATAACCCTCGATAACATCACAGTGAAAAGTAAACCTTGATAAACATCACAATGCGACATAACCCTTGACAAATATCACAATGTGACATAACCCTTGATGAATGTCGCTAATGTAACATAACCTGTGATAAACATCACAATGCGACATAACACTTATTAAACGCCCACTGTAACGAACCATGGCTTAATGTCGTAATGTGATATAACCCTTGATAACGTCATAGTGAAACACCAACCTTAATAAACATCACAATGCGATATAACCCTTGACAAATATCACAATGTGACATAACCATTGATGAATGTCGCTAATGTAACATAACCCGTGATAAACGTCACAATGCGACATAACGCTTATTAAACGCCCACTGTAACAAACCATGGCTTAACGTCGTAATGTGATATAACCCTCGATAACATCACAGTGAAACGTAAACCTTGATAAACATCACAATGTGACATAACCCTTGATAAATAACACAATTTGACATAACCCTTGATAAATGTCGCTAATGTGACATAACCCGCGATAAACGTCACAATGCGACATAACGCTTATTAAACGCCCACTATCACATTATTAATGTGTCAAATCTTTGGTTGTGTTGACATATACTGTCATGTCCCCATGCCTTCGGCTGGCAAAGAGGACGCGACTCCAAGCTTTATCAGACCGGGCTAACCGTCCCATGAACATGCACATGCTTAATAATTGCATAAAACAGAATGCTGAAAGAAAATTGGAACTCGAATATGCACACAGGAATGTTTATGATACACAAATGCATTTTAACCATCATACACAGTGGAAAATAACAGCATTCATACATGCATTCATTCAACATGTTCATTTCATTTTAATTAACAACAAATATAAAATTGCAGAGGTAAAATGTACAAGACCACTTATCTTAAGATGAATTTGCTCCGCAACCAGCTACGTCGCTGCAACGTTCCACCCAACCATAGGCCAGCGTGCTCCTTAATCTCTCAGCAGCGTTGCCACCCCCGAGCTGGGCATGATTCTCCAAGGAATAAGGGAACTAGCAGGCTTACACATAGCCAAAGATGTCCAAAACATAGCCAAGCCAACACAGTTGGGTTTATCAGGCCATTAGGGAGTTGGAGAAGGCAAATTGCTAAGCTGGTGGGCTCATTACAGAGCCAAGGACACCTACACCAGAACTAGCCTGGCCTCTAAAACACCCATCCACACCCAACACAAGGAATCAGTCCCTTCTCTGCTACACAGTCCCTCAGGCCCTGCATTCCCTTCCAGTGCTATTCAGGGGCGATGGAGAAGAAGGCCAGGCCTCTAGCTCTGTCTGTGTGGTTCCAGCCACCGGGTTTATCAAGCAAAAACTAAGCCCACATCCTTCCTCCCAATACAGTCCGAAGACCAACCATTGCATTCAGGAAACCAATTTAGCTATCACAGCTTAAATTAGGAAAATGAATTATGAGTCATTCTTGGCCCTATCATGGCCAAAATGACTCTTCAACGAATTTACAACAGTCCCCAAAACATAAGAAATGCCATAACTACCATGGCCAAAAACGTGGTAAGACACAACCCCTCCTGGGCAACGAAATCACCCAGAAAAACGTATACAGACCGAGCTGGGGAAGAATTTACAGTTTCCCAGCCTCTGCGTGAATGAAAATGACAACGCAGGACCCATGAATCAGTTCGTGAGGGAAAAATACAGCCACAACATCCACGGTTCCGCAGGGGAAAGAACAACGTGGAAAAACCCAGAACTCCTGCGCGTGAAGGTAAGAAACGGAAAGGAATACCTCTGCGTGAGAAAGCATAGCAATGGAGGCCCTACGTGAGGAGAAAACAACTCCGATTTTGCCCGTGGGTGCACACACAACAGGAAGGACGCAATTTTGCAGTTCGTGGGTGTTCAGCAACTCGTGGAGTGAAGGTGAATGACTGTGTGAGACCAAAAACGCCAAGAACCTATGCGTGAGGATGAACAGCAATGGGGAGGACGCGAATTGCAAGTCCTGAGCGTTTTTGCTACTCCTGGTGAGGAAGGAAGAATGTTTGCGTGAGTGAAGAGTGCGTGAAGGTTTTCCTCCCATTCTGAAGTCAATTGCTGGGGTGGAGTGTGCGTGTGGGTGAGGACTGACAGTCCTGCCACCCCAGCCCCCAAAATCATTAACTGCTTCAACCACCAGCAGTAATTCTTCAATGAGAGTGGTTGGAAATAAAAACAAGGGAATAAGACACATGGGTTTTTTTCTCCTTTTGGCCAAAGTTTAACAAATCCCCCCCCTTACCTCCTTATCCTTGGGAAAATCATGCCCCATTCAATTTAGTTGCCGCGACCGTAGCTGGTTGTGTTCATTTTAATTTTAGATGCATATTTACATGATGGCAAACATAATATATGCCGCATGCCCCGATATACCACCGGTGACAAAATTAAATCCTGAACATAATGTGACCGATCAATGGTGGGGCCTTGGCCTTTAGCTCCACACCATGATCATTTACAATATATACATCATATACATCTAATGCAATGGGGTCAAAACCGGGACATTACATTACCCTCCATGGCTTAACATCGTAATGCAATATAACCCTCGATAACATTATAGTGAAACGTCAACATTGATAAACAAACCATGGCTTAACATCGTAATGCGATATAACCCTCGATAACATCAAAGTGAAATGTCAACATTGATAAACATCACAATGCGACATAACCCTTGACAAACATCACAATGTGACATAACCATTGATGAATGTCGCTAATGTAACATAACCCGTGATAAACGTCACAATGCGACATAACGCTTATTAAACGCCCACTGTAACAAACCATGGCTTAACGTCGTAATGTGATATAACCCTCGATAACATCACAGTGAAACGTAAACCTTGATAAACATCACAATGTGACATAACCCTTGATAAATAACACAATTTGACATAACCCTTGATGAATGTCGCTAATGTGACATAACCCGCAATAAACGTCACAATGCGACATAACGCTTATTAAACGCCCACTATCACATTATTAATGTGTCAAATCTTTGGTTGTGTTGACATATACCAACCAGACACTGTAACAAACCATGGCTTAACATCGTAATGCGATATAACCCTCGATAACATTATAGTGAAACGCCAACATTGATAAACAAACCATGGCTTAACATCGTAATGCGATATAACCCTCGATAACATCAAAGTGAAACGTCAACATTGATAAACATCACAATGCGACATAACCCTTGACAAATATGACAATGTGACATAACCCTTGACAAATATCACAATGTGACATAACCTTTCATAAATGTCGGTAATGTAACACAACCTGTGATAAACGTCACAATGTGACATAAGGCTTATTAAACGCCCACTGTAACAAACCATGGCTTAACATCGTAATGTGATATAACCCTCGATAATGTCACAGTGGAACGTAAACCTTGATAAACATCACAATGCAACATAACCCTTGACAAATATCACAATGTGACATAACCATTGATGAATGTCACTAATGTAACATAACCCATGATAAACGTCACAATGCGACATAATGCTTATTAAACGCCCACTGTAACAAACCATGGCTTAACGCCGTAATGTGATATAACCCTCGATAACATCACAGTGAAATGTAAACCTTGATAAACATCACAATGTGACATAACCCTTGATAAATAACACAATTTGACATAACCCTTGATGAATGTCGCTAATGTGACATAACCTGGGATAAACATCCCAATGCGACATAACATTCTACACTACCATGTAAAATGCAGACGGTTTAAACCATCTCTTTTGTCAAACAACTATATATATATCAAGAAAATTTTTAAAGAATTTTTCTAATCATCAAAAGACACATTATTAATGTGTCAAGAAAATTCTTAAATTTTTTTTCTAAACATCCTAAGACACATTATTAATGTGTCACATCTTGGGCATTATAATTAAACATACATAATGTAACACCCCGTTTTGAAATTTCTACCTGAACTACTATTATATGTTGTATTTGTTTGATTGTGAGACCTCGTCGGTTTGACGACACTGTGGACATATGGTTCTATTATTTTGCCGATATA
>LPNX010648111.1:93321-256206 GCA_001517045.1 Pseudotsuga menziesii | reverse complement strand
TTGACAAGCTTGCATACCTTTTGTTCTTTTCCTTTCACAACAAAGCCTTCTGGTTGAGACATGAAGACATTCTCTTTCAAGTCTCCATTCAATAAAGCAGTCTTCACATCCATTTGATGAACTTTCCACCCTTTCTGAGCATCTAAAGAGAGTAAAGTACGGATGGTAGCCCATTTTGCTGTAGGAGAAAATGTTTCTTCATAGTCAATTCCTTCTTTCTGTGCATAGCCTTTTGCTACACGCCTCGCTTTGTGCTTGTCAAGTGAGCCATCTGATCTGTATTTGTTATTGTACACCCACTTACAGCCAATTGGTTTGGCTCCAACTGGAGGGTCAACCAGCTTCCAAGTTCCATTCTTCATGAGTGCATCATACTCATTCTGCATAGCTTCTTTCCACTCAACTCGAGTAGAAGCTTCTTCAAAGGAAGTTGGTTCAAAGTTAGCAGATAAATTAAATTCACAATCAAATGATACATCCATGTCATCACCTGAATTATCTGCTCCTCCTCCATATTCATGTCTTTTCGAACTTCTTGTTCCCCTCTTTCCAACTTCATTTGGATGGACACTTTCAAGTGTCTTTGTGGCCCATTTAGGAATCTTCTGTGATGGTCCTGGTTGATCAGCTAGTGGTGCTTCATCATTGATTGAGAGTCTTTCAATTCTCTCAATCACATCATCCAGTTGAACCTCTTGTTCAAGTGAAGTAGTAGGAACTTCTTCATGCGGGGGAGTTGGTGCTTCATATGGAAATTCCAAAGGTTGATCCAAAATAGGAATCCCCCCTTCAAGGTTTGGAATTTCATATTCATTTTCAGAATATGTCTTTGGATGAGGATAACTTTCCAAATGATCAAGCTATCTCTCAATGGACTGGTCATTTTTATTAGTTTCAAGAAAAATGACATCTCTGGAAATAACAAATTTCTTGTTTACCTCATCATATAGACGGTACGCCTTGGAGTATTCTTCGTACCCCAGGAAAATGCATCTTCTGCTTCGAGCACCAAGCTTGTTTCTTTGCTCCTTTGGAATCAAGGCATGACAGGTGGAACCAAAAACTCTAAGATGCCTGACTGAAGGGAGATGGCCAAACAACATTTCATGTGGAGTCTTGTTATCAAGAGCATTTGAGGGACTTCTATTTCTCAAATATCCTGCACATTTTACTGCATCACCCCAAAAAATTAGTTTTACATTCTTGAAAAACATCATTGAGCGAACCATATTCATTATGGTTCTATTCATTCTTTCTGCTACACCATTTTGTTGAGGATTGTAGGGAACGGTAGTGTGATATGCAATTCCATGTTGGCGAAGATAATCTTCAAAAGCATTTGAAGTGTATTCTTTCCCATTATCAGTACGAAGTGTACCAATTTTTGATTGTGCTTGTTTTTCTATCAATGCATGAAAGTCTTTGAATGTTTGAAATGCTTCTGATTTTGTCTTTAAACAGTAAATCCAGCACATTCTTGAGTAGTCATCAACAAATGTCATAAAATACTTGTTCTCATTTGATGAAGGGGTTGGCATTGGGCCACACAAATCAAAATGCACTAACTCTAATTTCCTACTTGCTCTGAAATTAGATTCATGGAATGGCAGCTTACTATGTTTCCCTAATATACATGCATCACATTTGTTCTTCTCTTTGGGAATGGTGGGAAAACCAAATACACCATTCTTTCTCAACAAACAAAGACTGTTATAATTTAGATGACCAAATATTGCATGCCACAATGAACTAGATGAAAAATTACCTTCTCCATGCTAAGAGAGGTAGGCATAGTTCTGAACTCTTGCAGATGAACCCTTTAGCTTCAGCAGCTTCCCATCTTAGTATCCAGTCATGATGACTTGGTTGTCAGAGGACTTTCTTATTTCAACGATTCCATCAAACATGTGGATGGAATGGCCTTGCTGTCGTATCTCCACCAAGGACAGTAGGCTTCTCTACAACTCTAGAAGATAGAGAACATTCTTCAACGAGAAATCAGGGAATCCAGGCATCTTCAGTCGAATGGTGCCCATTCCCTTTGGTTTAAGACTTGACTTATCTGCAAAGTAAACTATGCCATTTATTGTTTCATTAAGTTCTTCAAAACAATATTTTCTAAATGTCATGTGTGATGTTGCACCAGTATCAAGCAGCCAACAATCTTTGTAAAATGAAAGTGAAGTCATTTCATTGATTCCAAGATTACAATGTGCAACAATACAAGAATCAAAATATTTACTAGCATCTTGGTCATCTTTCCTCTGGTTATGTTTGTCTTTGATGGAGTCCCACGAAGCCCAACACTGATATGATGTGTGCCCAGTCTTTTCACAATGCTTGCATTGCAAATCTGATCTTTTGTTTCTGCCCCCTCTGCCTCTGAAATTTCTTCTTCCTCTGCCTCTCTCTTTGCCAGAGAGAGTGGCACCAACTATTGATGACAAAGATTGCATCTTTTACAGCTGTTAGTGTAATTTACAAGAATGAACTTAATATGACAAAGAGAAATAGAAAAAAAATAACCTTGCAGGTCTACAGTCTCTGCCAAGGTGAATACAATGCAAGTTTACAGGCTTCTTCAATACAATTGTTTCACACAGACTTTATTCTTCAAGGAAGGTCTAAGTCTCTGCTACTTTTTTTTTTACAATACAGTCCTCACAAGATGTATAAGATTTAGGTCAGATGAACGCACAACATGTATAAGAATTAGGTTAAACAAAAGGGTTTTTGTATGCCAACAGTCACAATCTCAGCAAAATGTGTAACTTATTACCTTCAGCCTACAATTAACTTGCAGCAGCAGGATATCATGGCTTCAATATGCAGCCAACAATCTTTTCATGTAGTGTGTGGTCGCAGCTTCAATCTCAAAATCCATCTTCAAGTCAAAAAGAAGAAAACACTTCTATGCATATACATTTTACAGTACTAAAACAATATGCATAGTATTCATGATCCTCTTCTTTTAATTCAAACAGCAATATATGCAGACCATTTCCAGAAATATTCCACGCACAAGATAGGGCATAAATTAGGGTTTGTGTATTCCCAAAATGCATCAGCTTCAACACATGCAGCTAGCTTAACCAACGCAGGCAGCTAGCTCAACGTAGCTATATCCAACGCAGGCTACAGTCCATGCTATCTCCAACGCAGCTATCTCACAGCTTTCAACACAGCCTATAAATTTCATCAACATAGTCAGGCAGTTTGGGATAGGCGTGAATCTTCAGCCAACAATATTCAATCACCGGTCTTCAAATACAACTTCACGCAGACAGCCCCCACGACTCCTCCAACGCTGGTATTCTTTCTCAACGTAGTCTCACTGCAATCATAGGTCACAGCTTCACAAGGAATGCAGAATTAGGGTTAGGGTTAGGTATTATGCAATCCACATCTCATATGGCAAGAAATCGTTCTACCTCCACACAAGGAGAACGCCCACACACCACAAGTTGAGCACAGCTCTCAATGCACAGCGCAGGCCTGGACTAGTAACGCACACAATGAAGTATGCAGGCTGGTAGGAGAAACACATGCAAATGGGAGATTGATGGAGCAGGCAGTCTGGCAATGGACTGGCAAGCAGAATGCCATGACTAAAATGCAACAGGCAGGAGTTATGGCTAATAGCCAAGCTCTGATACCACTGATAGGTATAACTCCCAATTCAATATTATTCCAATGCCAATGCATATATTTATACAAATGATATGACGGTTGTGTTTCACCTTCCTTCCAGCCTTTTCGGCTTCCTACTATTCAGATTTATTTATTTATTTACAATATATAATCCCTACGGATTATATTCTAACACTCCTAACTTGGTAGACAAGTGTAAAATCCCAGTTGAAAAGTTTGCAAGTTCTTGGTTATATCAGTTAGATATTGGTGCAAAGAGAAAGGTAATTAGCTTTGTAAAGAATTGTGCAGTAACTATGGATCAATTGGAAACTTTTGTTAAGCTTAATGTACTACCTTTAGGTTCATACGACATATTAATTGGTATGGATTGGTTAGAGCAGCATAGGGTGGTCTTGAATTGCTTTGATAAAACCTTTACTTGTATGAATAATGATGGAAAATTAATAAGCGTAAAAGGAATCCCTAGGAAAACAACCATAAGGCACATTTTTGCTTTGTAGCTTAAGAGAGCTATTAGGAAAGGTTGTAAGGCTTATGCAGTAACAGTAACCAATGAAGAACATCTAAACAACATAGATAAATTAAAATTGGAGGATATATCAGTTCTAAATGAATATGCAGTTGTATTTCCAGAAGAAATTCTGGGACTGCCTTTGAAGAGGGAATTAGATTTTACCATTGACCTAGTACCTAGTGCAGTGCCCAGCTCAAAGGCCCCATATCGGATGAATATACTCAAATTAAATGAACTTAAGTCATAGTTAAAAGAACTTATTGACAAGAACTATATTCAACCCACTGTGTCTCCGTGGGGGGCACCTGTCATCTTTGTTAAGAAAAAAGACGAAACTCTAAGACTATGTATAGATTATCGTCAATTAAATAAGATGACTATCAAGAACAGATATCCGTTAACTCACATAGATGATCTGTTTGATCAACTACGTGGAGCCACAGTATTTTCAAAAATTGACTTACGGTCTGAATATCACCAAGTCAGAATTAAAGATGAAGACATATTTAAAACAACTTTTAGAACTCGATATGGACATTATGAGTTTGTCGTCATGCCATTCGGGCTTACTAACGCTCCAACTATTGTTATGTGTCTGATGAATAATGTAATAAATAAATACCTGGATAAATTTGCAGTCGTGTTCATTGACGACATATTAATTTATTTGAAATCTGAATAAGAATATAAGGAACATTTAAAAATTGTCTTGCAAGAGTTGCGAGAACATCAACTCTTTGCAAAGTTTAGTAAATGTGACTTCTTTAAGGACAAAATCCAATACTTAGGTCATGTGGTGACTAAAGAAGGAATTTTGGTGGATCCCGAAAAGATAAAGGCAATCGAAGATTGGCTAGTTCCTAAAGACGTAACCGATGTCTGATCATTCATGGGGATTACTGGTTATTACCGGAGATTCATCGAAGGGTCACTTAAGAATCACAAATCCGATAACCTCTTTGCAGAAAAAGGAAAATAAATTCGATTGGAATCAGAAGTGCGAGCATAGTTTTAAAAATTAAAAAACCTTATTAACTAGCTCACCAATTTTAAGAATTGTTGATCCAAATAAAGATTTTATAGTATTTACTGATGCCTGCAATGACAGTTTAGGTGGAGTATTGACTCAGGAAGGACATGTCATTGCTTGCAAGTCTAGGAAATTGAAGATTCATGAAAAGAATTATGCAACCTATGACTTGGAATTAGTTGTTGTCATACATACTTTAAAGATGTGGCGTCATCATCTAATTGGAAGAAAATTTATCTTAATGACGAATAATAAGGGATTAAAATACCTGTTAGATTAACCTAACCTGAATGTTAGACAAGCTAGGTGGCTATCTTTTCTAAGTGAATATGATTTCGAAATTCAGCACATTAAAGGGAAAGAAAATAAAATTGCTGATGCATTAAGTAGGAATGCAAAGCTGAATTTTATAGCAGCTATCAGCACTTACACAATAGATCTGGAAGAACAGCTTAAAATAGGGATAAGATGAAAATTACTTAAAGTTACAAGCAAAAGCAAAAGAAAATCCAATAGAAATTCTAAGTACAGGGTACAGCTTGAATGAAAAAGGATTATTACTATATAAATACATAATATGTGTACCTAATGTACCTAAGATTAAGTTATTAATTTTAGACGAAATTCATAAAACTCCTTATTCAGGGCATCCAGGTTATCAGAAGGCTACAACCATGCTAAGAAAAGATTATTTCTGGCCAAACATGAAGACTGAACTGGCAGAATATATTTCTAGATGCTTTGAATGTCAACAAGTAAAAACTAAACATCAACATTCAGCTGGGCTTCTTCAGCCTTTACCCATTCCTAGCTAGAAATGGGAGATAATTAGCCTCGATTTTGTTACTAAATTGCCAAAAAATCAAAACTTAAATGATTCCATAATGGTAGTGGTTGACAAATTGAGTAAAGAAGCCCATTTTACACTTGTAAAAACTACTTATAAAGTTGCAAATATAACTAATATTTTCTTAAAACAAATTTTCTGACTACATGGGATACTGAAGGTCATAATTTCAGACCGAGAACCTAAATTTACAGGTAACTTTTGGAGATCTCTGTTTAAAGGATTAAATACCACGTTAAATTTTAGTACCTCCTTCCATCCTCAAACTGATGGACAGACTGAAAGAGTAAATCAGGTACTGGAAGATCTACTAAGAATATATGTAAAGGAACAACCAGGTAAATGGGAAGATTATTTACATCTGGTAGAATTTACATATAATAATAATTATCAAGCTTCAACTAGATATAGTCCTTTCGAAATTCTGTATGGAAGGAAATGTAACATTCCCATATCCTGGAGTAATTCGGTGGATAGGTTAGTATTAGGACCTAAATTATTGAAAGAAATGGAAGTAATTGTAAAGCAAGTACAACATAATCTGAAAATTGCGCAGAATTGATAGAAAAGTCAAGCAGACCTTAAAAGAACTCCAAAAGAGTTCCAAGTAGGTGAACATGTTTTCATTAAAGTGACACCCAAAAAGAGTTCTCTAAGGTTGGGTAGTTGTGCCAAACTAGCACCTCATTATTGTGGTCCTTTTTAAATATTGTCCAGGATTGGACAAGTGGCCTATCAGTTACCCTTACCACCGAATTTAAGAGTTCACAATGTTTTTCACATTTCTGTATTAAAGAAATATGTGCATGATGCTACTCATGTTATTAACTGGAATGTTGTACAGGTAGAACTCGAAGGATATTTTCTGGTGGAATTGGATTGTATCCTCGAGCGGAGGGAGATCACACTTCGGAACCGCACCATTGGTCAAGTGAAGGTGCAATGGAAGAACCTTAGTCTAGAGGAAGCCACCTGGGAGTTGAAAAGTCATATGCGGGATGCATACCCAATTCTATTCTAGGGGAACTCTGAGGACGATGAATAAATAACATCGAGGACGATGTTATAATTTAAGGGGGTGTGTATGTCACATGCCCCAATTTGCAAAAACAATTTTATAATATTTGAGGAACATTGTGTTAAATTTTATGCTAAGTTGTAATTGATGACCCAGTGGCGTTAAGAATATTTAATGTAAATTCAGAATATTTTATTTATAAACAAATAAATGAGGAGACAACAGCTTAGGGAAGCTGTTAAAAGAGTGTTTACTGGTCAAATTGGTGGAGGAGACTAGGTGGAGAGAAAACTGACATGTGGCAGAATCCTCAAACCACTTCCAACTGTTGCAGGTGTAAACTTCCCTATATTTGTGGTCATGATTCCCCAAGAAAGTGGAATCAGAGCAGGTGGCTCATTTAATGAATACTGACCCAAAAGACCTAGGAATCTCTATAAAATTTCTCATTGAAGAGAGCTAAGGCTGCTCATTCTAGAGGGGTGATCATTTAGTGTGAATGAATTTTTACTCAAGAGAAATTCAATGGAGGGGAGTCTGGAATGTGTTTGAGGCGATAACTGCTGAGATTGATCTAGTTGCAACTTTTAATCTGAATATCATATTGTTGAGATCGTATTTTTATTACTAAGGTAATTGAACCAGTCAGGTGACTGAGGTTTACGGTTGCATTCTCCACCCAGTTCTCAGCCAAGAAGACTAGGAACAAGCTCGAGGGTCCTGAGGAAACATTGTCTGAGCGCTCTCCAGGAGTTTGGTTGGGAGGAACAACCTCCTTAAGCTGTTGTCATCTTTTCCTCAACATGATCTATTTTGCTTTTACTATCTTCAGTTAAATAATCCTTAGTTTATCTATTACAGTCATGTTAGTGCTTAGGGTTTATGAATGAAAAAGTAATTGTGTAATGTTAAGTTCAGTAAACTTATAGATTATTGTATAAATGGAAATGATTATGTAAATAGTGAAATAGATAGAAATTAAATTTCCAAGTTGTGTTTTTCCACACCTGAACTCAGGTCGTACTCTAGCACAGTTGGATTGTTTAAGTGGTAGATATGATTCTTTTATTTGAATGTAAATAGAAATAAATTTTACTTCAATGTTTATGAATTTCATTGAACAGCAGTGCTATGTTTTGTTTGCACTTATTATTTTACTTCAACCAACTAAATGGAAACACAGGTATAAATAAAATAGTAAATATTACTATTATTATGGTATTATTATACAAGTAGAAAATAATGATCTTATTGTAACAGTAGTAAAGTAAACACTAATATTTAAGAAAAATGTGAAAAAGAATTAACAAAACATTTTATAAATATTAGCTTTACAGACAGAGTATGTCTTATTCAGGAACTAAGGATTCTTCTATAATCCTTTTATTTTATTACAAAAATTACTAAAGGTCGATATTACCCTAGTTTCAAGTGCGCTATATACTAAAAACCTAAGTAATTTTTCTTAACTAAAGACAAGAAGCAAAACTATTTAGAGTCTTTTCATTTCATACAGCGTTAGCATCATACTTATAACTTAAAGTCATATTATCTTTCATTATTCAATTAAGAAAAAAGAGTTATTAATATTGTAAATATAAACAAGAATTTCATCAACTGTAGGGTTTATAGTATTTCTTTTAACTCTTAAAAGCCGAGTTCTAGAATTTAACCATATCTTCTAAACAGTGCTTAAAAATAAATATAATTTACAGAGTAGTAATAAATAAAATACATATGTAAATAACGAACAAAGTAAACCAATAATCATTAACCTTTTGCAATAAAAATCTCAAATCAAGGTAAGCTTATAGCTTGTAAGAATCAAAGGGTCAAAACCCAATCTACTATTAAAACCAAATACATAATAATCTTGTATTAAAATATAACTAGTTACATTACTGACTATAGGAGTAAAAACCCCGCGAACTATACAACTAGACTGTTCCACAGTCTTCTTTCTTAAAACCAAATATATATATAAATCTTTTATATTAACAGTAAGCTAAATACACTACTGATAGGTTAAACAAAACCTAGTTCACAGTCTTCATGTAAAATAAAAACTGAAGCAAACAAGACAGAGGTCTTTTAAAAACTCTAACCATAAAGGAGATTCTTATAATCCTAAATCAACAGTATTACATCATCAAATCGTAAGGATGAATTTGTTTAACCAAAACCACATACACATCATGGATCGAGAGCCTGTGCTACCCAGTGAAACATCGCAAGGGTTTTCACTTAAAGTATGAGTAATAAACAAACTAAATATCATAACCAGCACAGAGTTCGAAGCTAGGTTTCCAACCACATGAACCTTCAACCAACAACCCATTTCGCAAACAGGGAGAACCCACGACGAGACCAGGGCTTACCCATTTGAAAGCCCACGAAGTTAACTAATGCATGAGAGGCATTTCCTTTCAAGTCTGGCACCATTGGTGGTAGCCTGCAAGTTTAAATACCAAACATTATTCAGAACTCTGTTCATAATTTATTAAAACCCTAACTAGAAAATAAATTTACAAAAGGAATGAGTACAGAGTGTTGACGTATTTGTAACTTCATAATGTATTCATTCGTATATCTTATGTATTGTACCCTGATGTTTATTCTGGGATGTGTCTATAATGTATTTGAGCCATGGCATGCCCCGATGTTCCTATCGGGATGTTTTATAATGTAAACAAGTCATGTCAAGTCATTATGGATAAGCCTCTTATTGGTCAAGGGTTAAAGTCTTCGTAGTTGTGGGGCCCTAGGGTTATTGGAATATCCTAAAGAAGTCGACCCTAGGTGAGTCATTGTAAGTCAGGGAAATAGTACCCACCATTTTGTTAAGGATAAACCTCCTTGTTGTTCGGAGGAGGCAAAGTCCCCACAAGTTGTGGAGCACTAGGGTTATTAGACACTCCTAGAGATGTCAGCCCTAGTATGTAATTGTTAAGTGAGGCCGACATGTTGGAGTGGGTTTCAAGTGAACAAAATAATATAAATAGAGAGAGAGCCTATTTATTTATCATACACACACTCACTCATTGGGGCACATGAGTGAGAGAGAAGACACTGGGATCAAAGAGAGAGACTACTGTTGTTGGCATATCATCTTTATGTTTTTTGGGTTTTACTTTTGGTGCTGATTCTATCTCTGAGGAAGTTGTGGGGTTTTCTCCTTTATCGTTTCCCCGAGGAAAATTCTTTATGTCTCTTGTCTCTTGTGTTTATTGTTGTGCATATTATTCTCTCAGTTAAAGATCCTAAGAGCATAATGCTAGCTTGAATGATAAAAATATAACATGGTGCCAGAGCTAACCTAAGAAGAAGACATTATGCAGCTATAGAAGCTAGGTATTATTACTTTTTGGGTCTCTCTCCAAAATCCATCAAAAAAAATATGCTAGGCTGGCTCTCCAGTGAAGGGCGCGTCTTTCTGTCAAAACGAAATTCGATTCCAAGCATTTTCAGTTTTGGTGCGGAAAATTAGGGCTTTCTACAAAAGAGGAATTTTTGAGTGAGCCTAGCATAGGACTTCTCTCCTCATAAAAATATAAATTTATAGACCCGGATCAATATTTTTGGTTGGGTATAACTCCGGGAATGTCAAACCCTAGTTTGACCCTGAGTTGGAAAAACCCTAAAATACTAAACCTGATAAGTTTTGGTAAATTTACTATATATTGGGATTATTGAAGGATAAGGAGCTGAAAATTGAACAGGTTGAAGATAAAATACTGATGTACACTGTGTCCAAAATTCAGCCTCATATTCACTATATTCTGGGAGATATGTTCCCTCCAAGTTTTGGTTCCAACCTCTTCTAGGATTCATCCCTAAACAGGACACCTGGGGAAAATTGCTATATCTTGGGATACACAAGTCCAAATGAGATTTCTGAATATGTTCCAAAAATAGCACGGACTTTAAGTTCTGTGGTCTAAATTTCAGACCCAGAAGATGAAACAATGACACGTGGAAGTCTGTACAACTTTGTTGTTCGGAAAAGTCCTATAACAGGTCACCTTGGGAAAATGATCATATGTCCGATTGGTGAAACAAATCCTGATGAAACCTATGGTTTTGGAACAAGGAAATGTGGGGCTACCTCATTGAAAATTTTCAGACACAGAGGAGTAGTAATTTTGGAGATGCCACAAAAACATTATTAGGCATTTTTGCAAAAGAAATTGGAAAACTAGGGCTTCCTGTTCCGGGAGCTTCCCTCCACTGTTTTCGGAAAAGGAGAACATTGGACAACTCAACTTGAAGAGATATAGCTTTCTATCCAATAAAAATTGAAAGATTCCAAGTTTTTAAAATTAGGGTTTCTCTGACAAACCCTAGATCAGCCAGCTCCGGAGCCAGAACGGACACCTCAAATTGGTAAGAACTAATATTTTGCTATTTTCATTTGAGGTTCTCATTTCAAAGTGATCTATCACATCAGCTTGATGATAAGCTTGGTGAATTTGACAAATTCCAAGCATGGAAGTATTTGATCTCTCTGAAGAAAATGAATTGGACACCTACATGAGTAGAGAGTTTCTAGTTCTAGAGGGAGATGAGGCTCAAAGCCTTACACAAGAAGAACTTGGTCAAGGACAAGAAGATGATTGTTGATTCAATCACAGATCACCTTATACCACAAGTGTCTTCCCTAAAGACACCGAAGATGTTTGATTCCTTGACCAAGCTATTTGAAGGGAAGAACATAAATTAGAATATGACCTTAAGAAACTAGTTGAAGAATGTGAAGATCTAGAATGCAGAGACCATACAGTCATACTTTATAAGGGTCTCTCAAATCAAAGAACAACTTGAAGTAGTAAAAGAAGAAGTGAAGAATGCAAAAGTGGTGATAGCCACCTTGAATGGCCTCCCAGGATCATGGGATTCATTCATTCATGCAAGGAATGTGTGCCAGAAGGAAGTGATTACTTTTAGCAGACTCTGGGAAGAGCACACACAAGAAGAAGAAGCTCGACTCATAATAAGAGAAGAGAATATGGGAGCAATTGAAAATCAAGCTCTCACCATCCAAAGAAGATCCGTTAAGCAATGAGGAATACAAAGAAATCAACTCTTGAATAACCTCTTATCCATCTTAGCATTTGGATAAGAAACTATGCTATAAAGAAGATGATGAAGCTGAAGGCTCAAGAAGGAGTCTACCCACGAAACAAATAACGATAAGTATTCAATTGGCATTTCATGATATTGTTTTGTTATGCATTTGTTCATATTCAGTTAATGTATTATGCATGATAAAATGTTTGGATTAATGACAATATACTACTAATATGCATGTGATGGGTAAGTAGCTCATGGTGCTATACAAATCTCTATTGCTACTTATCTAGAATGAAACCTCTTTGCTGACATATTGGATTAGTGCACAATCTCAATATTGTCCTGGTAGTGATGGAAGGCATATAGAAAAGTTTCCGTGAGATATGGATGAATGTTGTATTGGCTAAAATAGTTGCATAATCATATATCTTGATGCATAAGAATTTTCCATTATGAATATGCCTTATGAAATGTTTCTAACCATACAACTAATTCATTTGACTTGTAGGAAAGATCACATCACCTACAAGCAAAGAATGATCAGACTTGTTCCAAAGAACAAGTGACGATAGTTCAAGATGAAGAATAATATGACAAATGCATCGACATCATTGATGCAGAACCTTCCAGCTATGAAGAAGTAACAAAGAAGAAAGGGAAGACCAGTTCAAGAAGAATGTTGTCTAGGATGCAGTATTGATACATCAAGGGAAGCTCGTAGTTCCATCATGCAGTAGATGGAAACATCGTGGGATACAAGGCAAGATTCGTAGCACGAGCCTTCTCACGAAAAGAAGGCATAGACTATGAAGAGACATTTGCAGCTAGTGGTAGTTGAAACACATACATGATGATCTTGATGAAGATCTTAACCTTTTCTACAAGGTTGAAGATGAAATTCTATACATTAGATGGATACATAAAATATTAGTAGCATAGGAAGCTACTTGTCACTCCGGTATAGAATGTTTCAGTGCATAGAGTACAGAAGACAGAGGGAGTATGATGCTTCAGAGGGAGTGACTGCAGAAGATCCTGAGGTTCAACATGGTACGACAGGATGGATAGATTACTGATGACTGTAGGCCTTACTAAGAGTAAAGCGGATTCCAACCTTTGCTTCAAGGTTGAAGGCAGAAGACCAGTGATGCTCCTGTTATGTGTTGATGCACTACACATTGAGGTGTGGAAAAGTGAAGTATGCAGTAGAGATCTTGAATAGGTTCAGGATGATGGACTGCATGACCACACCTATGGCATCAAACCTAAAGCTATTGAGTGTTGCTTCATCAAAGTCGGTT
The DNA here is from genome assembly GCA_001517045.1 of Pseudotsuga menziesii. Lineage (NCBI taxonomy): Eukaryota > Viridiplantae > Streptophyta > Pinopsida > Pinales > Pinaceae > Pseudotsuga > Pseudotsuga menziesii. The sequence goes on along the minus strand of LPNX010648111.1, from coordinate 242,772 downwards.
GATGCCACGATGTATCGTCAGATGATTTGTTCCTTGATGTAACTGACAGATACGAGACCATATACTTGCTTTGCTATGAACACATTGAGACATGTTCACTTGATTGTTGCAAAGCATATTTTGAGGTACCTGAGGGGTATAGGTGATTATGGGCTCAATTATGAGGTGAATCAAAATATTAACCTAGAGGGTTATGTTTATTCAGATTGGGTAGGCAGTGCCATCGATAGGAAGAGCACTTCAGATTGTTGCTTTAGTATGGGATCAGGTGTGATATCTTGGTTTAGCAGGAAGAAATCCTATGTGGCACTGAGTACAGCTGAAGTAGAGTATGTCACATCTTTTTCATCTAGTTGTGAGGTAGTATGGCTGAGGAAGCTACTGTCTGATTTATTTGATCTCTTGTTGATGCTACTTGTATACATTGCGACAGCCAGAGTTGTGTGAAGTTGTTGGAGAACTCGGTGTTCCATGACAAGTTGAAGCATATCAAGATCAAGTATCACTATATCATGGATATGGTGCAGAGGGGAGCAGTGAAGCTCCAATATGTTGCGACGGACGAACAGATAGCTGATGTATTGATGAAACCATTAGCCAGAGTGAAGTTTGAGTACTTCAGGGAGAATCTTGGTGTTCTCCAGAATGAGGTCCCTTCCAAGGGGAAGTGATGAGTCTGTGAGCCATTCTGACATGGTCAGAGGATTGGTTCCTTCCATGTTCAGATGTAAGGGCTGAGCCATTCTGTCATGGTGAGAGGATTGGTTCCTTCCATGTCAGATATGAGTGCTGATCCATTCTGATATGATTGTAGGGTTGGTTCCTACATGATCAGATATAAGAGATATTACCATTCTTTGAATTGAGGTGCCTGGTCAGTTACCAAGAATACTTGGTCTAGGACTGAGGGCCATTCTGATATGACTATAAGATGTGTTCCTACATGATCAGTTGTGAGCGCATGGCCATTCTGATGTGATTGAGGGATGTGTTCCCACTTGATTAGATATAAGGGATGTTTCCATTCTCTTGGAGAATGGAGGCACCTGGTCAGTTACTAGGAACCCTCAACCTGGGGTTAAGAGCCCTTCCATCATGGTTGCAGGATGTGTTCCTGCATGGGTGGATGTAAGTGCAGAGCCCTTCCATCATGGTTGCAGGATGTGTTCCTACATGGGTGGATGTAAGTGCATAGCCCTTCCATCATTGTTGTAGGATTTGTTCCCACATGGGTGGATGTAAGTGCAGAGCCCTTCCATCATGGTTGCAGGATGTGTTCCTGCATGGGTGGATGTAAGTGCAAAGCCCTTCCACATGGTTGCAGGATGTGTTTCTGCATGGGTGGGTGTAAGTGTAGAGCTCTTCCAGCATGGTTTTAGGATGTGTTCCCACATGGTTGGAAGTGCAGAGCCTTTTTAGCATGGTTGCAGGATGTGTTCCCGCATGGCTAAATGTGAGTGTTGCGCCTTTCTGATGTGATTATAGGATTGGTTCCTACATGATCATATGTGAGTGCTAGGCATGCCTTTCTGACATGGTGTTGGATGTGTTCCTCTCACAGTTAGATGCAAGTATTGGGTGGGCCATTCTAACTTGGTGTCAGATATAAGCGCTGAAGAAGACCTACATGGAGGCTAGGCCTACAACCAGCATGAAAAGGGGTTGGCTCTGTAGAACTTCCTGTGACAAGAAGAATCATGAGATAGCACCTGTGATGATTTTAGTGATGATGATCCAGATCCAGTGATGATGATCCAGATCCAGTGATGATCTAGATCCAATGATGATAATCTAGATCCAGTGATGATGATCCAAATCCAGTGATGATCTAGATCCAATGATGATGATCCATATCGAGTGATGATCTAGATCTAGTGATGATGATCCAGATCGAGTCATGATCCAGATCAAGATGAAGATGACTTGAAGATGAAGATGACAAGAACTCAATGATGATCTAGATGATACAGAGAAGAAGACTTGTGCTGATAAATTTTGTCGAGAGAATACCTTCCTAGTTAAGAGGGAGTGTTGATGTATTTGCAACTTCAGAATGTATTCATCCATATATATTATGTATTGTACCCCGATGTTTATTCCATGATGTGTCTGTAATGCATTTGAGTCATGTCATGCCCCGATGTTCCTATCAAGAGGTTCTATAATGTAAACAAGTCATGTCAAGTCATTATGGGTAACCCTCCTATTGGTCAAGGGTTAAAGTTCCCGCAGTTGCGGGGCCCTAGGGTTATTAGACTATCTTAAAGAAGTCGACCCTAGTTGAGTCATTGTAAGTCGGGGCAATAGTCCCCACCATTGTGTTAAGGATAAACCTCCTTGTTGGTCAGAGGAGGCAAAGTCCCCACAAGTTGTGGGGCACTAGGATTATTAGAAACTCCTAGAGATGTCGGCTCTAGTAAGTAATTGTTAAGTGAGGCCGACATGTTGGAGTGGGTTTCAAGTGAACGAAAGAATATAAATAGAGAGTGAGCCTCTCTATTTATCATACACACACTCACTCATTGGGGCGCATGAGTGAGAGAGAAGAAAATGGGATCAGAGAGAGAGACTACTACTATTGGGAGATCATCTTTCTATTTTTTGGGTTTTACTTTTGGTGTTGATTCTATCTCGGAGGAAGTTGCGGGGTTTTCTCCTTTATGGTTTCCCCGATGAAAATTCTTTGTGTCTTTTGTCGCTTATGTTTATTGCTATGCATGTTATTCTCTCAGTTAAAGATCCTAAGATCATAATGCTATCTTGAATGATAAAAATATAACACATAGTAAAAGCGTTTACCTATGAGTAAGAGGTTTTTTGGAGCCGAGAAGGAAAAGTCACCAGCTCGAGTGAACTACACCGAGAATCAAGCAAACCCTCATCCAAAACCTATGACAAAGGCAGCAAGGATACAACACTCAATATCCTCAATGCTAAAGAAAAGAATAGATAAACACAAGGGTAAAACTAGTTCTAGGTTTCAAGCTACGTGAAGGAGTTCAAAACCACGCACACTGTGTTTTCTCAACTCACTACAGAAACTGAAAATACCTACTATGAAACCATAAACCACATTGCACAGTATTGTAGGCTTAGTGCCAAAGGTTAAGGAAGAGCAGGCCTCTCATTGCCGCAAAGAGTTTTCATAGCACAGCTTGCAGGAAACAAACCCTCGAAGAAAAATGCAAGAGAGTAGGGTTTTGATGCATTATAAGTCAACCAATGCATGGTGGAGACTTATCCATGGGCCCTTCTAGAAATATAACCATGTGTGGGTCGATTTCTATAGTCAACACTACACATTCGAATGTAAAACTTATCATTGCCAATAATGCAACCCATGCTATCTGTTATCCCTAAAGTTGAACCTAGACTACGGGATTCAAGCTTAAGGAAATCTTGTTTAAAAATGTACAAATCAAATGGAATCAAACTGAAAACATAAGCTGGTATGACACCAGGGCTAATGGAACCTCACAGAACTATAAAGAAATAGGCTGATATAAAATCAAATATGTTTGTACAAATCACACAATTATAAATGGACTAAACTGGTATGAAATCAAAGTTGTAAAAACCATCACACAGTTTACAATAAAACTAAGCTAGTATATATCACACATTGGTATAATATAAGTATTTGTAAGAAAATCAAAGCATTGATGAAAATACAGGCTGGTAGGTCAATCAAAGCTGCAAGATAATCCACAGGAATGTATAACATAAGATAAAACACAGAGTTCAAATAGCAAGGTTACTATGATCATAAAGACAAGAAGTGAAACTGCCTATGTTTTCCACAATGTAAAGATAATTGCATCTCACAATAAGAATTAGTGCAATGGGATGTAATGGACCATGTGCATAACAAAATTATCAGAGAAACAATTCATAAGACATATAGGCAAATCATCATCATGTTTCATTCAAAAACAGAACATGTACAGAAGCTGCAAAGTGCTTATGCTACACAGATAGTGCTTACAATTGAGCTTGCATCACTCCAAAACTGCCAACCAGTTCCCCTGCTTTTTTCTGAGAGGAAGAGCTCTCTCCTTCTATACAAAAAATTCAATCATAAACTAACCATAGATCCTATATTCAAGGATCAAACCTCCTCCAAAATTGGGAAGTTAATCCCTTAAAAAGTATTAAACTACGAGTGTCATACATGTGTCAAAAGGAACAACATAAGTTCAAAATAAAATAACAATTTAACACCTAAAGGATTCTAGAAGCCTCTGTCAACGTAGCTAGGTGGTCTTTCCTGATGAAGAGCAGCAAATTTGGTTCCTTCCCTTTCTAGAAATGAAGGAAAACATGAATCTCTTACCAGAGACCAGAAAAGTATTGTGCTTGACCTCGAGAAAATAACTTGCAAACAACGAACAATAACACAATGCAATATACTATTTCGTGGGAAGTCGCATAAAAACTTCAATAGTTTTGCCAAGACACCACTTGAAATAATGTGTTCCTCCTCCAGCTTTGGAATCCTCCACCACCACTTCACTATATACATGTTTTAATACCTTAGCATTAACACACTAGCACTCGACTACTTCTGTGTTCAATGTAATAATTCTTCAGCACTGGGCATATAGGTTCTCCATATGACTGATTTCCTCACTGTTCAACTCCCATTTGAATACATGAGAGGCGCTTTACCTTGCATACGACCAACACCTTAACCAGGACCCTATCGCAGTCGATGAAAATGCCCTTACCATGAATTTGCTTCTACATCATCGATCTGACTATTCAACACACAGGAACCATCGGTTCATGAGTGTAAAACCTTCATTCTATCTCTGCGCAACAAAACAATGACTCTGTCTGCAAATTCATTTCTTCTTCATCATCAAGTCGTGGTTACTCTCTGCTCATGGATTGGTATCAATAAATGGACTCAAACAACCACACACATGGTGATAATACTCAGTCTGCCATTTCATTAACTCAGAACCTCACTTAGGTTTTCTTTCCTCTCGTCTGTCTGAAGATGACCATTCTGCGCATCAATATAGATCTTGAATGTAAAAGCATTCTGGCCATAGGTACTTGCTTTTGTTAAGAACCAGTTGTCACGATTATCAGTGCATGCCACTGACCATTTACTACGATAAAGGTTTACTACTCTCTCTGTCCCAACCTCCTCATCTAATTTGGAAAGGTGTTCTCCATCTCCACATCAAGAATGGATTGCAGTTCCTTCACCACTTCACGCTTGGATGATTGTTGGGAGCCCAATTTCTAAACGCGGGAGAGTGCCAAGCTTAGGAACCGTTCAAATCCCAGGAGGAGATCAGAGCTGTCTCTTAACAAGGGATCCATAAACTCCTCTTTCAGCCCACTTATTCCCCTGCTCTCCAAGGTTGCTTTCACATCATCTTGAATCATTATATCTCTGTCGATGTCAAAGGCTCGGCGTGGTACAATGAGCTGCAGCAATACAATACCAAAACAATACACATTGCTCTTAGCGCTGACCTGCCCCGTTCTCAAGTAATCTGGATCTATGTAGCCCATTGTCCCTGCAAGTATAGTTGTGACATGGCTATTACCTTTGTTGAGTTCTGCAGGAAACATTTTGGCAAGAGGAAGACAAATATGCACAGTGAGATTCTCGTCCAAGAATATGTTGCTTGGTTTGACATCTATGTGTATTATGCATGGATTTGCATCATTGTGCAGATATGCCAATGCTCGAGCAGACTCTAAGGCTACACAAACTCTGCTTCCCCAGTCCACTTGAATCCTAGCTGTGTCAGTACCAAAGAGAATGTGTTGAAGACTTCCATTTGCGGTGTAGTCATAAAGCAGCATCCCTTCTCCTTTCTCGATGCAAAAACCAATGAGATCCAACAGGTTCTTATGGCGAAGTCGAGACAGAAACTCAACCTCTGTTGTGAACTGAGCTCCTTGTTTGACCCATCTTATTGCTGCTCATAACCAATGGAGATTTACAATATACAAAACAGACCTCTGAATGTCCCTCTTTCATTAACGAGCAAAATAATGAGATAGATTTTTGGGAAAAGAATGAGTTAATTCGACTCTGCCATGGCGAGTACTAGCACTCATCACATGAACTGTTCAAACTTTGAAATGACAACACATGTACCCTTCCAATAAATGCCACCATACAACTCATCATTTCGCAGACAGGGATGCATTTTTGTTTAAAATATGTCCATACCGAATGCCCTATATTTATGAATATGATAAAAGCTTATTATCATGTTATATTCCATGAAATAAATAATAAACTTTTCAATAAAATACCATTTGTACATTCTGCCATCAGAAATTAAAATGCTGCCAGTTCACAATATGCTGCCAGTTTAGATAAACGCTGCCAGCTGTAAGAATTCACCATATAACATATACTCTTTTGCATATACATGGGCTCATAGTGAATGAATGAAAATTTTGATGATTGTAGGTAACAAAGGAAACCCTAATGGTGAACAAATAATCATAAAATATAAATCAAAGCAACATTAAAACAATAAAAACCAAGGATAATCAAAAAATTAAAAAATAAACAGGTGAAACAACCTTAGAGATAACACTATCGACGATAATATAAGGGTTCATATCTTTTGCCATAATGAAATTTATGCCTTCAACCACAGTCTTATGTATCATATGTTTGCTCATCTTATCAACTTTTCCATCAAGGATATTATACTATGCATTAGAAATAGTATATCAAGAGACAAGAACTTTTAATATATCATGCCAATAGTTTAAACTACACCATAGTAGTTACTAGGTAGTAAAACTACCTTAGGATACAAGTAGTATTGTTTGTTGTAACATTATAAATTAATTGTAATATTACAATAACTTTTGTATCATGGTTATAACTTGAAGATTAAGATTACAGCTTGTAAACTAAGTTTTGTAAGATGATAATCATTCTTGCAACAAATCAAATAAGTTGGTATTGTTACATGACTAGTAAAGGATAGTTAGAGTATCAAAATAATAACATTATGATTTATTTCATAAACTAAAGAACTCTAAACTTCTCAACCGAAAGACTTGATGCTGATAAAGGAAGGAGTCTTCCAGAAGACTGAAGATTAACCTTTGGAAAGAGTTTCTCTTAAGTAACTAATCCTTCATTCTAAACTTTACCTCTGAAAAACATAGGATTTTGTTCATACATAAAGAGCAGTGCACTTGAGTTTTAAACATGACAATAGCAGTAAGATCATGATACAGTAGAAGTAATTTTATGACAAGATCATGAGCTCTATGCTCATTGTAAGAATCTATAATTGACTAGGTACTACAACCTTTACAACAAAAAGAAACCTTGGAAGAACTCATTCTTGTAAATAGCATTAATTATGTTCAAGTTAAAAGTCATAATGGCTTAAATATAAATACTGTCATAAGATCCAAAACAACAAAGGAATTTACTTTGCCTCATTGGAGTCTTGCATCATATTAATCAATTTATTTACTAGCATCTTATCTTGCTAAAGAAATACTTCTCGACATAATTCAAAATAAAATCCTGCTTGATCATACGCTTACATGTTGAACCTGTAAGAACCAGCAGTCCATTTGAGTTAGCAGAATGCTAAGTAATCCCCAAATTTCAAACATGGTTTCTCACCAACTTGACAAAAGTAAAACATCAGTACAACTAGCAGCAATTAAATGCAAGCCCTCTTTCTATGACTTATAAAGATTAAAGTTGTATTAGTGTTTCTGTATTTGAAATTAATTCTTAAAAATTTGTTAAACTGTTTCATTTTCCGCTAACCGCTAGCAGTTACTAAACTGCAATCTAAGACATTTTATGTCACTTTAAATTTTTTTAATTTTTATGAAATTTTGGGTTATTACAGATGTTGTCGTCATTACTCGTGGAGGTGCGATGATAGGGGATGATAGCTCGTTTCCACAAATTTGGCTAGCTGGGAAGAAGAAGGTGCAGTTTGATGTCGATGCTGAGAGAGAGACATTCTTTGAAGCACGTGATGCGATAATAAGAGATCCGGGTAAGTTGCATGTTTATGGGATGCCAAACGCTTTTGATTCAACATTGGTAGTAGGACCATCACAACAACATGATACCTTGCAGGACTTCTTTGAGAGTTGTTTGTCGCTAAAAAAGACTTCGATGGGCTTGTTGAGATAGCGAATCTTTTGCATCTATTGGAGAAGGGATGGCAGGAGTCCGTAGTGAAATCCATGCACAAGAGGAGAATCAAGAAAGAGATGAGAATGAACATTTATATTAAGGATTGTGAGGTAGATTCAGCCATTCTGGATCTAGGCTTGGACGTCAACATTCTGACGAAGCAAACATGGAAGATGATGGGGAGCCCACAGTTTTTTTTCTCTCATGTACAACTATGACTAGCCAACTAGGCTAGTGTAACATCTATTGGCCATGTTTCACGTCTCTTGGTGGACATTGAAGGGATGAAGACTTATGCTTATTTCAATGTTATTGAATTTGTTGATGGTGGTGGCTCATATCCCGCCATACTGGGGATTGGATGGGCTAATGACCGCTTAGCGGTTATTAATTTCAAGAAGAGTGTGATGATATTTGAAAATTGTGATATCAAATTCATCGCTCCAATGGACCCAACTGAAGGGAAAATATATGTTGAACCGATTAAGGAAGAAGCTGTAGGCTAATTGGATCACGCATATAACATCTTGGAGGACTAGATCCATCCAACTGTCGACAGTGAGCTTGGTTGGCACAGCTCTAGCTCTAGGTCTTTGGACTCTGATGATGCTTTGGAGAACTGGTAGAATCATATGCATGAGGTATTGCTTCGGAAGTGTGGCCTGATTACTCATTCGTTGTGCCGTGTCAGAACAGAATCCATCGAATTTCTAGTATATGAAGGACTACCTGAGTTGTCTAAGTTTCTAGTTGAATTAGAGGATAAGGTGTCAGAACCACAATGATTGTTGGCATTGGATGAAGCACTAAAGGCTACTCCAACATGTTAGTGGGAGACCCATAAGCATTCAGTCACTGGGTGGTCGCAATGTTGCAGGCGGATGACAGTTCAATTTGGCGAAGCAAAAGGATATCAAGCTGAGAGGTACGATGGGAGGAATGACCATCACGGTCATATGATCGGATGTAAGACCATGTGGATATCATGATTGAAATATGAGTGGGTACATGAGTTTGTACACATGTTGGATGAGATGCCACGACAGTGGTACGTATCGACTAAATTGTGTAGATACATTACAACCTGGGAGGAGCTATCAACCTGTTTCAGTCATACATTCAGTTTCATGAATACATTCCTAGCCATTCATAGTGCACTACAACATATCTGTGACGTTATTCTGAAGGTAGTACCAGTCACATACCCGGTGGATCCGCATGCAACACACACAATGCAATCGATGATGGAATGGTACAATGTGACAGGAGGACCAGATGATAGTGATGATCCATGAAACATCAATATTCCAAAGACAAAAGGAAGTCAAGATGTCGCAGTGCCTAAGATATCGACAGATCAAATGAATCAACCATTAAAAATTCAAAAGGTTAACATTGGGATAGAGGATCAATCAAAGTTCGTAAATGTTGGGGACTAATGGGATGAAGAAACCATGGTGAAGATCATCGATCTGTTGCATGAATTCAAAGACTTGTTTCCTACCATTTTTTCTGAAATGAAGGGGATAGTGGGATATTTGGGAGAGATGAAGATCCCACTGAAACCATATGCAAATCTGGTGAGGCAGCTATCGATTGAATCCATGACACAAGGAGAGGGTCAAAGCGGAGCTTAACAGAATGGCGGATGCCGAAATAATAGAACCCATTGAGGAATCAGAATGGATCAGTCCCATGGTAGTATAAGATAAGAAGATAGGTGAGGTTCGTATTTGTTTTGACCTCAAAAAGTTGAATGATGCATGCCTTCATGATGATCCATTTCCAACACCATTTACTGATGAAGTATTAAAGGGAGTGGGCAGTCCAAAAATCTACTCATTTATTGATGTTTTTTCTGGATATCATTAAATCAGGATTGCGAAGGAGGATCGGCATAAAATGATGTTTATTACTGAATGGGGATATTTTTAGTACACCGTGATTCCCTTTGGCCTGAAGAATGCACCTACAATATTCTCCAAAATTGTAGTCGCTGCATTCAAGGATTTTATTCAGAATTTTTTGTCAGTTTACATGGACAACTGGACGGTTTATGCATTGATCAGGGACCATCTGGTGAACTTGCAACTAATGCTGGGGTGATGTCGACAACATTAGATCATGTTGAAATTGAAGAAGTGCATTTTTTGTGAAGTGTTTTGGATTTTGCTAGGGAATATTGTTTGCAAAGAAGGACTACTGGTCAACCCAGCTACGATTGCACTGATTTTGAGCTTTCCACCACCGATGAATATGAAGCAACACAGAGAAACATTAGGCCATACAGGATATTACCGCAAGTTCATCAGAGTTTATGCTGCGATCACAACCCCTATGGATAATTTTCTGAAGAAGGATGTGGTATTTGTATGGAGTCAGGAGTGTCAAGGAAGCTTTGACACATTAAAGGAAAAGATGGATTCCGCACCAACACTGGTTTTTCCATATTGGACAAAGGAGTTCCATGTTCTTGTGGATACATCGTTAATCACACTAAGAGTGGTGTTGACTCAACCTGTAGAAGGTGATATTGATCACCCGATCACTTTCACTAGTTGAAAGTTGTAGTCTGCAAAGAATAATTATACTACAACAAAGAGGGTAGGCTTGGCAATGGTATATGCACTGCAAAAGTTTCGACACAGCCTATTGGGAGGTCGCTTCAAGATGTATACAGATCACTCTGATTTGAAATACCTAGTGAATAAGCCTATGTTGGGGGGGAAGATATTTCATTGGATACTTCTTTTCCAGGAGTTTGATTTCGAGATAATTGTGAAGATGGGTCCCTTGAACATTGTCCCAGACCACTTATCGTGAATTGAGACAGGTGAAGAACTGACTAACATTGAATATGGGTTTCTAGATGCACAAATATTCATAATCAATATGGTTGACGAATACTATGAGAAAAAAATTTTAGTTTTTGGTGATGGGAAAAACACCAGAAGGGCTTACTACAAGTCAAAAGAAGCAGTTGGTTGTTTGAGCTACGTATTTCCAGTTGATTGTTGGAGAACTTTATAAACTAGGACATGATGAAATTCTATGGAAATGTGTTCTACTGCATGAACAAGGGAAGGTATTGGAAAAGGCACTTGTAAGAGTTGCAGGTGGACATTATGCAGGTCGCGCTACTGCCCGAAAGATGTTTTTCATAGGGCTTTAGTGGACGACTCTCAATAGTGATGCAAAAGACTATGCACAGAATTGCGATGTTTGTTAAAGGACTTGAAAACCATCAAGGAGGGATGAGATGCCATTAGTACCTCATATGACACTACATCCATTTGAAAAATGCGTACTGTACTTTGTGGAACCAATCAAACCACCTGGAAAGAGAACTCTGCACAGTATATCATTACAACAACAGATTATTTGACACTATCGGTGGAGGTCACGCCAGTTGCATATTGTACTGCTACGACAGCAGCAAGGTTCTTGTTTGATAACATTGTTACCTAGTTTGATTGTCCTAAGATACTGATGAGAGATCAAGGGAGTCAATTCATCAATCGCACAGTCAGTGCGTTGACAGAGGAGCTTCAGATACAACATAAGAAGAGTACCCTATATCATCCACAAGCAAATGGGATGGTTGAGGCGTTCAACAAGGTGTTGGATCATGTGCTCACAAAGGTATGTAACACAAACCGTGATGACTGGGATTTGATAATTCTAGTAGTCTTATGGTCGTATCACACCACTTGCAAAAGATCGACAGGGCATACACCATTCAAGTTGGTGTATGGGCAAGAGGTCATCATGCCAATGGAGTACATTGCTCCGAGTTTGCACATAGAAACAATGATAGGAATGGATGATGCAGGATCATTAGAATAACTCTTGGCTCAGTTGGTGTAGCTCGAGGAAGACTTATTTCTTGCATGTTTTCACAAGTGCATTGAGAAGGATCGCTAGAAATCTTGGCACGACCAACATATCAAGAAAAAACATTTTCAGCAAGGAGACCTAGTACTGATGTATGATAGTAAGTTCTACAAACATCCAGGTAAGTTACAGATGCATTACTAGAGGAGGCACAATACAGTTGAAACATCTAGATGGTGTGATGCTACCTAAGATGGTGAATGATAGCAGGATGAAGCCCTATAGGACGGGACCAAAGCTACGCGATGCTTGAGGCACTACATGAAAAAAAATTTCCCTTTTCTTTTGCATAGGAGGGTAGTTAGGAGGATGGCACACCAGGATGAAGTGTCCGTGCAAGTAGAGGATTCAATATCACGGTTAGGGAGTCATGCTGCGATGACTGCAGGGCCATGAATAGAGTTAAAATAGTTAACCAACAATGCTTTTTTAAGAGACACGCATTAATGGAGGATCCGACCGTTGGATTGAGTGAATTGCTGACATATTTGGGTGATTAATACATGATTTGGTCATAATTATTAAAATGATTTGGTCATAATGATTGAGCGATCATCTTGGCGCTATAAGAAGAGGCAGGATGTGGTCGAAATTAAAATTAACCATTGTGAAAGATTGAGTGGTCGACTGAGTTGTAGAGTTGTTGAAGTGAGTTGTGTTATGTTGAGCACTTAAGTTGCAGAGTAGAGTAAGGGTGAGGTGTCGGGTTTGATAAATTGTGGGAACTTGTGCGAAATGTCAAGTGAGCTACAAACAGTAGAGATTTCAAGAAAAATATATTCACCAATTATCAAGGTTCCAATCGGGCAAGAGGTAGAAACAATGACGATGGGTTCGTCATTGGTTCTGAAAAAGAAAAGGAGGGTTCAACGACCCAAATCTTGGGTACAGAAGAAGCAGAAAACTATAAATTATGCACAGGCATAGGAGGAGACGGTTGAATAGATGGGACCATCAACATCCAGGGCTAAGGACTCTACGACCTGGACAAGGATGTCCACTACAAATATCCTTGGCTATGTGCATCCATGTCGACCCAATGCAAATCCAAGGAATATTATGAAGAACTAGAAGTACCCAGTCAAGATGTCGATGATATCAAAGGGAATGATATGCACCATAGACATTGTGCCCTTGATCATGTGCATGAAGTATGAATATCATGATCTTCTTGTGTCAACTAAGATCACCACAGACCCATTGATACCAGTGACAGGGGAAGGCAGTGGCCCCATAGAGAACATTCCATATGACTGGATGTAGGGGTTGGACAAATCGGGGTTGTTGGGCCTCATCAACATGACACATTTTGGGCGGTTAACGGAAGCCAACATAAGCACAAAGCAGCTCTTAGCATGATTCCATGGTGGTTGGATCAGTTAGTCATAGTCACTGTCATGCTCATTTCGGATATTACAAGGCTACCCAAGGAGGGGCCCGACCCATCACAGTATTTTTGGGGAAAAGAAAACAATAATAAGCTGGCAGTAAAGCTGAAGCAAAGGTATAATTTGTAGTGCGATGGATGTGCATACGTTGTTGACAACATAAATTATCAGGTTGTCTACATCGGTGCACTTATTCTAGCCAGCAAGATAATCAGAAAGAACCGACCCAACCACTGCACTTTGGCAGTCATCGCATGTGCGGAGTAGTGCGCATAGGGTGTGTAGATGAACTGGTCTTTGTTCTTAATGAACCAGTTAGAAAATGATGCGCTAGCAGTCTAGGCAAGGCAATGACCATTCACTTATAGGTGACTAATTATTTTGATTGCACTCATTTCCTGGATGGAACCTGAAGATTATTAAAGTATGGATGTCGAAGCTGCCAAGGTTTGCAAGGGAGCGCCCTACCAAAACCTCTGGTATGTTAAGGAAGCAGAGCAGCTCAAGGGCTATGTAATTCAATTATGGATTTATTGGGAGGCGCTACAGGATGCATCCATGAAGGTTCTGCGACTATCAGAAAAGGTAGTGAAAAAATTCCAATGTGTTGGTTAGTTTGTGATAGGGAGGCATGCTATTCATGTGCATACGTGAAGAGACCCAGATAAGCAATGGTTTCCTACGATGTACAAGCTTTCTAACGCTGAGTTGAAGGCCATTGTTGATGTTTGTCCTATGGACTGGAGCGAACCTATCATTTTTGACGAAATATTGACAGGTCCACCAACTGATACATCGATGGATCCTCTGCCATACCTACCGAACCACCACGACTTAGATGAAGCATCAACATGGACCCCCACTAATTTGGAAGTAGAGCAGATATTCGAGGAATCCCGCATGAAGAAGCAACAGGACCAGGGTGTGACCAGTAGCACAACACCAATGACTGAAGAACAATTCAGTTGTATCATTGCAACGACTACAATAGCAACTAATGTGACGGGAGAGTAGATGAAGAAGAAGGCGACCGACAAATTTGGTGAGGTAAACACTCGCCTTGATTCATTAATTGATGTTGTATTAAATTGGGTACTGAAGGAAACCACTTTGCAAAAGGTTGGTTCGATCAACACTGGGAAGCATATTAGGAATGTTCAAATTCCATCGCATGTGATTGAGACCAACCGTGAGGACGTCAATGCCTCCCTTCAACAATTTTAGGAGATTTCATTAGATATCAATGAACTATTGACCCAGACATTGGTACAATTGCAGAGGGTTTCCAGTGAGGAGTTAGCGGATAGGGAGCAAATAATTGGTGACCACCTTTTGAGGTTATAGAGAAACAAGCAGCAACAAAGAAGGAGATCGAAGTGATGAAGAAGGAATAAAATTGCTTGACGATGGAGAAAGCGTAGCTTTGGTACAATAAGGTGCACTTAGAGAAATCAGTTTCCATTGCATGTCAGCAAGTCCTCGAGATTGCTGAAGAATTGGATGCGGAGGAAAAAGCGATGTAGCTTACCATAGTAATTGGCCAGTACCGACATGACATTCAATACCTGCATCTGTTGGTGAACCCAGGCATACCGCCAGAGCAGGGTACAAAAAGGAAAAGCACAATCGAAGACCTAGCGACAAAATTGGAGGAAATGGAGAAAGAGGCTAAGTAGGTGACAGATGTGACTACGCAATTTTGGGGAAGTGCAGTCCAGGATCCGCAGTTGGAGAAACTTACAACGCAGTTGTAGGAAGCTGAGGGACAGTTAGCTACACTAAGGACATCTCTCAAAGTGATGCCCCCAATTGTGCAGATCACAAAAGCCCCAGAGCTAAAGGACTTACGGCAGAGAGTTGCAAAGGCCAGGGAGGGTCAGCAGAGGCACATAACACAATTGGATGAATTCCAAGATATCAGTGTGCAACTCTCCGTAAAGGAAGTTTCAGTGTTGCAGGGAGTTCAGGATGGCCAACGGGACATTACTACAAATATCGTCGAGCACCCATTGGAGAGAGAAGTGACAGAAATTCAGGAGATTACTGAGAAAATCAAGGAACATGTTAAGGAGATCACCCAACAATATGAACACTTCAAGGTGAAGATCAACAAGTACACCGTTTCTAGATGGCGTGGCTCAAGGGTGAGCCACAAGATTGTGTTGTGGGCCTATTGGCAAGAAGTTTTGAGGAAAGTTAGCTGCGCAACATCGTGGATGATGTGTAAGGTCGAAGATGTCGCACAAAGATGAAAGTTGGTGCCCAAGGCGGGATTGACCATATGTTTGATCCTTTGGTCAATTTTTTAGTATTTTGGTCATATTTTGTATATTTGGACTGCATTATGTGGATTGCGGTCATCATTTTGTAGATTGTGGTACAAGTAGTTAGGAAGTTTACTTAAGTGAACCATCGATGTAAGGGTGCAAGCCTATAAATAGATTTAGAGTTGCAAATGTTAAAGGAGCTTAAGAGTCTTAGGCTTTTTTTAATATTCCAAATTGTTTGGGATGTGAACTGAATAATTGTTTTTGGGGAACCTATGTTTTGCTGTGAAGGTTAATATGACATGATGGAGATTGGATAGAAATGTTTTATCTTTTCACATATTCCTATTTTCCTTTTTTCCGTGATCCAAATGTCAATGAATACTAGATTAAGATGTGTATATGTGAATGATGTGTTGATTTTCTCTTATGAATGATGATATCTTAATAGATTTGTTTATGCATTGATGTTTATGTTGCAATTTAAGTATGTTGATTTGATCCAATGAAAGATCATATGAATATGTTAAGATATAATCTGAATGATTGGTCTGTTGAGTAATGTTGTGTTGAGTTAACAATGGATGCACAATCCTCCTTCATACTTCAAAAATTTGGTTCCAGCAGTTCTCCCTTGAACATGTCAGGTGACACTTCATTTACTCTATAGGTGTTACTGGACGAGGTAAAACCTGTCTGGGCTAGTGCTCAAGGAGATCACGGTGTTTTGGGGTGTCAACAGAGAGTGAGCCCTTGTCGACAGGGTTTGTGTTAACAATGTTGCAATCACAACCCTGATGGAAAAATTGTTGAAGAATGAGGAATGTAAAATTCCAATGGAATGAGGAATGTTATAAAATCCTCGACACACTCAAAGAAAAGATGGTTTCAACTCCCATTTTGGTTTTTCCAGATTGGAAAAAAGAATTTCATGTTCACGTGGATGCATCATTGGTTTATCTTAGTGCAGTGTTGTCACAACTAGGTGTGGGATGCATTGACCATTTGATTGCATTTTCTAGTAGGAAGTTGCCGTCTACAAAGAGAACTATACCATGCTTGCGATAGAAGGTATTGCGATGGTTTTTTCATTACAGAAGTTTCGACATTATCCCCTAAGTGACCATTTTTTGATGTTCACAAATCACTCTGCACTTAGGTATTTGGTCAATAAGCCAATGCTGGGGAGGAATATCTACCGTTGGATCCTTCTCTTCCAAGAGTTCAACCTTGAGATCTTTGCTAATTCAAGGTGGTTGAATGCTAGACTTGATCACCTGTCGCAGTTGGAGACGAGAAAAGAACCTGCCAACCTATATTATACCCTATCAGATGCACAACTCTTCACAGTGAAAACGGTCAATGACTATTATGAAGACATCATCCATATTTTGACTACAAGAAAGGCACTAGATAGATACAATACAATCCAAAAGAAATAACTAGTTGTAAAATCTATCAATTTCTAGTTGATAACTGGCTAGTTGTACAAAATGGGATCATACAAGATTTTACATCGTTGTTTCTTATAACATGAGAGACCCCTAATTTTAGTCGAATCTCATGGTGGGGTGGCAGAATGACACTATGAAAGGAAAGAAACTATGAAAAATATGTTGTGGGTTGGCTTCTGGTGGCCCACGCTACATTGGGATGCATCTGAATATTGCAAGAATTGAAACATTTTCCAAAGGATGGGATAGCCATCTAGGCTGGATGAAATGCCTTTGGTTCCATAGGAAATATTGTAGGTATTTAATAAGTGGGATGTGGAATTTGTGGGACATATTAACCCACCAGGTAATAGAACCAGTACCCGATATATAATAGCCACGGTTGATTATTTAACTATATGGAATGAAGCTTACCCTGTGACGGACTATACGGTTGTGATCGTTGCAAGATTTTTGTTTGAGAATGTGGTTACTAGGTTTGGATGTCCCAGAGTTATACTAAGTGACCAAGGTACACATTTTTTCAATAAAACCATTGACGCTCTCACAGAGGAATTTCATATACATCATAGAAAGAGCATGCCTTATCATCTACAGGTGAATGGTACTATCGAAGCCTTTAACAAAATTTTGGAGAATGCACTGACTAAATTTTGTAATGTGAACCGAGATGATTGGCACTTGAAAATTCTTGCGATGTTCTGGGATTATCAAACCATATGTAGGAAGCTGACATGGAAAACTCCATTCAGGTTAGTTTATAGACAAGAGGTTGTCATTCCCATGGAATATATTGTTCCTAGTCTAAGGACAGGTGGCTTTCACTGGTATGTGTGATACTACTGTAGTTGAAGAGAGGTTGTTGCAGTTACTCCAAGTAGAGGAGGATCGTTTTCTCACAGGATTTCACCAACAAGTTCAAAAAGAGCGACATAAATCTTGGCATGACAGACCTATCATGAAGAAGTAGTTCAAGAAAGAGGTTTTAGTTCTCCTTTATGGAAGTAAGTTTATCAAACATCCTGGTAAGCTTCGAAAACACTGGTTGGGACCAAATATTGTTAGTTTCATTACTGATGGGGGCACAATTCAACTACAAAATTTAAATGGGGGGGCCCTAGATGAGTTAGTAAATGGGATTCGGCTAAAACCTTATCAGTATATTCGAACTTCCCTTGACTAAAATTGTATATAAGAGAAAAAAAAGGTTCTGTTATGTCAAATTTTTCTTGTATATATGTCGTTGTTGGTCAAAGTATATTGTGTCGTAGTAGTGTATATAGTTAGTCGATGTACTAACCATGTTGTCAAAGCCTATCATCCGTTGGGGATATTTTTGTGTTGCATTCGGGATTTACGACGTGTTGATCTGTTAAGTTGGTAATTAATGCACATTAAATAAGAAATTTTATGGTGGGAATAGTGGTTGTGTTAGTGGAAACTTGTCATAAATAACTAAAAAGGGTTTGAGTGTGTCAATGGATTGGCCACCACCCTCGTAATCATTATAATTATCTAGTTTTATTAACTAACCACGTGATCAGACAAGATAGCCACATGCACCAATCAATTCCAAAAGGGTAGTTTGGCTTCCATATAAACTCATTATCTGTTTTCCTCCTTTTTGTTTGTCGAGGGGTCCAATATCAAAATTTATGGTTCTTTGAAACAAAAAGGAGGTAAATGGATAATAATATTGAATTCTATATGCATGCTAATGCACTACGAGATCACATTGATATGATTCCAAGGATGGAAGCTGTTATAGTGCAGTGTTACAGGACTATCATAAGATTCATTGTGGGGCCTCACCATATTTATATTCAACTACGACAAGATAGGCATCATTTGGAAATGCTGTAGAAGTTGCATGCTGAGAAGTCTGGGAAGCTAAGATTGTGCCTGAAATGATCCCATAGGAAAAGGTAATAAATTTAGGGGAATTTATCACTAACTTTTGATAGAGAATTATGGATCTAGAGGCTAATCTAGTTTCCAGTACTATGCCTGAAGTAGTGGAACAATCAAAGGTAGAAGTACGCGAAGCTATTAAAGATATTACATATTTTGAGGCTCACTGTTCCAAGGTTTATGAGGAGGTTTCCTAGGATTTTGGGTCCTTATTGGAATATGTGGAGCTGCAATATATTACAACCAGGCTCGCTACAACATAGGAAAGTCTAGATAGTCTATGGAGTTCGTTGAAAACTATGTCACCAGTTTAGAAGATGAGTAAAATTATTGAGCATAAATTATTACAACAACAGGTTAACAAATTAAGGATCCAACAACAAAGAAGAATTGATTGTGTCGCAGAGCTACATATAGAGGTTGAATAGGTATTTGCGACCATTTGTATCGTTCTTGTTGCAGTTAAGCAAGATTTGGTAGCTATCGATGTGCAAAGTTTAGAACACATTAGTTCTAAAGTTGTTGAAGAAGTCGCCAAGCTAAAAGAAGATGTCCAACGAAGGGTTGAGGAAGTGAAGAAAGTCTACGAGGAATTTCAGTTGAAGTTAAACACACCAATGCTTTCGGTATAAAGTGGCTCAGGATGAGCCACATATGAGTGTTGAGGTCATGTTGGGCCTGGGTCTATTTTGGTAAATTTTGGTACCAGTTTTGAAGTTTTGGTTAAAGTGTGAACAGAACCCTGACGAAAGGGTCAAGGAAGCAGTCAATTCTAAAGTTTTAGATGAAGATTGAGGAAGACTAACCATTTTGATGAAGCCCGACTAAAAGGTTGGTTAGTTGGTTAGTTTTTTGTCCACTTACATTTATGGGATTGGGCAGTGGGTGCGGATTGTAAAAACGACCATTAGAGCTTATAAATATGTAATGGGTTGGGATTTTGGGGGTTAGCTAGTTTTTTAGAAAATATTAATTTGTTCATACCTGTTTTGTTGAAACTTAAGCTGAGTCGCAAATTAGGAGGTCAATATGTTGGTTGTGTGCATAGATCTAATGTAGTGGAGTTGTTGAGAAATGTATATAGGTTGTGTGCATAGATTTAAAGCATTTGAGCTGCAACTCTTATTTATAAACGAGTGCTTGTGTGGTTTTTATCATCTTGGGTTTCCATGTTAAATCCTGGTGTCTATTATGTATGATGTATTTATGTGATGGTTTCATGTTCTTTATCAATTCATGAATGAATAATTACGGATGAATAAATTAATGAAATGACACAATATCGATTAATAATATTATTATGAATATGGTTAATTCTGTGGACATTCCTTTGTGTCATTTTCATTGTTTCTGATTTTTTGAAGTGGGTTCTATCGATGTTTGGTATGGAAAATATCCCCTTCACCACTACTGAAACTTGCTCCCTTGGGTGAGACCTCATCTACTTTGCAGGTGTTTCCAAAAGTGCTAAAACCCTTTCAGGATGGTATCATGGGTTTTTTTGGTATGATGTGGTGTGAAGCTGGGTTAGTTTAAGATTGTGCCAACAAAAACTAGATGAGAGCCAAGGTTTGTTTATATACTTTCCTTGGGTACCTTTTCAACATTAAAAAATTCCCTCAAACCTACACAAACTATGTAGCAAAACCGTCTACCAATATTTGTAAAAAATGTGAGGTTCATCACTATAAAAAATGAATGCAATAATAGAGAAGATACAAGCCAACTATTGGAGGAAAAACATGAATCCAATGATACAATTGTCACATGTAGTTGTCTAGATATTGGATTCATCTTGTAAGAGGAAGTGAGTAGAAGTAACAATATTTCCAAAGAAACATAAAACTTTTTTTGCATAGTCATAACTCAAGACACTAAATTTCACCAAAATTTCCACTACAAGGCATGTAACCAACACAACAAACATATCTTGACATGTCATCGCATGATGCTTGCTTCCATAGTAAATAAGAGGCCCAAGGTCTACAAAACAATGAGAAGCAAAAATAGGGTGTATCTAGATTAATTATATTCATGATATCTATGTGTCATAGGTTGTGATAATGCTTTCATTTTTGCATCTTCTCCACATACTCCTTCCCCACCATCTCCAAAGTCAAATTTGTCGAAGAACATTGACTTGAAAAAATTTAAATCCTCCTAGATTTAATGGGTCTTTGTGTCAGTATAGACCTCAACCCAATTAACTCTAAACCAGTTCCTATTCAAATTTCCAAACTCAAGACTCGGAGCCTTCAATAAATAATTAGAGCTCATCACACCATACCCAGTTCTCCACATAGCTCATGCTTGTGGGTATTAAGACTTTGGAGAGTTGCATCTTGCAAGCATGAAGACTCCTACTCTCCTTTATTTGATACAAAAATTAATCTCCATAAAAAAAGGATGTAAGTATGAGAAGAGAGATGTAGAACACAAAACATGTTCGCCCACTTTCCCATGTCACGCGTAGACCATATTAGTTTTCTTTTTGTTTTCAAGAACAAGCAAATACTAAGTAATGGGTTTGACTCAATAATTTGAGAAGTTGTGATAATTTAGATCTACAACAAGATCTAGGATCCTTATAGTAACTCACAAATCGAATTTGGTGCAAAACCAACAAAAAACCATTAAATGAGAAGCAATTTACACATGCAATGTGAATAGAAATGGGTTATATTTTGATCATATAACATAAAACAATTTTAGTAACAGGTTTCTATTACATCATAATTGTTTCGTGAGGCTTAGGAATCCCAATGTGACTGTACAAATGAACTTGGCCAAATTGGCCTCAACCCCCCTTAGGTGGTCCAATCATGCTCCAAATCAGCCCCAAATGGCCACAAATTGTTGTGTGTATGTGGATGAGGTGACATGGGGTCATCATAACACCTTGTAATTCATGTGAGTGGAAAAATAGGCAGGTTATAGGCCTTAGGTGGTATTAAATGCACCAAATCAGCCCAAAATTGGACAAAATCCACCTCTAGCGCTCCTAGTCAACCAAACTGTTCACATTCAATGAATGGGAGCACACCAGCAATGATGAGGGAGAACATGTGGATGGTTATCTGATCTATAGCAGTCATGTGGGTGTGAATGCACCAATTTAGCTGGTTATTGGTCCAACTAAGCACCCTAAGTCCAAAACCATAGTGTATTAATGCAAAATGCAATAAAATTGACTAAGGAGTTAAAGTAAGGTACTAAGGGATTGTATTATTGTTCTAACACCCTCCCTTAACAAAAAAATTATTATATCTCATAAAATTAAAGAGGCCTTTGCAACAAAGGCTCAAGTCACCTCAATTACATAAATTAGAAATTTTATTTGTCCATGTGAAGCAAGGAAAGAAGGAAAACCACATGGGACAAGACCTTCCCTCAAGAATGGACATGGGCTTGAAACCTGCAACAAATAGCAGAAAATAACCATCCATCACTCACCCCAATCAAATATCTCAAGTAAGTGAATGTCTTCTCTATGAAAGTCTTGGTGAAAATTTCAGCAATTTGCTCGGTGGATGGGCAATACTACAGTGAAATCACCCTGTCATGCACTAAGCCCCGTATGTAGTGCATATGGATCTCAATATGATTTTTCCTCTTCCTTTGAACTATATCAGTAGATATTTTTATGTCACTTTGATTGTTCACCCAAATTTTGGTAGGAGAATCAATTGTGACACCAAATTCTCGAAGAATTCCCTGCAACCAAACACACTGTGTAGCTGCATTGGCTGCTGCCCTGTACTCGGCCTCTGCTGATGGAAGTGAAATGGTGTGTTGTTTATTAATTTACCAACAAATTGGACCTTCAACAAGAATAAATACAAAAACTGAATTTGATTTTCTATTAATGGGATCTCCGTCCCAATCTGAATTAGAAAATCCAGCTAGTTGAAGTGAAGAACTAGTTGAGTAGTGCACCCCGAAATTCTTTGTACCCTGGACATACTAAAGAATTATTTTTTATGCCTTCCAATGGATCTCATGTGGTTTTTGAAAATTTCTTTCTACAACACTTACAGCATAAGATAAATCTGGTCTTGTATGTGTAAGATAGAGCAAGCCGCCAATTAGTTGCCTGTAGAGTGTAGAATCTACCAATGGCGAATTGCCAAATTCAAACAATTTGATGCCAGAAAGAAAGGGAGACTTGGCTGGATTACACTCAGCCATGTTAAACTTAATTATCAGGTCTGAATAATACTTTGGTTAACTCATCATGATCCCCCTTTCACTTTGCTCAATTTCCAAACCCAAAAATTTCCTTCCCAATCCTAGATCGGTCATGGAAAATTCACTATATAAAGATGACTTAATTGAACCAATTGAAGTGGTGCAACTCCCTGTATTAGAAGGTCATCAACATAAAGAAAAATAACCTGTAAAATACCATCATTTTTATGCAAATATACATTAGGATATGATTTGCATCTAGTGAAGCCAATAGAGAGCAAGAAAGCATCCATTTTAGCATACCAAGCCCCGGAGGATTGCTTAAGTCCATAGGGAGATTTCTTCAGCCTATAAAAAAGTGAAGGATCCTCTTGGAAACCTTCATATTGTTTCATTTATATCTCTTCCTGTAGCTCACCATGTAGGAATGCACTCTTAACATCCATATGGTGCACTTGCCAACCCTTACTAGCTGCAATTGCTAGAACTAGTCTTATGGATTCCATCTTTGCAATTGGTGCAAAGGTCTTGGTATAATAAACACAATGGAATTTATAGTAGCACTTAGAAACTAATATTTATTTATATTTCACATATGAAATATCAGCACCAAATTTGGTTTGAAAGATCCACTTGAATTGAACAAGCTTCCCCTTAGGAGGAAGGGGAACCAATTCCCATGTCTCATTCTCTTGGAGAGAGTGGAACTCTTCTTCCATTGTTGTTTTACATATTGAGTCATTACAATATTTATGATATGCCTGTGGATAAGATCCAATAAACATATAACAGTGCTCATCAAGGTCACTATCACTTGCAAAGGAAGCATTACTAGTTTGAGATCTAGTCTTCCTAGGCTCCTGGGGAATGACGGGCAATTCCCCTGCAGCTTGTATGATTTCTTCATACCACTTGGTCCTTGATGGTGACTCATATATAGAAATATCATCTAAATCCATATCATCTTCAGTAATACCAGAAAAAAACATAGCATTAATCATCACTTACATCATCCAATTGTTGAGGAGAAGAGCATTCTCCTGGTGCAAGCTCAGAATCTGGTATTGGTTCCTCTTCGAATTGCACACTTCTTTCAACAAATGTATTGAGTGTAGAAGTGTCAAAGAGTTTGTAACCTTTTTTATCCTCACCATACCCAACCATGATGCATTCCTTTCTTTGTGGCTGCAAGGTCTTCCTCTTTTCATAAAGGATTCGAGCCCATGCTCTAGATCCAAAACTCCTGAAATCTGAGACATTTGGTTTATGGCCAAACCATGCCTCGTAGGGAGTATTTCCTTTTACTGATTTGTGGAAGGATTTGTTTTGTATGTGTGCAGCACAATTAATGGCCCCAACCCATATCTTGGGACTTATATCCCTTTATTCAATCATGCAAGTGGCCATCTCCTTAAGATATCTATTCTTCCTCTCTGCCACACCATTTTGTTGTTGTGTGTAGGGAGTTGAGTGTTGCATTTGGATGCCACACTCCTCAAAAAGGTGATGTAGGATTTTGTTGACATAATCCTACCCATTATCATTCTTAAGGATCTTAATCTTATGCCCACTCTGATTTACTACCAATGCCTTCCAAATATTCAATTGCTCAAAAACTTCAGACTTTAATTTGAGGAAGTACACCCAGCATAATCTCGAGTAATCATAAATAAATGTAAGTACATACCTTGATCCACCATATGATGGAGTGGGAAGAGGACCAATCAAATCTGAATGCACTAACCCAAGTGGTTGTGTGGCTCTCCTTTCCATCCCCTTCTCATAGCTTCGCTCTGGATGCTTCCCAACTACACACCCAATGCAAGCTCCATTTGATGATTTGATTTTTGGAAGTCCTTCCACCATCTCATCTCTGTGTAGTTCTTGGAGGTACTTGTAGTTCATGTGAGAAAAACTCGCATGCCATAGCTTGGAAGTCTCATTGGTATGTGAGAGAAGAGCTTGTTCATTGGAAGTGGGGAGGAAGTTCGAAAACTTGTACATCCTCTCATGGTGGTCTACATACCCAACTGCAATAAATTGGTTTGATTTGATTTATGCAATCTCAACCAAGTATGGAGTGAAGGTCACTCTCTTTTCTTCTATTATATGGGTCATTTGATAGATTGACAGCAAATTTGCTGCAAGTTTTGGGACATACAACACATCACTGAAAAAACCATGCTCTAAATCAATCCTACCAATCCCCTTGGTCTAGATTTCTGAATCATCCCCCATTCAAACTGTTGGGCTAGCATTCGAATGCATGGAAGAGAATATATCTCTTATGGTTACCATGTTTCTAGAATCCCCTAAATCAATGATGAAATATGAGGAATTATAGGTGCCTGCTACCAAAGCATGACATTTCTCCTTGCCATTTGAACTGGAGGTGTCATCCTTCTTCCTTGCGCTATCTGGGACTGGGATGTTGTTCTTCTCCAGCAGTTGCGCCATCTGGTCAATGGTTTTTTTCATGCATTATCTCTCTGGATTCCATCCCTTGTGGAAATAGGTGCATTTGGTCTTCTCTTTCCCTTCTTGTCCTTCTCCCTGCGAGGATTCGAACCCCCATCACTAAATTTGGGTTTTTCTAGTTTCTTCTTCTCTCACGGATTCAAATTCTTTGCCTTGGACTTTCCCTTTGAGGCATTTGAATCTCCCATGGACAAGGCTTGATCCTTAGCCTTGATGGTGCCCATTTGGACTAGCTTGTCTTGCTCCTAGGTGAGGGGATCCATGAAGCTAGCTAGACTTGGAATTTGCTAGTTTCGAAGTGTTCACTTGCTAGAATGGAATGTGCTAACAAAGACTAAGAATTCTGGCCCCAACTTCGAAAGGATAGACATGATCAACTAGTCCTCTTACTTATCAATCCCACATTGCTTTAGCTGCAACACAAGTGAATTAAACTTGGTGAAGAAATCCTTGATAATGTCAAAGTGCATTGAGCTCAGGTTGATGAGCTTGTTCTCAAGCTGGTGTCCTCTTAGTTCATCAGTTTTCCCAAAGAGTGTCTCTAGTTTTACCCAGACTTCATTGGGGGTTGTTAAACTATCTATGTTGAACAAAATATCTCTTGAGATACTCAGGCATAACAATCCATATGCTTCATCTAATCTATTGAAGTACTTGGCTTTCTCTACAGCAAAGTTTGGCTCCACCTCTATGCCCATGGTAACTTTGTAGAGTCCTTTGGATCTCAATTGCATCACCATATCTTCCTTCCAATACAAGAATTTGAAAGGTGTTAGCAAGATGTGGGTAGCTTCCATTTATGCTTGCGCTAATGGTGATGAAATTGCTAAATGTCCTGCAAAACATCATTTTTATGAATTTCTCTAAAAATGTACCTCAAAATGCTCTAGAGTGATTTGCAACTCACTAAAATCCACCCAGATCTTATACCATGTGATAATTTTGATCTACATCAAGATCTAGGAGCCTTATAGAAACTCACAAATCGAATTTGGTGTAAAACCAACAAAAAACCATTAAATGAGAAGCAATTTACAAATGCAATGTGAACAGATCCAGGTTAGATTTTGACTGTTCACAGGTTAGATTTTGACTGTCTAACATAAAAACATGTTAGTAACAGGTTTATATTACATTAGAAGTGTTTCGTGTGGCTTAAGAAGCCCAATGTGATTGTACGAATGAACTTGGCCAAATTCACCTCAATCCCCCCTAAGTGGGATAATCACACTCTAAATCATCCAAAATGGCCACGAATTGATGTATGGACGTGGTTGAGGTGACATGGGGTCATCATAACACCTTTGCATGCATGGGTGTTGAAAAATAGGCAAGTTAGAGGCTCTAGGTGGCATTAAATGCACCAAATCAGCCCAAAATTGGACAAAATCCACCTCTAGCGCTCCTAGTCAACCAAGTTGTCCTCATTCAATGAATGGGAGAGCACCAAAAATGATGAGGGAACACATGTGGATGGTTGAATGAGCTGGATCGCTCATGTTGGTGTGAATGCACCAATTTAGCTGGTTATTGCTCCAACTAAGCACCCTAAGTCCAAAACCATAGTGTATTAATGCAAAATGCAATAAAATTGACTAAGGATTTAAACTAAGGTACAAAGGGGTTGGATTACTGTTCTAACAAAAGGAGGAGAGATCAAGAAACATGCATAGGTACATAGATATGAAACACATAGCAATGGAAGGAAAAAAGGAAAAAAACTTAGAGATGATTGTGTATGTCGGTTGTAGAAAGAAAAACACGTGCCAGAATTAGGGTTTTGCAGAGCAAGTAGGGAGAGAAAAAATGTGAAGGAATCTGGATAGAGTGCAAGTCAGATACAGTGCTAAACTAAGGAGGGAAAACTTGCAAGCAATAGTAGGCCAAAAGGGAATTCACCTAACTCTGATACCATTATTGAAACACCTAGTTAAAGGTAGGTGTGAATGTTCTCTTTTCCATTAAGAATGTACACATGTAAATGCAGTATGGAGTGATGCCTGGTTTCATATTCCAAGCTAAATTTTGGACTCCAAGGTAACTCTTGATTTTCACTAACCCTAACAGGTTAGGTTTCCAACAAGATCATATCCTATGGTGAATGTGAGATAAACTCAATTTATAATTAGTGAGTTGTTACAGAATACCATGACCAATAGTCACGTAAGACTCATTGTGTTTACAAAACTCCCTAGGTTGTACAACTTTAAATGAGACCTCTAGAAAATCATTAATGACATTCTTACATAAATGACCCTTTTGATGGGGTGTTTGGGTAGAGTGATCTATTGGGTTTTATTAACTAGTGAATAACCCAAAATATTATAGCATTTGATTGGCGGTTGTTGAAGTATCCAACTCCACAATTGTATTTCNTGGGTAGAGTGATCTATTGGGTTTTATTAACTAGTGAATAACCCAAAATATTATAGCATTTGATTGGCGGTTGTTGAAGTATCCAACTCCACAATTGTATTGCCTTGTTTGGTTTGATTAGAAAAAATGATGTCCTTTCTTAATAAAAATTAACAAGCTCATGTGTCTCCTTTTCATACCTTATGACCTTAGGTAATCAAGGAGGGAAACATTTAGTAGAGGAGGTGAATCCTTGGTCATGTATATATCTATATCAAGCTCATGCCCCTTAAAGAATATGACATTGTAGTTCAAAATAGTTGTAACAAACTCAAGTGCCTCAACATTATTCTTTGTTGCATGGCACTGATGCTTTGTCATTTGGTTCCTCAACTAGAGGGTTTGTTGTTCTTACATTTTTGGCTTGAAAAATGTTTCATTTTCCCAAGATGCTTGAGATAGTATGTCCACCTCCATAGAATGTCTACACATGAAAATTGTGTTCTCTTGATTTTCTTTTCAACGCTATTTAAAATCTTAACAATGTAGAATAATCTTATTGGGTAAACCTTTCCTAAGGTTTAGTTCTGTGCTTACTTTGGGAAAAGAGAAAATAACTTTATCCTCTAAGGTTGGATCTATCTCGATAAATTTGTGAAAGGAATTTTTTAATTGTTTGAAGAGTTTAGAGATTTAATAGTTTCAGTGGATTGAAGAAATATCTAGATATTAAAACTATATTTAACAAATATGGTTAAAACTATATTTAACAAATATGGTTGGAAAGAGAACATATTCTTTAGAGAGCAATGATCCCGTCTCCATACTTTTATGATTTTGTGAATTAAAAAAAAATGTAATATATGATTTTTTGAATTAAAAAAAATGTAATATAGAGTTACCACTCCATTAAGAGTTGTAGTTAATGACCCAAAATATTGAATCTATGATCTATCTACACATGAGAGAGCATGCAATTTTGTAATTGCAAATAATTCAATTGTTTTTGTTTGCTTTTCTCTTTTTAATTTATTTTAAAAAGATATATTTTTATAATTCAGATATTTACGCCGTAGGGCGTTTTTCTCTGAAGTTCTTTGGAAAACCACTGTTCATTTTGTCGTCTATCTAGCCAACTGTATTTCTCCACGTGTCTTCTTCAGGATCTCCTGGTTCTCCGCGTGTCTTCTTCAGGATCCGCTGGTTCTCCCCGTGTCTTCTTCGTGATCTACTGGTTCTCCGCGTGTCTTCAAATTGAATTTTTCTTGGTAGTATAAAACTTCGGTGCTCATAGTCCGGCCTTCCGAATATTTGGGAGGTTTGCTTCGATCGAGCGAAAATGAAAGATGCAGCAGACTGGGTGTTGCAGTTGAATGGACCTGCAATGGCCACAGTGTTTGTACGACCCAAATTGAATGTAAGCTTCTGTGAGCTTTCTACAAACCCCATCCTCTTTTCCATTATACATTTTCGTTCATCCTCCCACAACAACCTCCAAAACAAAGCGTTGAGTTGTGGGAGGAGCAAATTTACATCTCAGAGAGGTCATTGCAGGGTTTTCCAAGTCAAAACTAAAGGTATATATCCATTCACACAATATATACACTCTTGTGCAGCGTTTGGTGGATAAGTGTAACGCAAATATTCTCTAGCAAACGCTTGCTATTGTTTGTTGGTTTCTGTGTATATATTGTCAGGTTAATGGGCGAATGAGAGGTATCCCGCCTCTCTGTTATTTACAGTTATGCGAAAGAGAACTCCGGGCCTCTAGAACAAGTGTTGGATACCATAGAGGGAACTGTGAAGCTTATTGTTGGGCCCGTTTATCTGAAGGTCCAGGGAAAGCCTTTTGACATTCTGCTTCTCGCTGATAGAAAGGTATGCCCACGTTCCATTATAAAATGGTATAATTGCTATTATTATATACAAATTAATGGGTTTTTTGCCCTTTTAGAATGGGGATCAGACTCTCAAATGGCTGGGATTTTTCTAGGTTGCCGCTCAAAATGTAACTACCTGCCTCTCTGTTCTTTACGGTTATGCGAAAGAGAACTCTGGGCCTCTAAAACAGGTGTTGGATACCATAGAGGGAACTGTGAAGCTTATTGTTGGGCTTGTTTATCCGAAGGTCCAGGGAAAGCCTTTTGACATTCTGCTTCTCGCCGATAGAAAGGTATGCCCACGTTCCATTATAAAACGGTATATTTGCTATTATTATATACGAATTAATGGGTTTTTTGCCCTTGCAGAATGGGGATCGGACTCTCAAAAGGCTAGGATTTTTCCAGGTTGTTGCTCAAAATGTAACTACCTACCTCTCTGTTCTTTACGGTTATGCGAAAGAGAACTCCGGGCCTCTAAAACAGGTGTTGGATACCATAGAGGGAACTGTGAAGCTTATTGTTGGGCCCATTTATCCGAAGGTCTAGGGAAAGCCTTTTGACATTCTGCTTCTCACCGATAGAAAGGTATGCCCACATTCCATTATAAATGGTATATTTTCTATTATTATATACGAAAAATATGAAAATACATGGAATATTTGTAATAATTATGTTTCGCTTCGGTGATTCACCATTAAGTTCAGTTCGATTGAGGTAGTAAACCTTAAACAAAGTAATTTTAGGGTTTACTTTGTTTTTTACTACATTGACAGTGACCAAGAAAAATCTACAGTTTAGTTTGATTGAAGAAAAAAGCGCAGTGTGTTTAGGTTTGAAAGTCATTAATCTACTATCTCTAATTTTATGTTTTATCTTAAGGTTGGCGATGCGATCGTTATGTTTGAAAGTCATGTGTCCCCAGCACTCAAATCAAGGACTTATGAACTCTATGGGGCAGTGATAAAGGCACCAGAAGCTGCCAAGGCTATTACCAACATTCGACATGTCGATGTGATGGAAAATACCAGGGAAGTTGCAAAGGCTTTGTATGTCAAGTCTAAATTGAGAGCCAAGAACTTGTATAACAAGTATAAACCTGTAGTAGTGGAATTGTCCCTCTCGGCCTGGTACAAGCCTCCTGAGTTTCATGTTGTTCCCAAGGTTATGGATGTGCTTATACGACCGACTGCTTATTGCGTGCAGAAGAAGTACAATTCTGGGATTCATTATTTATGTGATGGAGTAAGTTTAGGGTTTACTTTGTGTTTTAAGCAATTGAGGCTGAAGAAAAATCTATGGTTTAGTTTGATGGAAGAAGAAGCCTTATGTATCATTAGGTTTGCTTTTCTCAGTGTCTCTAATTTAATTACGCTGTAAGGCCCCTATGTGTAATTGACAAGTAGGAAAAATTGGCAAATACATCAACGTAAGGAATGTCAGAATAATTGTTGGAGATAAGTTGCTGATTGCAGCTATTCAAAGCATTCGAGGCCTATTGCCGGCTTCCTGTGAGCTATCTTGAAGAGTTTATGCCAGTGGATGTGATGATCTCAGCCATCTAAGGGTTGAGAAGGACATTCGTATTCAGTGGCTCTCTTGATCCTCTTGTCTTTGGATCCATAGCAACCAAATTTAGACAATGCCAAATTAACAATATCGGTTGTCTGGAGTGGATGAAAAATGGGAACAACCAGCTAGCCTCCATCCATCTGGGTGCTCTCACCCAATTTATGCTTATTTGGAACAATTCTAGTGTGCAAGAAGAGGTATTATGATCTTTCAATTTTTAGTGGGTGCTTTCATCCAATTTATGCTTATTTGGAACAATTCTGGTGTGCAAGAAGAGGTATTATGATCTTTCATTTTTTCCCTAAAAGTAAACTTCCGAGTGCTTTCCAGTTGAAATCCAAATTTTTTATTTAGAATATTTTGTGGTGTGGAAGAAGAGTATTATGATCTTTCATTTTTTTTCCTTATAAGAAAACTTCCGTGCGCTTTCCAGTTAAAATCCAATTATTTTATTCAGAATATTTTGTAGTTATTGTGTTCAAAGAAGTGAAATGCTCTGTTGTTATCCCTGTGAGGAAGATATGTGTTCTGTGTAAAAAGTGTGTACTAAAGATAGGAAGTAATTGGTATCTTCTTGATAGAATTGAAAGTACCTCAATTATCTTAAAAATAGAGTAAACCCATCTGAATCTACAATCTATTAACTTAAAATTTTTAAGGTTTTAGTTAAATAAATATATGGCAGTTTATAATTTTTTAAGGTTTTAGTTAAAATAGATTTATGGCAGTTTAAATATTGTCCCTACCTTTTAAATGAGCTGAACAATTTAATTAATATGCTTTTGGAGCTTTGGGCTTTAATCTGGCATTCTATTCACCTTCAAATGTTGGTTATGAAATAGCACCCAAATGGTGCACATTCACGGCGTTTAATATAAATCTTCATTTCAAGTTATCTATATGCTGGAACTGGGCATAATACCATGGTCATTTTTGGTTTTCTTTACTTTTTAGGTCCCATAGTCCAATAATATATGGTCAAAATCTCTAACAGTGCAGTTCCATCATGAAAGAAACTTGGGTTGTGAAGAATTATGCCCAGATACACATCAAAATGTTTACCTTAAAGCAGGTCAATTTATGTTACCTTTATTCCATGCTCACAGGCATAAATGTTTGACATCCTAAGAATTTAAAATCCTTAGAGGATAATAAATAGGCTCAATATGTTGTTGGGCTGTGATTTAGAAGTACGTCAGTGAGATTCTACCAGGCTTGGGTTCAATTGTAGGGGCTTCTGTACCTATACAAACAACCATGCTATAATCCAAGTTTCAATAGATATAGTCATTTTTTGTTTTTCTTAACTTTCTATGTCGCCAAATTCAATAAGAGAGGCTTAGCAGCACTGTTCGACCATGAAAGGAACTTGGATTGTGAAATAACTGACATTCACAGTTGAATTTGATTGGTCCCGCATTAAAATGTTTACATTAAAGTAGGTCAATTTATGTGATCTTTATAGAAATTAAAATCCTTCGGAGGATAATGAATAGGTTCAATCTATTAATTAGACCATGGTTTAGGATTACGCCAGGGTGAGTCTACCAACCCTAGGTTCAGTTCCATGGGGCTTTTGTGCTCAAAAATCCACAAATGGCCATGCCCTTGTACCAGAGTAGTTCTTGTGAAAAGCTATAATATGCTCAACCTTGTAGAAACCGATAATAAATGCACACAAACACAAAATTTAGTTTTTCTTAAGACACTTCCAAAGATCTGATATGAAAGGTTGTGTTTCTCCAAGTTCATTATTTGAGAAGCTTGGCCATTTTATGATGTGTGTGAAGTTAGAAGTTGAAAGTATGTTTGAGATTTGGATCTCTAGGTGTATATCAAACGCTTTTTTCATTGAATCGTACTAATTGTCTATGCACTCAATGCAAAGTGAAATTTAGTGCACAGTTACGCATAAACCTCGTTACAGACAAGCACACACAGATCGTTACCCATGAATTATCATCCTCCTCATTTCGTATTTCATTGTTATTGCAGACCCGCCTGGAATATGGAAGGGGCAAGACCATGGTGTTTACTAGTCAGTCCATGGGAGGGGCTATTGGCTCTTTAGCCACGCTATGGATGCTGGATAAACAGCTGCAGCCCGGCAAGCCTAAATCTATTTTCTCCATCACATTTGGTTTCCCTTTGGTTGGTGATGAAATTCTGACACGAGCAGTTCGTCGCAAGGGGTGGGTAGATCAATTCTGTCATGTTGTTTTAGGTGGAGGAGTGCCAGTCCGGGCTCCTCCGTAAGTGACAGCATTGATGGTTGGACCTGCCACTTAACCCCCATCCTCGAATTCTTAATTGATTAAGTTTTATGATTGGTGCCTTGCTCTATCCTCCCATTTCTCAATAAACTCTGGGCATTTTGAAGTACTGTGGGTATTCACCGTGCAAGTTTCAGTGTTCCTTTTTGTGTGTTTTCCACCTATTTGCGTGGTGTCTTCTCCTGGGCTGAGCATTGTTCATAGGTTTTGCATGTCTTCTCCTGGGCTACGCATTGTTCATAGGTTTTATGTATTGTACATCGATTTATGCAGCTTCACGGTTTTCTTTCTTCTATAGTCTGACGATTTTTGGAGAGCCATGACTCTTGAGTTGGTCAGAACCGCAGTTGTCCGGCGATTCTGGAGTGCCGTGAGGCGATTTCTGGAGAGCCCGTTTGAAATGTGAAGTGACCCTAGGGTTGTTGAGATGATTAGAGGATGGCTTCTATTTTTTTCTTAGTTTTCTCAGTTTGGAATTTATTCTAAATTTATTAAACCTCATAGATAGCTTTCTATTCATGGAGGAGGTGGTTGAACATCTTGTCATGGCGACCGCCCCTCCCTCCTGCATAAATGGTGTTTACTGGTCACATTTAGTTTGCGGTTTTAAAGTATTTCACTATTTGGGTTTGCACAAAGAAGTTGCATTATTTCTAGGAATACCTTTGCAGGAATTATGATTCAAAGAGCCAAAGAAGAGGAAAAAAGCACAGGTACTTTGTTTTCCCACTGCTACTGGATTTCATTCTGTGCAATTTCATTTCTATTGCAAATTTGTTATGTAATTTCATTTTTCCATTCTCTTGCAGTGTTCTGTGGTTTGGTAAATTATATATGCTATTAATTGGGTGGATGACGGAACACAGCCCTCTTGTAGAATGTAGCGGATGCAATAACAAAATGATGAACCTCCTTCTACTAAAGAGCACCTACTTATCGTATCCTTCCGTCCATTGGAAAACCTACCCCCAACTGCTACGGCCCATGTCAGATTTTACTACTCCTAATCGGTGACCGCGCGCGAATGTTCCACCATCATTGAACTCAAGGCCTACTTTCAAATAAACTCCATGGGCTAAGTCTGGTAAGGGAAAGGAAGCTGTGGTTAAAACCAAAATAGCCGGGACACTTGTACTTTAGGGCCAGGTATGGCCACTCCTGAATCCTCAAAACTGCCCTAGGAACTACTACCAGAACTTACTAGATCGAATGGGGTCAGTATACCATTGCTATTAACCTTTAGTAGGAAGAATGAATGAATTGAATTTAGACCTTTTCACTTCTGAATTTAGACATCCTTTGTAGGCGTAGGGTCCAAAAATTGGACTGGTCATCTCTTTATCAGACCTATTTTGCTCTTTCTTTCCAGACTGAAAAGAAGGAGTATCTGACCAATAGTATTCCTAGTGATGCTTGCACGGTAATTTATTAGTTATGCTGATTTTGAATGCTGAATACTGTTCAAGATTTTATTTTTATCATTTGTTTAGATTTCTTCTACTTATTGCTGAACAACACTAAGAATTCTACTCAAATATTCAACTGTATCGAGTTATAATATCTTCAAAATCGTAATATAATTGGAGTATGTGATAAATGAACCTGACATAATCAATTTCATTTTTTTTAAATTGTTTGTTTTCCAGAATTTCTGTCAAAATTAGCTGATACCAAGGCATCTGTTAGACGCCTTCAACTAAATTCTAATCTACAAGTACTGGTATCTCTTACAAACCAAATAATAGGCCAGTGTCTCAAAACTACAAGATGGGTTTGTTTTTACATGGAACCGCTTTCATAATTCCCAATATTGTTGATTCTCAGAAAACAACTTTTGCAACAATTACCCCCAGCTATTTACCCAAGGGAGGCTTTTACATAGAACCACTCTTTCAAAATTCTCAATGTAGTTGTTTCTCAGAAAACAACTTTTGCAACAATTACCTCAGCTGTTTACCCAATCCCTTATAGCTAGAAGGGCTTGATAAAAGCAAGAATTACAATCCAGAATATACTTGGTTTTTAAGGTGGAATTTACAATTTAACAATAAAATTCCAGAATATTCTAGAGATTACAGGCAGTTAAGAAATGGAAAAGATAGCATTCTGTAATCAAGAAACAATTGTATTTAAGGAAACCAAAATGGATAAAGGATTAAAATTTTTTTGAAAGAAAGGGTTGAGAAGCAATTTCCTGAAATGAATCTTGACTTTTGCTACGAGAAGAAACTGTATCAATGTCACTTTGGTTACCAAGCATTAAAATTGAGAATTGTTTATTATGAAAAACTAAACTTAAAATCACTGGTGGTATAAAAAGTAGAACAAAGAGAGCAAAGATGTTAGAGTTTCTTACCTTTATCCAATTCAAGCTCTATTGTATCCAACTCCATCTCAAACCTGGTTACTATATCCTGCAGATGATCAACATGGGTGTCCACAATGTGCACAAGGAGATTGGAGACCCTAGCAACTCTAGCACATGCTCTCTGATGACAATTCCATTCGGCTCTGTGGTATGTTTTGAGTTGTTTTCCTCCTTTCCCCCATAGTGGGCCTGGGATGAAGGACTCTCCACACTGGGGATCTTAGAAAGTAGAGACTGGCCCGTCGTGGAAAATCCCATCCTTGGCACCTTACCTAGAGACACTGTAATCACAATACTCTCGCTGATCCTAGCATCAAACCTTTGGGTGAATTTGCTAATAGTGGGGCCTGGGGAATTTACCCTAAACACAAGAGCACCATCTACATTCCCACAGAAGGGCCCACTGCTCATGAGAGACAGGATATCTTGAAGCTTCAGAGGTGGGAAAAGAACAACAATCAAATATTGTGCAGCCACTGCCAGTCTCTGATTAGATCTTGGTAGCTCAACATGGTACCAACAGAATTCCCCGCCCTCCCCTTCGCTCAGATCCCAATCCTTGTTAAAGAAATTGCCCTGCCCATCAAATCTATAAGCAAATGAATGTCTATGTTCAATGCATGGAATACATCTTTTAGATTTAGTGAACCTTCTATAATGCACATAAATATATGCACGTAGACACCATACCAATGGAGTGCCCCTGTATTCTCTGGGTGCATAGTTATTTAAAGGTGAGGGAAATTGCATATGTAATAAGCTTTTGAATATTTTCTTAATAGGAATAAAATAAAATAATAAGCTATGGAGAAAAAATGAAAAGGTGAAAGTATTTCATGGAGTTTTTGTATATTCCTTAAGTCAACCAGCATTTTGACACACGACGAAAACTTTTTATCTAGAAATGCTTGTAACACAAGTTGTGAATAGTCTTTATAAAATTTCCTAAGGGAACTGGAATTTTACACAGGAGGAGGAAGCCTTTTTTTTATTTGGGGACTTTAGAATCCATTGAGTGCAGAATGCACTCTACAAGTCATTTTCCCTTTTTAATTAATGGATTCTAAAGTCATTCCAGTCCAGAGACCTTAAAGTTATGTTATCACTTTCATATGAATCAAATCAATGTCCATAGAGTTCTGGCATGTTGAGGATAAATGATAAATGAGTAAGGAAGGTTGCCTATCCAAGAGGGTGCAAAAAGAAGTTTTAAGTAGAAATTCTGCAAAAAATTGATGTTTGGAATAGTTTTATAAGTTAAAGTTTCAAAGATAGTTTTTCATGTCCTAGTGTCATGTCCCCAACCCTCCGACCGGCGAAGAGGACGCAACTCATACTTTAACCACCCGGGCTAAGAGCCCCATGAACATATGCATGCATAAAATCCTGAAACAGAATGCTGAAGGAGAAAAATTGAACTGAATTATGCACACATGGATGTTTATCATGCACAAATGCAATTAATCAACATACACAGCTACAGTTATGTATCTTGCACAACAGAATCAACATGCATTCACACAAGCATTCATTCATTTAACATGTTCATCATTTTTATTAACAGAAAATAAGGTTGCAGAAGTAAAATGAACAAGATCACTTATCTTATGAAGAACTCGATCCTCAACCAGCTACGCCGCTGCAACGTTCCACCCAACCATAGGCCAACGTGCTCCTTAATCTCTCAGCAGCGCTGTCACCCCCGAGCTGGGCATGATTCTCCAAGGAATAAGGGAACTAGCAGGCTTACATTTAGCCAACGGTATACAAGACACAGCCAAGCCAACACAGTTGGGTTTATCATGCCATCCAGGAGTTGGGAAAGGCTAAATGCTAAGCTGGTGAGCTCATTACAGAGCCAAGAACACCTACACCAGAACTAGCCTGACCTCTAAGACACCCAAACACACCCAAAACAAGGAACCAGTCCCTTCTCTGCTACACAGTCCCTCAGGCCCTGCATTCCCTTCCAGTGCTATTCAGGGGTGATGGAGAAAAAGGGCAGCCCTCTAGCTCTGTCTGTGTGGCTTCCAGCCACCAGGTTTATCAAGCAAAACTAAGCCCCCATCCCTGCTCCTCTCACAGTCCGAAGACCAACCATTGCACCCAGGTAATTAATTTAGCTGTCACAGCTTAAACAGGGAAAAACGGCTCCCAAGCGATTATACAGTCCCACTGAACGTATCAGTGCACCAATTTACAACATGGGGGGGGGGGGGAACAACAGTTCTGAAATGTAATTAGCATACATTACCAACATACACGGGGAAAACAGTAGTCCATTTTTCACAATCGAGGGCGCTGAGGAAAAATGTATGCAGACCACACTTGGGGACGATTTTACAGTATCCCGACCGGTGCGTATTTAGCCACAATGCAGAACCCACAAATTATCCCCTGAGCAAAGGACGGAGCCACACCATTCTCAAATTCGCAGAGGAGAAACTACGTGGTTAAAACCAAGAAATCCTATGCGTGAGAGACTAATGAACGGGCAATGGTTCAGGCGTGAAAAAGAACAGCCCCCAGAGAGGACGCAGAAGTGGATGTGCGTGAGCCTTCAGCACAGTCGTAGAGAGTGAAATCCCTGCGTGTGGATGAGCAACATGAGGAAGGAATAGACTGTGGAGGTGAACAGCAAAATCGTGAGGTCGTGAATTGGAGAGTGCGTGAAGGTTTTTCCTGCCATAGTGAAGTCAACAGTGGGTGGAGTGTGTGTGTGGGTGAGGACTGACAGTCCTACCACCCCACTCCCAAAGATCATAACTGCCTCAACCACCAGCATCCTTTCTTAATGAAAGTGGTTGGAATAAAACAAGGTAAGAAGACACATGGGTATTTTCCCTCATTGGCCAAGGTTTGACAAATCCCCCCACATCCTTATCCTTGTGAAAATCATGCCCCTTTCGATTTAGTTGCTGCAATTGTAGCTGGTCGGGTTCATTTAATTAATTATAGATGCATATTTACATGATGACCAACACAATATATGCCGCATGCCCTGATGTACCATCGATGACAAATTTAAATCCAAAACATAGCATAACCAACCAATGGTGGGGCCTTGGCCTTTAGCTCCGCACCATGATTATTACAATATATACATCATGTACGTTTAATGCAATGGGATCAAAACCGGGGTGTTACACCTAGAGGATTTGAGGGTCTCTAAAACTTTCAAAAATCCTAAAACAATCTAAAAGAAAAACTAAAAATGTGTCCCCTTTGGATTTTTCACTTCACCAAACTCCAGTAAAAATGAAATTTTCTAAACTGTTTTGGATAAAGCATTAAGTCATAAGTAATGAAATGTAACAAGAGAGATGGATCATTCCACATGCAAAGTAAAGAATAAGCTGAAATATAGACAACTGTACTAAAAATTAGAATTGAACATATTTTAGAATTTGCACTTGCATCTTCAATCAAATCAAATCACAGACTTCAATGGAACACCGTTAGGCATTTTTATCTAAAGTTTTGTTCTAAACCACTATAGATGTCGTTGTCCCTCTTTCCAGTTGTATTTTTACGCGTGTCTTCTCCTGGGCTGAGCATTGTCCATAGGTTTTTACGCGTGTCTTCTCCTGGGCTACGCATTGTTCATAGGTTTTATGTATTGTCCACTGGTTTATGCAGCTTCACGTTTTTCTTTCTTCTACTGTTTGATGATTTTTGGAGAGTCATGACTCTTGAGTTGGTCAGAACCACGGTTGTCCAGCGATTCTGGAGTGCCATGAGGTGATTTCTTGAGAGCCCGTCCTGTAGAAAGAGCCCTCCCGACGATTTATGGAGAGGTCAGAGCAACAGCTATAGAAAGTGCCTTCGTTTTGTTTTAATGGTCGATGTTGTGAGATAACTTATTCAATTATGTATGATATTATGACATCTTCCAGACACAGCATACTCCAGTGATTACTCATTTTGGACCAACGAAACTACCATCTCTGAATATTTTTTAAGATGGGAAAAGTACATAACAAAATAAGCATTCTGAAGATATTGTAAAGTGCTTGATGAGTATTTTTTTGAAGCTAACAAGGCCATCGTTGGAAACCAATAAGGAGACACCATCAATAGCTTCATTGTCAACTTTTTCAAGTGTAATCCCAAAAAGCTATGGCTCGAGAAGCACTTTAAACTATAAAATACCTATGGAATATTCAGAAGAAATACATTTCAAAGATCCTTATGGTGTTTGTTCTGAATCAATTCTGAGAGATATTGGTCCATACAAACATTTCCATGATATCTCTGCAGTATCAGTTGACTTGGATCGGCTCCCAAGCTGTCCTTCTTTATTCAGAATATTGAGGTGTGTTTGTCA
Organism: Pseudotsuga menziesii; assembly: GCA_001517045.1. Classification (NCBI taxonomy): domain Eukaryota; kingdom Viridiplantae; phylum Streptophyta; class Pinopsida; order Pinales; family Pinaceae; genus Pseudotsuga; species Pseudotsuga menziesii. Next base: position 202,253 of record LPNX010648111.1, on the reverse strand, counting down.
CTTTATTGGAATACCAATAAACATCTCTTAAATGCTATTTGGCCAAATCATTCACCTGTACTGATTCCTTTACTGTAAACAATATAGATTATTTGTGTTGATCATTGAAAGGTCAATTAGAATCCCTTACAAGGTTTCCATTCTCATTTAGTCATTTTTAGGTTTGGCCTAATTTATAAGTCTCTGCTTTTCAGATTTCTTGTGAGCAAACTATGTTCTGGAGATGTAAAGGGCTTGACATATCAGTAGAAGCTAGCCTTTTGGATCAACATTTATAATGCCTGCATGATGCATGTATGATGGTAACATAACCCCTGATTTACATCTATAGCTTTTTATTGCTATCATAGCAAACTCATTAATGGGCTCTCCCAGTTTTTGTCTATTGCTTTCTAAACAACTGATCTTCACTTTAGGATGCATCTTCTTATGACTAATACAAATTTAACTTTTACACTTGAGAAACTTTAGGCCTTCATTGAACATGGAATACCAAGCACCCCTCAGAAGGTTGTTTCACTCATGCGTGAGGTATGACAGCCAAAAATGAAGAATGCAATCAATTGAATTTATTGCTCGTTTCCTATAGTAGTAGCTACCTATATCAGAGGGTGAACATTGAAGGCACTTTTTATAACTTATATAATGACAAGTTACCCTGCTTCTACAATGGAAATAACATTATGAAATAATTTTTAGAATTTCATATTGCCACTGTTTTGCAATCATTTAATGCAACCTTTGCCTACCAGATCTTCATCTGTCAGTGGAGAGTGATTGTCTTCGTAAATTTGGTGTCTCGGGTCTTCAATGTGTTTGCAACTTTGCATCTTCCACCAATTGCCTTGTTTTGACTTGAATCATGTATAGATCGGTCACAAACTACTTGTGCTTTACCTAAGTCTCCATGCTACCAATTAAGTCTTGAGTTGGGGCTGAGATAAATTTGCTAGAAATGGCTTTGGTTGCCTTTGTTTCTTGAATAGTTGGTCTTAAATCCATACCATGAGTATTTTTTTGATAACTTGTGCAAGAATTGCAGGATTTTATTTTGTTTCATTGGGTTTGGGCCAGTTTGATTTTAGAGATTTTATGTTATTAGCTTATGGTAAGGCCTTCCAATTTTGAATCTGGATTTCTAATCATTAAAGGAAATTGAAATTTTGAGATGTGATAGCAAATGGTGAATTTATTTTTATGTTTTTTTTTCTAATTTTAGAGTCTAATCTTTGGATGTTATTTGCAAATGCTAAAGGGTGCAGGACTTCAAAATTTGGGGAACACTTGCTTCCTAAATGCATTTTTGCAGTGTTTTACTCACAATCCACCCCTAGTCAATTACCTCTGGAATACTCCTCATACAACTCCATGTAAGTTTCACTTATATTATTGTTTTTGTATGAAAGGTTTAACTGTATAATTTATCAAATGACTTGTATGCATGGCCATATTTTTATTGCAGAGCCATGTGAAGTCATTCAGTACATATTTGTTTATATAATAGCATCATGGCTGCTTTGCATAGATGCATAACTTAACATATCCTTCTGGCTAGAATTATAATCTTTTATCTCATTCATGGAATCACTACAGGAGGAGGCTCCTCCTCTAACTGAGACTCTTGAGTAACAAACTTTCTTGCACCAAAGGCTTAGCCTTAATGGGAGTAAGTGCATGGATTTTCATTTCATCTTAGTATCTTTACAGGCAAATTCTGGTATCGTTAGGCTAGACTATTTTTAAGCAAAACTTTCTTGTAATTTAACTGTCATGTTTAATTTTTCAGCAAAAGCTTTGTGTAATTTAACTTTGATTTTTAGCAAAAAATTATTGTAATTTGTTTTCATGGAATCTTTTATCTCATTTATGGAATCACTGCAGGAGGAGTTTCCTCTTCCAACTGAGCCTTGTGAGTAGTAGACTTTCATCTAGCAAAGGCTTATCCTTATTTCTAGTAAGTTCAACTGGATTTTAATTTCATTTTAATTTTAAGTTGAGTGAATTTTAATTTCCTCTGAGAATCTTTACAAGAAAATTTTGATATCGTCAGGCCACACTAATTTTTAGCTGAAGTTTTCTTGTAATTTAACTGTCATGTTTGTTTTCATGGAATCTTTTGTCTCATTTATGGAATCGCTGTAGGAGGAGCTTCCTCTTCTAACTGAGCCTCATGAGTATCAGACTTTCCTCTAACAAAGGCTTAGCCTTCACTCTAGTAAGTTAAAATAGATTTTAACTTCATTTGAATATCTTTCCAAGCAAGTTCAGATATCCGCATGCTAGACCATTTTTTTATGCAAAAAGCTTGTTATAATTTAAACCAGAATGTTTGATTTTTTCTGGTGGAGTCTTATTTCTATCTCATCAATAAATTAAGCTTAATTTGAGTGGCATATGCATAAGATTTCATGTATTTGTAAATATTTAAGTCGATATGGTTGGATTCCGACAGAGTAGCAGAAATAAAATATAATATTTTGTTGTGTCTATTTTAATCACTAAATTAGGCTCAACACCAGAATGGGTATTACCTTATCGTAAATCCATGCCTGCAGTGGCCTTTAGCCATCATGATCCATCGTGATGTTCATTATATTACTCCAATTTATCAACTTCGTTATTTTAGTTTAATTTTAAAAGGAACAAAATTCAAACAAGCTTCTGTTTGGTATGGATTGAACATTTCATACTTCAACCACCCTTTCACTCAAAAGATGTAAGTTTGTTTATGTAATAATTTTCCATTTCAGAAAAGCCATTTTAAATTCTTCCAGTTATGTATCTAACTGACCTTCCCAAGTTGATTGAATGCTAGGCCTATTGGAAAAATGAAAAATCTGAAGAGGAGGCTATGATGCGAAGTGTTTATGGTTTAGAGTGGTCTGAACCATTGATTACCTTTGCATTGTGTTGTGGAAGTTGGTCTTCTCCTACTGTAAGTAGTAGCTCTGCACCTAGGCTTATGTGTTGCGAATAAATATGCCTATTAGTTCTGGAAATGAGTGTAAAAGAAAATGCATGGTGTTTTGCTTGATCCCTAAGCTTTGCAACTCAAAATTAAAATCAAATTAAAAGGCAACATATAAAGAAAAATAGCTGTCTAACTTGCATGGAAATGGATATGGGTTTGCTAGACTCTTTGAAAAGTCCATATCTAAATGTGTGAAAATGGAACTTGGGATGCTTCACATTTGAAATTGTTGCAACTTGGTCAATTTAATCTTGCAACTTGGTCAATCGGTGGAATTCTTATGTGTTTGCCAATGATGTTGTATTTCTTATTAATAGGTTGTGCTGGTTAAGCGATGATAGATACTGGACTACCTGTTTCTCTCTTCTTTGGATTAGTACTTGGGGTTTGTATTTTGCTCTCTTTATCTTTGCTTCATGTTAATATTGGGGATTTGTATTTTGCTTTGTTATTTTCATGATAAAACACAATTTTATATCAAGTTTAATTTGTTCTATTTCATCAATGGTTTGCAATTTCATATCAATCCAAAGGAGCTAGACAATGAGGATCTTGCTTTCCTCTATCACATTGAGGCGTGTACCTCAGTTGGGGATCCAAGCTTGCCTCTGGTTCAGGAATTCCAGAAGCATCTGCAAAAAACCTTCTTCAATGGACAATAGGTTCACAATGAAAGTGCCAGCCATCAACAGAGCAGGAATAGAAAAATAAACTGCATTACTGTAACAGCGATTTATGGGTCCATTAGGTAGTTCTTTTGACTTAGCTTCGTTCTTTTTTTGTTTTCTAGAGATATATAATTAATTGTAGACTAAGCTTTCCTTTGGTTCAGGAATTCCAAAAGCATCTACTCAAAACCATCTTCAATGGACATTAGGTTCACAATGAAAGTGTTATCCATCATCAAAGCAGGAACAGAAAAATAAACCTATATTATTGTTACAGCAGAAATCTTTGGTGTTGAGTACACAGTTAGGTTCAGTTCAGTTCAATGATATATCAACCCTATGTAGTGTTCATCAATTTCTCAAGCTTTTCATGCATCAGTGCCTACTCCAACCCTTCCAATTGCTTAGTAGACTTCACAACTGCCACATCTATCAAAGGGAAGTTGCTGCCTTATCCCCTTTTGATCCCTCTGCATATCTGATAGTGATTCCTGCAATTTCATATATCCTTAAAAGAGTTTCACAGTAAGTTTCCAATTTAATCCTTTAGAGAGTTAGACAACTTTATCTAGTGCAATAGAGGATGATGAAAGAGATCCAACCAAGTTGTACAGGTGGTGATTGTATTCCACTGCTACTTGATATGCAGGTTGTGATGCAGATGCTTGGCAACTTCTTGATGGAAGGCAGAAGCAATGAGTACGGAAGGTTGGGAAGTGACGATGAAAGAGATCCAACCAATTTGTACAGGTCGTGATTGTATTCCACTACTACTTGATATGCAGGTTGTGATGCAAATACTTGGCACACTTCTTAATGGAAGGCAGAATCAACGATTACGAAAGGTTGGGCAGTGGAGGCTGGAGCTACTGTTGATCCTAATGAAGTGAGCTAGTGTTATGATGTTTATACTTCATACAGGAAGCAAAGGAAATCATTATACTCTTAAAGGAAGCAAAGGAGATCAAGCTATATACATCAAGTGCCAGAGTTTCAGCAAGGTTGGGCCAGGATCAAGCTATGAACTAGTACATGAAGGTTGGGCATTAGAGTTACTATTGATCCTAGTTAAGTGAGCCAGGATCAACTAGTACTGGAAGGTTTCCATTGGAGTAACTTCTGATCCTAGTGAAGTGAGCCAGAAATATGATGTTTATACTTCATACATGGGATCAAACTATAATACATCAATGGGTGCATTTTAATAACAATAAGGTTTGGGCATTCGAGTATTATGATGTTATAGAGGGAGAGATCCAGCGGGATGGTTGACCATCCTTTTCACCGGCATTTGCATAATGTTGTGTAATGTTGTGTAATGCTTAGTAACATCAACTTTTTTTTAAAGCATCACTTATGAAGTCCATGAGTTCTAACAGTTAAAACAGTTTTCTCTCTGGGTAAACAGAAAATTATCCCTCCTATTTACCAGAATTTGCATAATGCTTAGTAACATGAACATTTTGTAAAGCATCACTCATAAAGCTAGTGAGTTCTAACAATTAAAACAGTTTTCTCTCTGGGTAAACAGAAAATTATCCCACCTGTTTACCGGCATTTGCAGAATGCTTAGTAACATGAACTTTTTGTAAAGCATCACTCGTGAAGTTCATGAGTTCTAACAGTTAAAATAGTTTTCTCTCTGGGTAACAGAAAATTATAAATTTCTGAAATATGAAATGGTGAGTAATTTTTGGCAGAGGAGCATCAATCAATGTAGCTTTTCATTATAAAGCACCTAGTATGCTTTTATTTTGACTTTACTTCATGTTGTGCACAAATTTTCAGTAACATTTAAATTATCTAGATTGGTTGCTTTGTAAATTGTATCTTAGAAGTGGCTTCAAAGATTTCTGTTCATGACAAATTCTAGTATCAAAGAAGACACATAATACTAAATGTGTTAGCTAGAAATTTAAATGACTAAATGTGTTAGCTGGAAATTTAAATGATGAAGATTGGTTGCTTTGTAAATTGTATCTCAGACGTGGAAAGGCTTCAAAGATTTCTGTTGATGACAAATCCACATTATCTGCATTTTTTTATTTAAACAAACTAACAAACACGGTTAATTTGCTCACATTATTTTAAATGCTTTCAAATTTATTAAATAGCATAATTAATGGCACAAAATAGCATAAAACAAGATTTTGTGTGCTTATAACATAAAGCACAAATGCTTTTTTAAGAACGTGTGCATATACAGCATAAAACACTTATATAGCATTAAAACAAGATTTAATGGCAGATAACAGGGTTTTAAAAATATATACCATTAATAACTTATTAGTGGATATCTCAAATGGTTCTTGACGAATGAAGAAACTATCACCTAAAAGAATTTGTGTCTTGTATTTAAGTTAAAAGAATTTGTGTGCTTATATTTAAGTTTTGACTGGAAGTTGATTTTCCAATATAGTAAATAGGCTGAAAGAATGTGTACTTATATTTAAGTTTCAACTATAAGTTACAATATAGTGACTAGGCTCAAGTTGGGTCAAACTTAAACATAATTGATATTTGCTCTTCTTTTTTTTTACATGAAATATAATCTAAAACTAGAGGAGATAGGCTATTTAGGAACTGGATCAAACTTAAAGTTAATTAACATGATGTTTTTTTTCATATTAAAACATGAAATATGATCTAAAACTAGAGAATAGCTTTTTTTAAATTTTATTTATTTATTTATTCAAACATGAAATATAATTTAAAACCAAAGGAAAGGGGAAGCTAGATTTAAAACCAGAACCAAAGGAGATAGGCTATTTAGCAGCTCTTAGAAAAGATGGGTCAAACTTAAAATTAATTGACATGATGTTGTTGTTTTTTTTTAATTTATTTATATTAAAACATAATATAATCTAAAACCAGAGGAGAATTTTTTTTCTTATTAAAACATGAAATATAATCCAGAGGAGAGGAAAAGCTAGAGGCAATTCAATTGATCAATACAAGGAATGCAAAAAATTTACAATGACTCTTGTATATTTTGAAGTTAGAATTTTTTAAAGTTGGTTCAAATTGTTATTACAAGTTAGTTGTTTGTCCACATCAGATCACTGTATGGGTTACACACATTTATATCAAGTTTATTCAAATTGTTATTACAAGTTAGTTATTTGTCCAAATCACATCATTGTTTGGATTGCACACATTTATATCAGGTTGGTGAATTTGTTCATACACACATTTATATCATGCACGTGAATTTGTTATTACAAGACATTTTAAATTCTTCTAGTTATGTATCTAACTGACCTTCCCAAGTTTATTGAATGCTAGGCCTATTGGAAAAATGGAAAATCTGAAGAGGAGGCTATGATGCAGAGTGTTTATGGTTTAGAGTGGTCTGAACCATTGATTACCTTTGCATTGTGTTGTGGAAGTTGGTCTTCTCCTACTGTAAGTAGTAGCTCTGCACCTGGGCTTATGTGTTGCGAATAAATCTACCTATTGGTTCTGGAAATGAGAGTAAAAGAAAATGCATGGTGTTCCGCTTGAGCCCTAAGTTTTGCAGCTCAAAATTAAAATCAAATTAAAAGGCAACATATAAAGAAAAATAGTTGTCTAAATTGCATGGAAATGGATATGGGTTTGCTAGACTCTTTGGAAAGTCAATATCTAAATGTGCAAAATGGCATATTTATAGATATAGAAATTACGAATCTCTGCATTTTTATGCTCGAAATTGTTCTCATAAACTCATAAATGCACACTGCTATGAAGAACTTAAATTTTATGTGTTTTTGGATTGGGGGGAGGGGCTATTTTATAGGGTAAAAGGGCGATGCACATAGCAAATTTTAATTTTGATTTTATGTTTTTTTTTAAATATGTATTTTTGGGGTATCTGTTGGCTGGACATGTTTGACAAGCCAGAAACATATCTCGAGTGGGTCCTTCTGGAAATGTATATGGGTCAGATCTGGATCCAGATCCACATAAGCACTATTCTTCGATCTGATCCAACTTAACATAGATGGTGGTACCCCACACACATTGCATGCGCATAAGGTTAAATTGTTGTTGGGCTTGGTACTTGCAGAGTGCTAGAATTATATTGTGGAAGTGCCCTTAACAAGAGGATGTTTGGTTCGCATAGGGAGTTTTAACATGCAAGAGTTCACCTCTCATCTTGTGCTAATGAAAAGCTTCTATGTCAGTCATTTTTCTGCGAATCAAGAATGCAATTGTTGTCCATGTTGAGCCACCAGTGAAGAAGATTAGTTTATTAACAATGAACATTATACATATTTAACAATTTCACATGCTTGCTATAAACATGTTTAAAAGGTATGATTAAGAAGGCTCATATTCGTGGAGTTATTGAAGTTTATACCATAAGAAAATGCATGTGTTCTTGAGGGTGATCTTTGCATAGACAATCATATCATATAATGAAATCTGAAAGCTGATATTTGTTTTTGTCCTATACCCAAGTAAAATAAGTTAAGGTGAAAAGTGTAGACATAGATATGGTTTCGTAAGCACAGATGAGTATAGCCATAGTTTGTAGCATATCCACTATATGGTTAGAAATAAGTAGTTTTAAGAACATTGTATTGGACATGATTTGGGTAGGAACTAAGAAAACAAGTTGATTAATATGGAGTAAAGAAAAAATGGGACCTAGTTATTTTATTTTTTGGTGGTTAAGTTGGTTGTGGTTTATTGCCTTTCTAAGAACCAGTTCCTCCGATATCTTTCTCATTCCAAGATGAGGCACCATGTCTTTTGATTTGTGCAGATCATACACGTCGTCTCGATTGCAGTTTCGATTAAACACATGGATTGCAACTGGATTCAACATAAATTTCTATGGGTAGAAAAACGTTTCGGGTACTACTAAAATCTCACTATCAGTGCCACGATCATCCATACTGCCATATTCTCAATTGGATTTGGCTTAGAATCAGAATCTTCGCTTTCTTTGTTGTACAGGAGGTCATCAACCCTCACTTGAGTTTCAAGACCACCGTGCACCATATCTTGTTTCTGACATTTTTGTCCTCCATAGTAAGATCGAAAATCCTTCTTTATGACTAGGTGGCTTTTCCTGGAATAGCGTTGGGATCTCCATTAATTCTCTTTTGCAACAAGTGACCTCTCTCAATATTGGCACAGAATATATATTTATTCTCCATTTTTTTTTGGCTCACTTCAATGTTACACTTTTTTTCTCGCTTACCCACTAACAAGTGCCTTAACGGCCTATTATTGCACCTTCCTTGGGGCAATTGCTAGTTTAAAAGATAATAAAAAGTCATAATAGCCATTAGTGATACATCTAAACGGACAATATAAAGGATTAAGATTTGGTTTCGTTTTTTCTTTTAAATATATGAGATATTTATTTTCGAAATAATTATAAGTTGAGAGATAAATAGTAGAATTTTTATTAAATTATTACAAATAAGTTGGTCTAATCTATTTGCACATAAATGATTCAAATATTTAAATTAATTTCCACAAAGAAACAGCAATTACGTCAAAATAACGATAATTACAAAGAAAAGAGGAGTCAAGCACCACTTTAAACTTTAGTGATGCCCTTCTTTTTCCGTAATTATTGCGAAAAACAAAAAATTGAAAGCAATAATGTAAGATTAATGTGGACATGAATGGTCATTTTGGAGCATATAATAACTGTACCGCCTAGACTTTAAAATTTCTACACGTTACTGTCATGATTGAGTGACCAACGATCACACTACTTTACAAGGTACGTGGGGGTGGATATCATGTTTTTTTATTTTTATTTTTTGGTTAGAACCGGGCACTCGGCAGCATACATTTGAAGGCTGGCCACACGCTGCCAACGAACTTGAGTTTGGGACCCACAAGCTCAACACGAAAGAATTCAACTTCTGGCACACTATCCAGTCATATATGGCAGGAACTTGGTGGCACATGGATTAGTTGGGCTGTTTGTTACAGCTAGAACCACCACTAAAGACCGAAATCGAAGTAAACAGAACAAGCCCACCCGCTATTTGTGACTAAGAGCTTGAGAGTTAATCCCACATCGTCCATATCAGTGAGGGACACACACTGATGGGATGACGTCAGGTTGAAGAAAACATGGAACTATGAAGTAGCAGGTTAGCATAGACCTATGAAGGATAAATGCCCTTTCCTATGAAGGAGCAGGTTAGCATAGAACTCCATTGTCTCATCTAGTTTGGTTAAAGGAATCAATGCCCTTTCTTTATCTAAATGGTTAAACTAATGTCTCCTTTTCACCCTATGAGGAGAAATGGTTAAACTAATGTTTCCTTTTCACCTTTTCACCCTATGAGGGGGCGCAGTCAAGGAAGGACACATTTAACAAAGAAGATGAGTTAACAAAGAATATGAGTTATGGCGGGAGCTAAGCACCGAGCTTCAGACTCGTCAGAAGGTTTGCAATAGGTATGATCAACGGCTAAAACACTTAATCAATGACATCTAGTGGTAGGCATACCCGCTGCAGACCCTCTGACGGACTCTTTGAGAGTCTGTAGCTCAGTACTTAGCTCTCGCCATGAGTTATTGGTAATAAATATATTTATTTTGAACTCATACCCCTCAAAGGATGTGACACTGTAGTAAAAATAAATTAGAATCAAGAGTGTTTTCATCACTCTTTCCTGTATCCCATTGAGGTTCTATCATTTAGTCGTCCAACTAGAGGGATTTGTTATTCCTACACTTTCAGTTCTATAAAATCTTTGCCTTTGCATAAGGTCCTTGGAATCATCTACCACCATAAAAAATCTACATATAAAAAGTATGTTTTCATGATCTACATTTCATGTCCACTAAATAAAATCTTCACAATCCAAAATAATATTATTTTGTAGACCTTTGCTAAGGTTTAATTCTATGCATACTTTGGTGAAGGAGAAAATGCATATATCCTCTTGGATTGGATATGTCATGATAGATTTCCTTGGGGAATTTTTCTTCATAGATTTCACTTTCTTAGATTTAGGGGGGATTTGACAATCTCACCCACTTTTGAGTTAGGAATATATATATCAAAGTGATGTTTAGTGAACCATAGTTTGAAGAAGAACATGTTTTGCCTAGGACCATGGTGCCTCTCCATAGTATTTTTTGAATTTACAAAATGAATAACATATACGTATTTGCAATATAGACTTACTATGGAATTTGGAGTGGATGTATATGATTCCCCAAAATTTTGAATCTACAAATTAGAACATATTTTTTTTTGTAAGAGGCCAATAGAGGATTTTTCCTTGCCAAGAGTATAACCTTTTTGGAAAAGTGCCTTTGAAAAAAATGAGGATTCAAACACTACCACTACCACTAGATGCTAATTACTCATCATATAAGGAACTATAATTACTATGTAAGGCATTTATATTGTGAACATGAAATTCTTGAGATTCATCTACCCAACTAATTGAACGACGTTGTTTGTCCTCCATTCCATTCCATCATTTTGTATTATGCTTGTCACCATCTCCACCATCAATATGTGTTGACCTCCATCTATGTTGTTTCTTTTAGTACATGTGATGAGTTGAGTGATACACTTAGATTTAGAGATTTTTGGAACTATGCATGAATATGAAGACATTACATTCATCTTGAATGTTACATTCCTAGCATAATGAATCCATGCACCCCTATGACATACATTTGGCCATACTTATGATTAGCCTTCCAAGAATACACCACATGATGGCCTATATTTATTGCACATACAAGAAAATCCTTTCCTCTTATGTGTGTTAGGAAGAAAAGAACCTTAGAGGTGCCACTAATTGAAGCTTCACATCACACAAGAAGTCCACTAGGAACTTGAACTAGATTGGATACTACCTATTCTTGTAATTCAACTCGATTAAGAATATAAACTACTTATATTATTATTATTCAAGCTGATAATCTTATGCTATTTGTATTACCTTGGTGATGTAAAAGGAAAGTAACCACACAGTATTTCATTGGAAGGATCTTCTCTAATGACTAATCTTCTTTTTCTAAATGAGTAGGTCGATTCACCCAACTTTTAATCCTAATGATTCACCTTCTTCCCCGTGGCCTAACATATAATCCCAATGATTCACCTCACAATCAGAGTCAACATGTTTTGCAGGATTTTGCTACCCTCTTGGCCAAGACTTTGGAGGTGGGTTGATTCGTACATGAGGAACTTACAACCCTCTTGCTTCACCAACACAGATCCTCTATGGAAAATGAAATTTGATCTTTGTTCTTGGGCTTCTGAAAAGATTGTTGTCTTCAAAATGGATACTAAGGCTTCTAATTGGTGTAAAATCAAACACCAAAACCACTAGTTGGACTCTGCAATCACTCTATCATTGAAATCTATCTTCATATCTGGTTTTAACTTGAGCACTTGGTTTTCCTTGCTTAAACAATTCCAAGGTCTATGGTGACCATGGAAAACAATTGCATTATGTAGATCTAAGTATGCAACTAGAGTATTCAACAATATTTATAAATTTGTTATGCAAAAATAAAGAAACATACTCTCTGTTCTTTCAAATGTGTAATCATAATACAACATTCAACATTCCTCTACCCATTGAGGATATCATGCATACTCATGCATGATCAACAAATTATGATGACTCTACTATGTTGAGTGTATACTTTGGTAAATTCTATGTGCCTATGTTCAAGTAAAATAAAACATTGTGTTTGGAAATCAGCTTTTGCCCATACTATCATTCTAAACTCTTCATAGTGACATAAAGAATAACCAATTCCTCTCAACATCTGATTATAACAACAACCTTATATACTACTCGATTCCTCTCATCATCCAATTATAATGACAACCTTATATACTACTCTTCCATGTTATATTTTCTTGTTCCCCGTGCTCACCCATCTATCTAAAATTCATTTCAATGACCATGGCCATACTCATATTCTCTAAGTAGTTTCAATACAACGTTCAAGCATGACCAATTGAAGGTAAGCATACACATAAGTGAGGAGTTGCATTAACTAATGAATATATTTAAATCCACAAAGAGTCAAATCACTTGATTAAAGGTATGCAAATTGGATTAAAGGTGAACCATACAATATTTCATTGCATTTTTTATGACATTCACTGCTAGCCACCAAACTACAAGACAAGATGATGCTACAACAATACGTGTAACCTCCAAGGAAGAGAAAAAATGAACTACACGAAAAGACGACAATCAATATTCGGCCTGCTGCACAACATTTAATGTGGCGACGGCTGCACTGCAGGCCTTGGATCTCAAGTTAATTGAGGTCCAATTGCCTACTATGCAGCTGCCGCCGCATTAAATGTTGCGCATCAGGCTTGTTAATTTTCGCTTGAAAAGACTACTTTCCATCCAATGTGTATGGTCTACGTGCACATTGTACAAACTCCTCATGCTCACAATCACTATTGGATATTGTTGGAATTTGTCTTGGAGTGTGTATGACCTTAGGCTCATAAAACTTCTAGAGTATGGATTGTCTTTGTTGGCCAACTCTCTCACAATCTCAAATTTATTATTCTCTAGGAATGAAATTAGAAATCTCACTAATTAAATGCAATAACAATTTCATATTGGCCCTTGATCTAAAGAATTCATCATAGAATGGATGGATATTATTACATAAATGTTGAATTTCATAGAGTATTAATGGGAAAATGAATTTCTATCCGAAGCTAACATAAACCAATGAGTAATTCTTCATTAGAACCATGAATCCAACTACAGGTAGTAAGTTAACTTGGATAAGAACACCAATAACTCATACATAGAATTAAACACAACATATAAATAAATTCATCACATAAGACACGATATTATCGTGGAAACCCAAATGGGAAGGAAAACTTAAAATGGTTGCTCAATCTCCATTTTGGAAATCTTTGATTACAATGCAGCTCATGGTTCTATGGCCATCCAACAATTTACATAACTAAGCTCTTGTGCGTCCTCACCTATTAGCCAACAAAAATCCATTTGTGAATGGAATTACAATAATATATAGGTGCAGTTGGGGGTAATGGGAAGGCCAAGCATCATTTTCCTTTCATTTCACATTATTATTTCTCTTCTCTCTTATTTTTATTTTTAGTTCTCACTTAATTCTTTCTCTTCCTCTCTCTTTTCTCTCTTACATTTACTTTCTTTAATTGCATTTTCTTTTCTTGTTTTCTACCTTCATTAAATGTTGGATGTGTTTGTGTGTACTGAGTGTTACAACTATTCATGTTATTTAGATTCATTTAAGATCACACCTCCCCATTGATATGATTTTTGGTCTTCCAAAATATTCTAGGAAACCAATCTTTGGATCAATTTGCTTTCTATCTGCTTCTCTGAAACAAGGCTCTATCTCTAGATCCTGGATACAACTCTAAATTTGGCTTTGGTTATTGGCTATAGTTATGGCTATGGCTCTAGATAATGTTCTTGAATCACTTGTTGTATAATGTAGAAATATTCTCATTAACTCTCAACTTTGATCAATCTTTATATTTTAACTCTTCAATCAAAATTACAATCTTCAACGTGCAGTTCTCTTTCATTCTCAAACTTGGATACATGCCATCTTGGCAATTATTGAAATCCAAGACAAATTCTAGTATTCTCTTGTTCTTTGAGATCCCAATAGGCATATACCATCACGTAACAAGTTAACGAAATTAAGTGTGGTCTTCCCTACTCTAATAGGATCAATTTCTTTCGATGTGGAAACAATTCTTTAATGCTTGCACAACACTCCATCTCTATAGAAATGCCAATTTGAATGAAAACATGTGGTGTGAACACAACCTTGATGAATTATCCAACATTTTTGTTATTTGAAAAATACCATGGAGTTCCAATATATCTACCCCAAAGGTAATCAACCTTTGTGCACCAATCTTTAATACATCTCCAAGAAGGGAATCTTCCTCTAGAAAAGCAGTGGAAATAATTAGATGGGTGTTTCCATTGATGTTGACATCATATTCTTGTCCACCTCATGGATGAAACTAACTTCCAATGTTACTATAAATCCTTGACAATCTAATCTGCTCCTTGGGTTGGAGATGCAGACAAGTCTTCATCCTCTCTACTTTTCACTCCCCACACTCTCCTCTTGGTTGTGTGGATTTTAGGGTGAAGATCTCAATGAATCCTCCATCACTTTGCTTCCCAACATTCACTCAACTTGTAATGGTGGAATATAGTCTTAGCATTGCTTTATGGGCTTCTTGACATTCTCTTTCTCTCCATATTCTTATGAGCTCATTGATGGATTACAGAAATCTTATTGACATTCTTCTTCTGAAAACAACCTAGGTTGTGGAATGTGGATTGATTCTCCTAGTAAGATACATCACGATGGCCTTTATTTCCATAGGATGAACATTCCTATTAGTACCAACAAGTGGAATTTCTATGGCATTTCTTATTGCAACAATGACAAACCAGGGATGCCTTACCTGATGCTTTCTCTTGGTATTCTTCTTATTGTTACATTTGATATGTTTTCCACTTCTTCTAAGAGATTTCCCATGCTTATTATTTCCATTTTCCTTATCACCACCCTTCTACAATATACCACAATAAGGGTGGAGTGGAAATGTGCCACCATCTTCATTCATTGATGCTCTTTCTTCTAATAAGAAATTAAAATCTACCGTGTATTTTTCCTTCACAAATGCTGTATTAGTGTTTGTGGCCTTTTCCTCTCTACCATATAAACCTATACCTTCATGATTGACCCTTAGGTCAACTAGAATGGATCTTAGGATGCGTTCCCTTCTCTTTCTCACCCCTTGTCCATTGTATCTCATCTTTCTTAACACTTTTGAACTAATGCATCTTGTATTATCTTCACATTCACCAAAATGATCGTGGAAATATTGAAAAATATGAGCTTACCATACTTAACTCTTTCATGTTGTTGGATTCCACAATAGTAATGTAAGGAGCTTGTTTAGTCTATAGGGAAGTTGCTTGTAGCTCTGACAATGCCTCCTTCTCTACCAACTCTTGTTATAGTTGATTCATCATTCAAGTGAACTTCTCCTCTTTCCTAGTTATCCATATGGACGACCTCAACTCCCAATTGCACAAGATTAACTCTACACTTGTTTTAACTAGCCATACCAATAATGAGGGGGTCTTAATGCTGGAAACAAATTGTTTCTTTAGCAATGTAAGTAGCCTTGTTGATGTCTCAAGGTTCTTCTCCATCTCCTCTATCATTTGGTCAAACATTTGTCATTATCCTTCATATGCATACATTCTCTTCTTGAAACTACACATTGATGGCTTTCAAGTCTTTCAACCTTTCTCTTTTTTATTTACCCATGTTGAGCTTGCTTTCTTTTCAAAGTTATAATACTTGTGTCATGCTCAAGTATTCAAATTATTTGATACATTATGATCCATAAATGAGGGAATTATAGCTCACCTGCTTCACCAAAATAGATCCTCCATCAGAAATGAAATATGATCTTTGTTCTTAGTCTCATACAAATATATATATCTTCATAATAGTTACCAGGACTATTCAACTTGATATAAAATTGAATTCCAAAACCACTAATTGGACTTTGCAAGTACTATGTCACTAAGATTGTTGTCTTCATATCTTGATTTAAGCTTAATTTCTTGGTTTTGCTAAGTTCAATGTAAAACCATGGAAAAATTATGCTCTTTATATCTAAGTATGCAACTATAACATTCAAACAATTATAAATATGTTATGCAAAAATAAATAAGCATACTCTATGTTATTTTCGAATGTTCAATCACAACACACCATTCAAGATTCCTTTTCACATTGAGGATATGTATACACATGTATGATCCAACAAATTATGATAACTTTATTGCATTCATTGTATACTTTGATAATTATATGTGCCTGTGTTGAAGTAAAATAACAAATTGTGTTTGAAAATTAGCTTGTGCCTATGTTATCATTCTGGACTCTTGATGATGGCTCAAAGAATATTCAATTCCTCTTAACATCCAATTGGAATGACAGCCTCAAATACTACTCTTCTATATTATTGTTATTTTATTATTCTCCTTACTCATCATTATGATTAGAATTCAATGCAATGACCATGACCATACTAATAAGCTTTGAGCGGTTTCAAATCCAACCAATAAATATTCTATCATGACCAATTCAAGTTAAGCATACACATAAGTGAGAAACTAGAGATATAAAGCCTCAAATATGGTTGATATTTGATATACTTGGTCTATTTCCAGTCCATCACTCAGAGTTGTTAGAAAGAAATCAGTAGATATTGATTATCATACTCTATGTATCAGATGAGATCCTTGTTTATCTATTTTTTTGAGATAATTCTGAAGAATGTATTTCTTTTCTCTTTTGAATATAAAATATGACTTTTTTCCTTAAAAAAAATGTGAGCAAGTACATTAATTAATGAATGTAATTAAATTCACAAAGATCCAAACCACTTGATAACAACTACATTGATTGTATTTTAAGTGGAGCATACAATAACTAATTGCAATTTTTTCATGGCATTCACTACCAAACACCCAACTACAAGACAAGATGATGCTACAACAATGTGTATGTCCTACAAGGAAGAGAAAAAAAGAATTGCATGCAAATACCACCCTCCAACCAATGTGTACAACCTATACAAACTCCTCACAATCACAATCACTCTACTTGGCACTAAAATTTATCTAGTGGTCTAGGCATACGATCTCGAGATTATAAAAGTTTTAGATTGTGGGTTTTCTTTGTTTTCCATTGCTTCATAGTTTCAATTCTACTATTGTCTATAAATGAAATTAGAAATACAATTGATTAAATGCAATAACCATATCATGCCAACCCTTGATCTAAAATTCAACATGGAATGGATGGAAATTATTGTGTAGTTATCGGTTTTCACAAACTATTAATGTGAAAATTAGTTTAAAAGTGAATCTAACATAATATAGTGAGTAATTATTCCTTAGAAACATGAATTCAACTACAGGAAACACATTAAATTGATTAAAACACCAATAACTAATACATAGAATTGAACACAAAATAAATAATTTCTCCACACAAGAGACAATGATTACCTTGGAAACCCAAATAGGAAAACCAACTTCAAATGGTTGCTCAATTGCTATTTCAATGGTCATTGATTACAATGCAACTCATGGGTCTATAGTCATCCAACAATTCCCATATCCAAGGTCTTGTGTATATCGCCATCTCTTGGCAGGCCAAAACCCTTTGTGAGTGGAATTGCAATAAGATATATAGGTAAAGCTAAAAACAATGGGAAGGTAAATTGTCTTTGTCCTTTTACTTTCTCTTCCAAACTTTCTAGTCTCCTATTTTTTTCTTATCATTTAATATGTTGTCTCTCTCTTTCATTTCTTTTTCTTACATTTTCTTTCTTTATCGTTGCATTGCCTTTTTGTTTTCTACCTTCATTAATTGTCAACTTTTGGTGTGTTTACTATGTCTTACAACTATTCATGGTTTTTGGATCCATTATAGATCACAAATGGCTTAGTTAGTAAAATCTACACAAACCCAAATCTGAATGTCAATTGCAAGCCTCCATTTCAAATGGTTAGCAATAACCTCTTGTTAGAATAGTAGAGTCAAGCTAAACCAGTTAACCTATCTAAGCAACCAACAACATATCATAAAAGATAAGAACAAGAAAAGAAAAGGACAAGAGAACACTGATATACGTGGTTCACCCTAATGGGTTACATCCACAAGAAGGTAGTCTTGTATTATCTCCAGAATGTCTTCTCCAATCTTACAAGAGAGCAAAGCACAAATACCCCAAAGAATATAGATGATGTACAACAGTGTCACAATAGTACCACTACTACATCAAGAATACATGATATGTAGAGACTCACTTGACCCTATTATATACTAAGAGATGAGGAGGAATTACTCTCACATATTGCATGTGGGATAATATAATTCTCCAAAATAACATCTCTTATTACAATACCATGCCACAAATACTCTACACAAGTAAATACAACACCATATAACTATGGGTTAAATGTATTACTCTTTTACATAAGATTGTTGACAACTTCTGACATAATACAAAGACATTATTACCTTCCAAGGAATATAACATATTCCAACACCTCTAACAAAGAATGTCACGTCCCCATACCCCATAATGCAGATAATTTAAATTTTTTTCTTAAATAACCTATTTGGTCTTCTGATAAACACCAGGTATGGACGTTAACCTATTCTCCAACCTTCATCTAAGGCTTAAAACCACTATACTAGTCGTTCCTCCCTTCAATTATCCATTCTGCATCCCGAATGGCCATTTCCAAGCTAACCTTTCCCTTTCTGCACTTCCGCTTCCGCACTACCGACATCGAAACTCGGGAATCAGAACCTCAAGGTTTTGACGAAGTGAAATATTCAACTTCTATCTTCTGCACTCTCGCTTTCCGCCTTCTAGCCTCGGAACTCGAAAATGGAACCTTAACATTTCGACGATGTGAAAGATTCAACTTCTGCCTTCCACACTTCCGCTTTCTACCTTTCGACCTAGGAACTCAGAAATCATAACTTCAACATTTCGACGAAGCGAAAGATTCAACTTTTGCCTTCCGCACTTCCTCCTTCCGCCTTTCGACCTTGGAACTCAGAAATCAGAACTTCAACATTTTGACGAAGCGAAAGATTCAACTTCTGCCTTCGGCACTTTCACTTTCCTCCTTCTGACCTTGAAACCCGGAAATTGGAAAACCATCGAAATGATATCTGAACTCGTTCAGTTTCCTCCTTCCACCTTTCGCCTTTTCGATGTGAAACTCGGGAATCAGAAAACTAACGAAACGATATATGAACTCATTCACTTTCCGCCTTTCACCTTCGGCCTTTTTGATGCGGAACTCGAGGATCGAAAAACCAATGAAACAATATATGAACTCGTTCACTTTATGCCTTCCGCCTTTTTGATGCGGAACTCGGGAATCAGAAAACCAATGAAATGATATTTCGACTTATGCACCTTTCTCTTATTGCCTTCTGCCTTCTACTATGGAAGTCACATCGCGAAAAATCAATACTCAGTCTTAATCAAATTTCATTCTCCCACCTTCTTCCTTCTGTTACGGAACTCAGAAATCGGGAAAAATACACTTTCGACTTAAATTTTCTCTGTCCTTACGAATTCCACCCTCCGACCTCAGACTTTGGAAATCAGAACATTAACTTTTGCTTAGAACTTTTCTGCACTTTTTCACCTTTCGCAAGAGGATCTCAAGAATTGGAAAGTCACCCTTCTGCCTTAAAATCCTTTTATGCTTCCGATTTCCACCTTTCGACCTAGGACATCGGAAGTCGGATACCCACCCTCTACCTTGTCTTTTCTCCTAATTTCTACCTTCGGTCTTCTGCCTTCTGCAGGTGGATCTTGGAAGCCATAAATCCCACATTTTGCTCCGATGGAACTTCTTTCTCTAGCCTCCTGCACTCTGCCTTTTGCTTCAGATCTCGGGGTGCAGAAACACAACCTTTCTTCCTAGTTCAACTGCTCATTTTCGATGCCCTTCCTTTTCCATAATTATTGCAAAAAACAAAAAATTGAAAGCAATAATGTAAGATTAATGTGGACATGAATGGTCATTTTTGAGCATATAATAATTGTACCACCTAGACTTTAAATTTCTACATGTTACTGTCATGATTGAGTGACAAGCGATCACACTACTTTACAAGGTACATGGGGTCACGTGGATATCATGCTTTTTTTTTTTTTTTTTTTTGGTTAGAACCAGGCATCATACATTTGAAGGCTGGCCACACCATGCCAACAAACTTCAACAAGTTCAACATGAAAAAATTCAACTTATAGCACACTATCCAGTCAGATATGGCAGGAACTTGGTAGCACATGGATTAGTTGGGTTGTTTGTTACAGCTAGAACCACCACTAAAGACCGAAATCATAGTAAACAGAACAAGCCCACCCGCTATTTATGACCAAGAGATTGAGAGTAAATGCCACATCCTCCATATCAGTGAGGAACACATAGTGATGGGATGCCAAAGAAAACATGGAACTATGATGTAGTAGGTTAGCATAAAAGCATAGACCTATGAAGGATCAATGCCCTTTCCTATGAAGTAGCATGTTAGCATAGAACTTCATTGTCTCATCTAGTTGGTTAAAGGAATCAATGCCCTTTCCTTATCTAAATTGTTAAACTAATGTCTCCTTTTCACCTCTTTTTCACCCCTATGAGGAGGAGCAACCAAGGAAGGACACATGTAACAAAGGAGACTGAGTTATGGCGAGAGCTAAGCATTGAGCTACAGACTCTTAAAGAATATGTCAGAGGGTCTGCAACATGTATGATCAATGGCTAAAACACTTAATCAACGGTATCTAGCGGTGGGCATACCATAGGCTCTCTGACAAACTCTTTAAGGGTCTGCAGCTCGGTGCTTAACTCTGACCATGAGTTATTGGTAGTGAATATATTTATTTTGAAATCATACCCCTCAAATAATGTGACACTGTAGTAAAAATAAATTAGACTCAAGGGTGTCTTCATCACTCTTTGGTGTGTCCCATTCAGTTTCTATCATTTAGTCCTCCAACTAGAGGGATTTGTTATTCCTACACTTTTAGTTCTATAAAATCTTTGCCTTTGCATAAGGTCCTTAGAATCATCTACCACCATAAAAAAATCTACATATGAAAATTATGTTTTCATGATCTACATTTCATGTCCACTAAATAAAATCTTCACAATCTAAAATAATATTATTTGGTAGACCTTTGCTAAGGTTTAATTCTGTGCATACTTTTGTGAAGGAGAAAATGCATATATCCTCTTGGATTGGATATGTCATGATAGATTTCCTTAGGGAATTTTTCTTCATAGATTTCACTTTCCTATATTTAGGAGCGATTTGACAATCTCACCCACTTTTGAGTTAGGAATATATATATTAAAGTGATGTTTAGTGAACCATAGTTTAAATAAGAACATGTTTCACCTAGGACCATGGTGCCTCCTCCATAGTATTTTTTGGATTTAGAAAATAAACAACATATATGTATTTGTAATATAGGCTTACTATGGAATTTGGAGTGGATGTAGATGATTCCCTAAAATATTGAATCTACAAAATAGAACATATTTTTTGTAAAGAGGCCAGTAAAGGAGTTTTCCTTGCCAAGCGTATAACTTTTTTTGAAAAGTGCCTTTGAAAAAAATGAGGATTCAAACACTACCACTAGATGCTAATTACTCATCATATAAGGAACTATAATTAAAATGTAAGGCATTTATATTGTGAACATGAAATTCTTGAGATTCATCTACCCAACTGATTGAACGACATCGTTTGTCCTCCATTCCATTGCATCATTTTGTTTTATGTGTGTCACCATCTCCACCATCAATATCTGTTGACCTCCATCTATGTTGTTTCATTTAGTACATGTGATGAGTTGAGGGATACACTTAGATTTGGAGATGTTTGGAACTATGCTCGAATATGGAGACACTACATTCATCTTGAATGTTACATTCCTAGCAGCATAATGAATCCATGCACCCCTATGACATACATCTGGCCATACTTATGATTATCCTTCCAAGAATACACCACATGATGGCCTATATTTATTGCACATATAAGAAAATATTTTCCTCTTATGTGTGTTAGGAAGAAAAGAACCTTAGAGGTGCCACTAATTGAAGCTTCACATCACACAACAAGTTATCCACTAGGAAATTTGAACTAGATTGGATACCACCTACTCTTGTAATTCAACTCAAATAAGAAGATAAACTACTTCTATTATTATTATTCAAGTTGATAATCTTATGCTATTTTTATTACCTTAACAATGTAAAAGGAAAGTAACTACACAATATTTCATTGGAAGGATCTTCTCTATTGACTAATCATCTTTTTCTAAAGGAGTAGGTCGATTCACCCAACTTTTGATCTTAATTATTCACCTTATTCCTCATGGCCTAACATATCATCCTAATGATTCGCTTTATACTCATATTCAACATGTTCTGCAGGATTTTTCTACCCTCTTGGCCCAGACTTTGGAGGTGGGTTGATTCGTACATGAGGAACTTATAACCCTCTTGCTTCACCAACATATATCCTCTATGGAAAATGAAATTTGATTTTTGTTCTTTGGATTCTAAAAGATCTTTGTCTTCAGAATGGATACTAAGGCTTCTAAT
Source organism: Pseudotsuga menziesii (assembly GCA_001517045.1). Classification (NCBI taxonomy): domain Eukaryota; kingdom Viridiplantae; phylum Streptophyta; class Pinopsida; order Pinales; family Pinaceae; genus Pseudotsuga; species Pseudotsuga menziesii. The sequence goes on along the minus strand of LPNX010648111.1, from coordinate 179,382 downwards.
CGATGTAAAATCAAACACCAAAACCACTAGTTGGACTCTGCAATTACTCTATCATTGAAATCTATCTTCAGATATGGTTTTAAATTGAGCGCTTGGTTTTCCTTGCTTAAACAATTCCAAGGTCTATGGAACCATGGAAAACAATTGCATTATGTATATCTAAGTATCCAACTAGAGTATTCAAATAATATTTATAAATTTGTTATGCAAAAATAAAGAAACATATTCTTTGTTCTTTCCAATGTGTAATCACAATAAAACATTCAACATTCCTCTATGCATTGAGGATATCATGTATACACATGCATGATCAACAAATTACAATGACTTTATTATATTGAGTGTATACTTTGGTAATTCTATGTGCCTATGTTCAAGTAAAATAAAAAATTGTGTTTGGAAAAATAAAGAAACATACTCTTTGTTCTTTCAAATGTGTAATCACAATAAAACATTCAACAATTCCTCTACACATTGAGGATATCATGTATACACATGCATGATCAACAAACTACGATGACTCTATTATATTGAGTGTATACTTTGGTAATTCTATGTGCCTATGTTCAAGTAAAATAAAAAATTGTGTTTGGAAATTAGCTTTTTCCTATATTATCATTCTAAATTCTTCATAGTGACTTAAAGAATAATCAATTCCTCTCAACATCCAATTATAACGTATACTACTATATTCCTCTCATCATCCAATTATAATGACAACCTTATATACTACTCTTCCATATTATATTTTCTTATTCTCCATGCTCACCAATCTATTTAAAATTCATTTCAATGACCATGGCCATACTCATATGCTCTAAGAAGTTTCAATGCAATGTTCAAGCATGCCAAATTGAAGGTAAGCATGCACATAAGTGAGTAGTTGCATTAACTAATGAATATATGTAAGTTCACAAAGAGTCAAATCACTTGATAAAAGGTATGCAAATTGGATTAAAGGTGAACCATACAATATTTAATTGCATTTTTATGACATTCATTGCTAGCCACCAAACTACAAGACAAGATGATGCTACAATAATACGTGTAACCTCCAAGGAAGAGAAAAAATGAACTACACGAAAAGACGGCGATCAATATCCGACCTGGTGCACAACATTTAATGCGACAGAAGTTGTGCATCAGGCCTTTGGATCTCAAGCTACTTGAGATCCAATGTCCTACTACATAGATACCTCTACATTAAATGTTGCATAGCATGATGGTTAATTTTGTCCCGAAAAGACCACCTTCCATCCAATGTGTATGGTCTACGTGCACATTGTACAAACTCCTCATGGTCATAATCACTATTGGGTACTGTTGGAATTTGTCTTGGAGTGTGTATGACCTTAGTCTCATAAAATGATCAGAGTATGGATTGTCTTTGTTGGCCAACTCTCTCGCAATCTCAAATTTATTATTCTCCAGGAATGGAATTAGAAACCTCACTAATTAAATGTAATAACCATTTCATAGTGGCCCTTGATCTAAAAAATTCATTATGGAATGGATGAATATTATTTCATAGTTGTTGAATTTCATAGAGTATTAATGGGAAAATGAATTTCTATGTGAAGCTAACATAAAAAAATGGGTAATTCTTCTACATGTAGTAAAACTTGGATAAGAACACCAATAACTCATACATAGAATTGAACACAACATATAAATAAATTTATCACATAAGACATGATAGTATCATGGAAACCCAAATGGGAAATCAAACTTAAAATGGTTGCTCAATATCCATTTTGAAATTATTTGATTACAATGCAGCTCATGGTTCTATGGCCATCCAACAATTTACATAACTAAGCTCTTGTACATCCTCACCTATTAGCCAACAAAAATCCATTTGTGAATGGAATTGCAACAATATATAGGTATAATTGGTGGTAATGGGAAGGAAAAGCATCCTTTTCCTTTAGTTTGACATTCTTAGTTCCCTTCTCTCTTATTTTTATTTTTAGTTCTCACTTAATTATTTTTCTCTCCCTCTCTCTTTTCTCTCTTACATTTACTTTCTTTAATTGCATTGTATTTTCTTGTTTTCTACCTTCTGTCATGTCCCCACCCCTCGACTCAGTGGAGAGGACACGAATCATATAGCTGTTAGCTATCAACCTCGGGAAACTAAGCCCCATGAACATATATAATCAAAATGTATAATGCAGTGGAATAAAAACATGCATAGATGCAAATCATCACAACACATACACATGTGTATTATTACTTAACATACAACGGAAGCAAATACATATCATTCACACATTTAAGCATTCATCATGCTCATTTACAAAACAATACAACTGCAAGGGTTTAAGCACAAGAAGATACTTATGTTTAACAGAAGCTTGTCCTGCAACCAACTACGTCACTGCAACATTCCACCCAACCATAGGCTAGTGTGCTCATCAATCACTCACCAACACTGCCACCCCCGAGCTGGGCATGATTCCACAAGGAATAAGGGGAAACTAGCAGGCTCACATGTAGCCAAGGATCCACAACTTAGCCAAGCCAACACAGTTGGGTTTATCAGGCCATCGGGGAGCTAGGAAAGCTGGATTCTAAGATAGTGGGCTCACTGAAGAGCTACAGACACCTACACAAGAACTAGCCTAACTTCTAAAACATCCACACACAACCAACACAAGGAAGCATACCTTTCTCTGCTACACAGACCCTTGGGATATGCCTTCCCTTCCAGTGCTATTCAGGGGGTGCAGAGAAGAAAGCCAACCCTCTAGCTCTGTCTATGAGGCTCCTGCACACACTAGGTTTATCAAGCAAACTCAGATCCCATTTCCACTCCAAAACAGTCCAAAGACCAACAAATTTATGCACACAGCAATTAACAGCTCTGGAATTGAAGGAAAAACACCCCATAGACCAAAATCAGGTATGGAAATAAGGTAAACATAGCTCAGACTGAGCAATCTCAACTTCCAGAGTCGTTTATGGCCCTATTGTGGCCAAAATGACTCAACAACAACTCACAACAAACCCAAATTCATGGAGGAAGACCACAGCTATCACTCAGTTTGTGTAAGAGTAAGAACGTGACTCCTATCATGAAGGGAATTACACAAAGCAAAATCGGGAAGGAAGAACAATCGCGAATGTCTACCCACGTGAGGAAAATGAGTGCCTACGTGCATGTGGAATGAGGGATGACAGAATGATGAGATGGATGGTTCCCTGCCCCTGGGTATGCGTGAGCATGTGGGAAAGGACTAACAGTCCTGCCAATATTGACAATGCCCATGTGGATGTTTTCCTAGGGAAATAACTACCCCCAACTAACTCCAGGGAATTAATTCCATGGCTGAATGAGACAAGGAAAGGTGAGTAAGACAAAAGATGGTTGACAGCTAGATGGGTTCACCTTTTGACACTTGGTTGTTCCCCAATGGCTCCTAAGGCTTAGACATCCCCGCCCTTATCCTTAGGAAACCATGCCCTTTTCATTATGGTTTCATTGACATAGCTGGTTGTGGGTATTTTAATTAAAATGCATATTTACATGGTGTCCAACATGATATCGTGCCTGGATAGCACAAAATACCATCGGCATTGATTTTAATCGTCGAAACATGAAACAATAATCCATGGCAGGGATTTTTCCTTTAGCTCCTCACCATGATTAATTACAATATATACATCATATACATTCTAATGCAAACAGGGTCAAAAACCGGGGTGTTACGCCTTCATTAATTGTTGGATGTGTTTGTGTGTACTAAGTGTTACGACTGTTCTTGTTATTTAGATCCATTTAAGATCACACCTCCCCATAGATATGATTTTTGGTCTTCATAAATCTTCTAGGAAACCAATCTTTGGATCAATATGCTTTTTATTCGCTTCTATGAAAAATGGATCTATCTCTAGCTCCTCGATACAAATCTAAATTTGGCTTTGGTTATTGGCTATAGTTATGGCTATGGCTCTAGATAATGTTCCTGAATCACTTGTTGTATAGTGTAGAAATATTCCCATTAACTCTCAACTTTGATCAATCTTTATATTTTAACTCTTCAATCAAAATTAATTCACATCTTCAACACGCAAGTCTCTTTCATTCTCAAACTTGGAGACATGCCATCTTGGCAATTAATGAAATCCAAGTCAAATTCTAACATTCTCTTTTTCTTTGAGATCCCAATAGGCATATACCATCACGTAACAAGTCCAAGAAATGAAGTGTGGTCTTCCCTGCTCTAATAGGATCAATTTCTTTCGATGTGGAAACAATTCTTTAATGCTTGCACAACACTCCATCTCTATAGAAATGTCAGTTTGAATGAAAACATGTGGTGCAAACAAAACCTTGATGAATTATCCAACATTTTTGTTATTTGAAAAATATCATGGAGTTCCAATATATGGCAACCCAAAGGTCATCAACCTTTGTGCACCAATCTTTGATACATATCCAAGAAGGGAATCTTCCTCTCGAAAATCAAGGGAAAGAATTAGATACAATTTTTCATTGATGTTGACATCATCCTCTTGTCTACGTCGTGGATGACACTAAATTCTAATGTTTCTATAACTCCTTCACAATCTAATCTGCTCCTTGAGTTGGAGATGTAGACAAGTCTTCATCCCCTCTACTTTTTACTCCCGTGACACTCTCCTCTTAGTTGTGTGTATTTTATGGTGAAGCTCTCAATGAATCCTCCATCACTTTTCTTCCCAACATTCACTCAACTTGTAATGGTGGAAAGCAGTATTACCATTGCTTTATGGACTTCTTGACATTTTCTTTCTCTTCATATTCTTATGAGCTCATTGATGGATTGTGGAAATCTTATTGATATCTTCTTCTAAAAACAACCTAGGTTGTGTCATGTGTATTGATTCTCCTAGTAAGATACATCACGGTGACCTTTCTTTCCATAGGATGAACATTCCTATTAGTATCAACAAGTGCAACAGTTCTATGGCCTTTATTATTGCAACAATGACAAACAATGGATGCCTTACCTAATGCATAGGCTCTTGGTATTCTTCTTATTGTTACATTTGATATGTTTTCCAATTATTCTAAGTGCTTTCCCATGCTTATTATTTCCATTTTCCTTATCACCGCCCTTCTACATCCTACCAAAAGAAGGGTGGAGTAGAAATGTGCCACCATATTCATTCATTGATGCTCTTTCTTCTAATAAGAAAGACCATTATACCATGTCTTTTTCCTTCACAAATGTGGTATTAGTGTTTGTGTCCTTTTCCTCTCTACCATAGAAACCTATACCATCATCCCTAACCCTTAGTTCAGCTACAATGGAGCTTAGGATGTTTTTCCTTCTCTTTCTACCCCTTGTCCATTGTATCCCATCTTCCTTAATACTTTTGAACTAATGCATCTTGTATTATCTTCAAATTCACCCAAATTATCGTGAAAACAATGAAAAACATGAGCTTACCATACTTGACTTTTTTATGTTGTTGGCTTCCAGAATAGTAATGGAAGGAGCTTATTTAGTCTATAGGGAAGTTGCTTGTAGCTCTAAGAATGCCTCCTTATTTACCAACTCTTGTTACAATTGATTAATTATTCGAGTGAAATTCTCCTCTTTCTAGTTATCCATACGGATGACCTCGACTCCCAATTGCACAATATTAACTCTACACTTGTTTTAACTAGCCATAACAATAGTGAGGGAGTCTTAATGTTGGACACAAATTATTTCTTTACCAATGTAAGTATCCTTGTTGATGTCTGATCCATATGGGTATAGGTGGCCACCCACCTATTCCACTGGCTCAAAATAGTTTCTCATGTTGACAATTTTCTTGTAATTTTCTACGATTTTTCAAGTCCTAAACTTCCAAGGTCATTTCGAGGCCCTAAACGACATTTTTTGGCGATTCGGGGGGAGGGTGAGAATGGTTGTCATCAACATGCATTTGGCCCTAGTAAAAAGTTGTAAATCATGGATAGACCTTTCCAACGAGCTATCAATAGCCCCAAACAGAGATCATATGCAAAATTTATGACCCTGAGAAGTTGATTGTTCAAATAACCACCTTAGGGCCACAAACTTCATGACGATTCATTTCCTAGGGTCACGTTTAGGGTTTTATGCCTCTCCAAGGATTTATGATAAAAGGCCCTTCAACCCCATTTTGTATTCATCTTGTCACGAGTGAGCATAGCCGCCACATCTCTTCTCAGAGATACAACTACCACCATTCTAGTTGCTTTTGTATTACAATCTGTTATGTTTCATTCATTTAATAGAATATGAGTTTACTGTATCATTGTTCTTATCACCATATATATCTGTGCATTTGAATATATATATGCTCTTTCATTTCATTCTCACATAAATTTGGATCAATGTCTCAAGGTTCTTTTCCATCTCCTCTATCCTCTGGTCAAACATTTGTCATTATCCTTCATATGCATACATTCTCTTCTTGAAACTACACATTGATGGATTTCAAGTCTTTCAACCTTTCTCTTTTTGATTTACCCATGTTTAGCTTGCTTTCTTTTCAAAGTTATAATACTTGTGTCATGCTCAAGTATTCAACTTCTTTGACACATTATGATCCGTAAATGAGGGAATTATAGCTCACCCACTTCACCAAAATAAATCCTCCATCATAAGTGAAATCTTATCTTTGTTCTTAGTCTCATGCAGAGATATATATCTTCATAATAGTTACCAAGACTATTCAAATTGATATAAAATTGAAGTCCTAAACCACTAGCTATACTTTTCAAGTACTATGTCACTAAGATTGGTGTCTTCATATATTGATTTAAGAGTTAATTTCTTGGTTTTGCTTATCTATGTTAGGATTATAATCCTCCCTTGTCCAATTTGGTCATTTATGTCTAAATTGGGAGTCCTTTCTGTCTATTTTTAGTCACTAGCACCATTGGTTCCACTTGGCCTAATTAGGGCACATGTACCAGTTACTAAAGTGTGGGGCACACTAATTGAGGCCGGCCACCACTGATTGCACTTGCATGCATCAGTTTAGGAGCCTCCTAAATCAATCCCTACAAATTAGGAGCCACCGGGAGTGTCGACACCAACCTCCATCAGTTGAGTTCAGTTGGTGGCTAGTCGAGCTCAGTTAGGAGTCAATTACATTCATTTCTAGTTCCCTACACTAAGTTCTATTCACTTAATGCTAGGATTGCATGGATGCATGCAGGTGAGACGCATTTACTCACCTACCTTAATCAGTTATACTAGTCAACATTGAATTAGACACTTGAGTTTGGATTTTGAAGTCCAATGAACTCCGATAATAATTTATACAAGGTCAGTTAACCATTTAGTCAAGAAGACCCCTGTCGCCGCCGCCCCCTGCTCTGATCCTTCTGCACTCTCACGAATTCTTCCTGCACACTCATGACTGCCGCTTCAAGGAGGGTACCAGGCCCTCCCCCCTTGCAGCATTCCAGGAGTACCTCCAACGCTCATGATGCCTGCCATACCTCGGATACTCTACCCTCTATTGAAACCTTACATTTTGACACGGTCACTCCTGCTATGGAGATGACACAGCATCCTCAGGAAGATTTCGAATCCCACACCAACACATGTATTGGGTTATCAGCAAAAAATCCAAGAATAAACCTGCCCCCCTCCAGAATCAACGTGCGCATCGAGTACATGAAAACCTACGCAGTCATTGGAAAATTCATGGGAATATGGCCCACCGAGAAAGCTTTGCTCCATTGGATATCAGCCAAATGGAAGCCCAAAGGCCACTTCGACATCCAGCTTGGGTAGAAAGGTTTTTTAACCATCATATTCACCCTGCTTGAGGACAAAGATCGGGTCCTGGAAGGCAGTCCATACTTTTTCAAATCTGCAGGGATTTTTCTATGCAACTGGGTGGAGTGCTTCAACCCTGACACATAAAAATTTTCTTGTGCCTCAGTTTGGGTCCGACTCTACTCACTCCTACAAGACTACTGGGATGAGGAAACACGAAGGGATGTCGAAAACGCGCTGGGCGATTTTTTCAAAGTGGCCGACCTAACAAAACAACAAAGGTACACCTCTTACGCCCGTATTTTTGGTTAATATGCATATAGCCAAAACCCTACCAGATTCCATTATCCTTTCTCATGAGGACACTAAATGGGTACAGCCATCAGATTACGAACATATTCCCTTTAGATGTTGGAAATGCCATGAGCACGGGAATCTCTACTGGGACTGTCCCAAGAACAAAATCATTTCAGATCAAACCCCCGCCACAGATGAGGAAGGCTTTAGGAAAGTCACTGGAAAACGAAGACAAGGCAGGAAAAACCCAACCATCAGTAAATCTTGCCACTAGCAACAGCTTTGGGATCCTTGATACCCTCACAGAAGAACCAGTGCAGGACACTACAGATCTCTCAAAATCCCCCAAGCGAACCCACCTGGACAACCCATTGGCAGATCAAAGTCATTAGGACAAAAGCCCCAATTAAAATTTTGATTATCTGACAAAGGAAAATCTCAACCCAATACTTCTCTCCCATCATCTCAAGAGGAGGATGTTCTCATGGACGAGGAAATGGGAGACATCGAAACTGGAGAACTGGACCTGGCAGGCCTGGAAAATGCTTGCGAGAATAATAACCCTCAAAACATTGCCCCCAAGCAGATCAAGATCCTCTAAGATATCCTACACACAGCTAAAGCAAACAACAAATTAGGAATCATCATGGCCAACCCCAAAGACACCAAGAAAGGAAGCAAGGAAAGTAAAAAAAGGGGAAGGAAAACAACTCTCCAAAGAATAGTTATTCTGGGAACATTTCTGGTGGAATGAGGGCAATACTCCCAGCTTACTTAATTTTTCCCTCTCAACCCCTCAGTTAACCAATGAAGACAATATCTTGGAATATTAGAGGCATCAATAGTCCCAGCAAGCACAGAATGATCAAGAAAAAGATTCAGTAGGAAAACCCCACCATCCTCATGCTACAGGAAACCAAAACCAACAACTCCAATATCGACTCCCTCATGTCAAAACTTTGGCGTGGTAGCCAAACCATCTCCATTGACTCTTCCAGAGCCTCAGGAGGAATTTCAATCTCCTAGAACCCAGTAGAAGTCACTCTTGATAATCTTTTGGCCTCTCATCACACGATCTCAGCTTCCTTCCATCTCACAGGAACCAACATTCATGGTCGAATAACCAATGTCTACGGACCCCAAATTCCAGACCAAAAAATAGCTTTTCTTAATTTTCTTCAATGGCTCATTCAAGAGAAAGCTCACCACTTCAACATCCTTGGAGGCGACTATAACCTCATCACGTCCCTTCTAGACAAGAGGGGAGGTAGGCACATCCTCTTAGAGGAAGACAAGCTCTTCAAAAAGTTCATTGAAGATAACAACATGATTGATATCCAAACTAATAATGGCATTCACACCTAGTACAATCGCAGGGGAGGAGCAGCCCAGATTGCATGCAAGCTTGATCGATTCCACATATCAGAACACATAATGCTCAGAAATGATGAGGTTGATGCCTCTATCCTCCTAGCAGCAGGATCGGATCACTGGCTAATTTGTCTCAACTGGCAGGTGGATGATGTCACCAAGAGAAAACCCTTCCGATTTGAAAAATTCTGGCTCACTCACCCAGACTTTCACGAGATGATAACAGACTGGTGGCTGAATATGCAAGCCTTAGGGACCTCAAGCATGCAAAGACTCCATAACAAGCTGAAACTTCTTAAGCAACAAATTAAACAGTGGAATAAACACACCTTTGGGAACATCTTCACCAAAAAGGCGCTCCTGGAACAAGAAATGGCTCACCTTCAACAACAAATAATCTCCTCAGGCAGAACGGAGGAAACCAATGCCCATGAACAAAAGCTCACTACCCAGATAGCAGAAAGATCCAAACAAGAGGAGATCTATTGGAATCAGAAGGCTCACATCAAATGGCTTTGGGAAGGAGAGCACAACACCTCATTCTTCCATAGGTCTACCATTCAACAACGCATGCATAACCGCATCAACATTCTAAAAAATGTTGAAGGGCATAATCTAGATAATCATCAGGACATGGAAATTGAGCTGGTCTCATACTTTGAGGACATCCTCACTGAAGATGATCAAAAAACAGCTTAGGCTATCCAAGAAGTCATTGCTCATATTCCAAAGTCAATAACAGAAGAACAAAACATCATGCTCATGTGGAAACCACACTTTAGGAGGTGGAGACAGATGTGATGCAAATGAAGAAAGACAAGGCACCGGGTCCTAATGGGTTCACTGTCAAATTTTTCCGCTCTTGTTGGAACTTACTCAAGTTCAAAGTCTGGGAAATGGTGGAAGAATCTTGCATCACTCAGAAAATCTGGCTAGCACTCAACGCCACCTTCCTTACACTCATCCCTAAGGAAAACAAACCTTCCACACCCAAAAAGTTCCACCCTATAGCACTATGCAATGTGCTCTACATCATCACCAAAATTATTTCCAACCGCCTAAAGCCCTTACTTCCCTCCCTGATCTCTGTGGAAAAAACTGGCTACACGTGGAAGGACGACAAATTCTGGATGGGATCATCCCGGTGCATTAAGCTGTTCACTCTCTAAAAACCACCAAACATCCTGGCATGCTTCTCAAACTGGACCTCTCCAAAGATTTTGACAAAATCAATTGGGATTTCATCGAAAAAACCCCTGACAGCCTTTGGTTTCCACACCTCCTGGATTCGTTGGGTGACTCATCTCATCTCCTCTATCTTTTCCTCCATCATCTTAAACGGATTCCCTTCCAAACCATTCAATCCCTTTAGAGGAATCAGACAGGGAGAGCCCCTCTCGCCCTTCATCTTCATCTGGTCTTGGACGCATGCTCAACTAGGACAAAAACCTGGGATCTCTCAAAGCTCTCTCACTGCATAATCACACCCCTATTACCCACCAATAATTTGTGGATGACAACCTCCTCATGGGACACCCATCTGTCCAGGAAGCTAGAACCCTTAAGCAAATCCTCACCACCTTCTCTAAAGCCTCAGGCATGACAGTCAACAAGGAAAAATCCGAAATATTTTTCTTCAACACTACCATCCCCACTCAGAGAAACATCTCCCACCTCTTAGGCTTCAAAACAACCACTCTACCCTCAAAATATCTTGGCGCCCTGCTCATTGACTCAGCCTTCAAGCACTCTTCTTGGAAAGATCTTCTCACTAAGCTGGAACTTCGTCTATCTCACTAGCTGCTCCACTCTCTCAATATTTCCAGCTGCCTTGTCCTCATAAATTCCATTCTCCAAGCCATGCCTCTTTATCTTTTTCCTGTCCTTGCTGCTCCTAAATGGGTCCTCAAAGACATTTGAACGCTGCAACGCACTTTCCTTTGGAATGGGGGAAAAACATCCCATCATTGAGATCTTGTCAAATGGGATACTATCTATGGTTCTAAACCAAATGGGGGGCTTGGTCTATGAGATCCTGAACAAAGCAATGAAACCCTCAGCACAAAAATTTGGTGGCATCGGCTTACCAAAAATAATAGCCAGTGGGCGCAACTATGGAACAAAATATACGCCCCAAACTGACCCACTCAACAACTTGTTAGGTTCTCTGATAACATTAAAGGATCCCTCATATGGAATGTGGCCAACTCTTAATGACCCATAATACAACAACACTGTTTTTGGGAAATTCATAACAACACTTTGGCAAATTTTTGGACCGACTCCTGGAATCAGCTTCCCCCGTTGGCAATAATCTTCAATCTACAAGACAGACATGAGATCCTCTCCATCCCACTGCATGACAAGCTTCGCTTCTTTTGGGATAGCAATGGATAGGAGGAATTCCGAGAATGGTCTACTAGAAACAGGTGGCACTCGCAACAATAACCACTCCACTCTGACAGGCTCTAGGAGGAACTCCAACAGTGTTGCATCCACCGCAGAACAGGTCCTAATATCCTTCAGTGGGGATACAAAACTAAAGGTATGTTTTCCACTAAAGAGGTTTATCAACTCAGCAATATCCCCATTGAGGCCCCAAATCCATGTTGGACCAAGATCTGGGACACCAAATCTTGGCCAAAAGTCACCACCTTCCTTTGGCTAGTCCTTCACAGACGCATTCTTACTTGGGATAATCTTATCAGAAGAGGTTTCACGGGTCCCTCATGGTACCATCTCTACAAAATCAATGAAGAAAGCATGGAACACCTTCTAAACTAGTTCCCATTTGCAAGCACCCTTTGGACCAACATAGCCAACATTTGTAAAAGAAAAGACAGATGCCCTGATAGTGTTACTGATACCATTAAAAATTGGCACAAGCATCCCTTTCAAAACTCCACTCTCAGCCGCATCTGGCAGCTCATCCTAGTTTTTTCTGCTTTGGGGAATTTGGAAAGAACGAAATCTTAGGACTTTCAAAGGTAAAACCAACTCAGTGGAAACCATCTGGATTCAATGTCAATAGTGCATCAAGGAAACTACCTTACTCTCCAACTAGAAAGACTTTAATCTTCAAGCCAACCCCCAGGAACATGATATTCTCAGCCTCTGTCTCCCACACCCACCCCCTACTACTTCTAACCCCTCTCCCTACAATCCCCACCCCTCCTCCCCAATTTCCTGGTCCACTCCTCCCCCTGGATTTGTCAAGGTTAATTTTGATGGGCCATCCAAAGGCAACCCTAGTTTGGTTGGTTTTGGAGGAGCCTTCAGAAATGATACATGATAGATCATCCAGGTATTCTTTGGGAAACTCGGGCTTGAAACCAATAATGTGGCCAAGTTGAATGGACTCCTACAAGGCATTAGAATTGATTTCACTCACACCCTCTTCCCTCTTGTGGTCAAGGGAGATTCGGCACTCATCCTCAATCTGGCCACTAAGCTCCAAAACGGGACAAGCAGCTCCAAAATTTCATCCAGCTGGAGATTGGACTCCAATCTTCACCAACTCGCTGAGATACTTACACAACCAGGTGCTATTAACTTCCAACATGTTAGAAGAGAAGCCAACTCCCTGGCGGACAATATGGAAAAATGGGGAGTTAGCCCATCCACGTTCCTGCACCATTGTACCTTGGACGACATTCCTGATGCTCAACTAAAGTAGGAGTGTGAGATCATAGCCTCCAAGGACTTAACCCCGGATGCAGGTGTGACTTGAGCCAACATGGAGGCTGATAAGGCCTCTCCCACCCATGCCTAAACCTATGTCAATGTCATCAAATTGGGCCTTGCATGTCATGGGCGACGTGGTTGTCTCTTAGCTTGCCAATGGGACTAAGCCGTTTCATTTTTGTTCAAGCGCCATTAATCTACCTGCTAGCAGTCGAAACTCGCACAAGCGACATTCACCACGAAGGATGCCGACTCTGGGTTTTACTTGCTCCTCACCATTGCTTTGTATCATTTCGAGGCTTTCATTTCCTGGCTTTCCATTGTTGTTCTCCACCGAGCTCTCCACTCTCTTGCTCCATTATTTCCCTACGCCACAGCGTTATTCTTCATAGCCCAGACCCATCTTCCCATTACCCTGGTCAGGCATGCCTATGCCCTGCATAGAAGCGCCTTCACCTTGCTACACTCATCCCATCATTCCCAAAAGACAAAGGGGCACTCCCTGCAGAGGGAGCGGCCGAAATGCATGAGCAGAAGGACAAATACCCCTCTTGTCTCAAGCCAACAACAATGGATTCGACCTAGAAATCCTGACGAAAGTTCAGAGAATTGTTTCGGAATGGGAGGATGAACTGTCAGGAGCACTTGGTGTAGCAAGATGCACAATGGAGCTTCAACAAAATTATTGGATCTTTAAAAATATGCTCACGTGCCTGGTCCTCATATTCAACCCCCTGGTTCCTCCTCCCCCTGTGCCTCCCCCTCAACCAGAACTGGCTCACCAAAGGACTACACCTCATGGCCCTCAAGCTGCTACGCTTCAATATTCTCCTAGCTCACCTGCTCTCCCAGCCACCACTTCTTCTCCTTCACCATGCACCATCCCCCCACCCCACTGTCAACCGTCCTTTAGCTCTGCATGCAAGCTCTCATCCAACCCAGTTGTCACGAGGAAAACCTCTCCTCTTCCCACCAAATCACCTTCTACAGGAAACGTGGAGGCAGGAAACAGTTCCAGCGATGAAGACATGGCTACATTCAGTGGAAGTTCGACGACTTCATCAGGCGAGCTCGCTCAACCAGAATCCCTGGGGTACACTTTCCCTATTGAGGAGGTACCATGGAAAAAATCATGATCAGTGGCCACGTGTTTCTCTATCCACATGCAACACGGTTCACGCTCGGGTGTCTTCCTGGCCACATGGCACATATCTTGGAATTATCAGGTTTTTTTGTCTTTTTGCTTTCAGCACTGTCAACTAGATGGCTTTTTTCCTTTACCTCAAAACTATGGGGGTTTTTGGTTAATGTGTATTTTGAAGGCCTATTTTCCCTCTGAGAGGGAGGGTTCCATGGACTTGTTTTCCTTCCCAAACGGAGGGCCTAGTCTCATTTTGGAACTCCATATCTGCTCCACCTGAGCAAGTTATTCTGTAACACTGTATGTACCAACATTTTCTTCTTTTTTTAATAGAATAGCTCTCAACTTACAAAAAAAAAACATTCAGTCAAGTAGAGTCCAACCAATTCAAATTTTCTCACATGGATTCGAATTGCATGTGGCTATTTAGCCATTGTACTTCATTATAATTAATTATCTAATTACTTTTGATTAATGAAAGCTTTCACAGTTGCAAGACATTTTTGCGTTGTTTCATTCTTCAATTTCTGAGTAAAATTATGTGATCTTTGTTGTGAGTTGTGTGTTGGTCCATAGATCTTTGTGCTCAATTTTACATGGTATCAGACCCTCGGCTGGACAAGGCACTTCTCCTATTACAGATTCATAATTGGATCCATTTTTTTAGCAAAATTGGTCCTTCTAGTACTGCACCAGAAGCGGAGAATTTGCCACCTAATATCCCAAGAGAAGGAATTGTTGATCAAGCTTGATTGATTAACTATGCTAGGTGTGAAGGAAATTCCAAAATTGTAAACTGTTGACCTTATTTTGTCTGTTTGATTGTGTGATTTACAGGTTTATCAGTCCTCTTCACGACATTCGCTACAAGCAGCTCAATCTCCTTCACTACATTCACTACATCAGCTCAGTCTTCTTCACTACATTCTAGATGGCCCCTCCAATAGAGCTTCTCACTTCTTTCAACTATCACCAGTGGAAGGACGACATGGAGATGCAGCTACACTCTAAAAGAATCTTCAAACTTACAATGGAGGCAAAGGCAGAGCCAATCCATTATATTAGACAAAATTTCAACTCAAAATGGGCCTTTTAACGCTAATTCAAATTCCATGTCATCATGTGTTTAGCCAATGAAATTGCTTTAAATTTGAAACACCGTATAGGTTTTAAACACCTTTTTAATATAAATTTGGGGTAGGTATCATAAAAAAAACTACTTTTTTTTCTTATTTTCGACATATCTCCTCGTGTTTTTACTGAAATTTCGATCGGGAGAGCTCGTTGGATGCAGAATTTAATTCCACATCCAACGAGCTCTCCCGATCGAAATTTGAGTAAAAACATGGGGATATANTTTTCTTCCTCCAAAATTAATAAATATTATTTTATTATTTTAACTATTATTTTATTAATTTTTTTAGGAGGCCCATTTTGAGTTGAAATTTCCTCTAATACAGTTGACAAAGAAAAGTACTTCAATAAGCTTGATGAAGCCTATGGATGCTTGTACCTCTCAATCTCTCGATATCTTCTCTTCCACATCAATGGATTGACGACTCCCAAGTAGGTTTGGGATAAGCTTGCATCCTTATTTGACAAGCAGGATTATCTGAGGATCTATTAGCTCAAGAATGAGTTGATTTCTCTTTATCCAGCGAATTTCGAAACACTAAATGACTTCTTCAATAAATTCAAGAACCTAGTGTTCCAGTTGAAGTTGTGCAAAGTTGAGAAGGAGGATGATCAACTCATCCTTGCCATTCTCTCAAAACTTAGTGAAGACTATTCAATATTTGTATCAACATTTCATTCAGTGAAGCTCACCATTCCAAACTGGAGGATGCCTACTCTAAACTCCTTCATTGAATCTCTCACTCAGGAGCATGACAAGTTGATCCAAATGGGGATCATTTGATCTTCCAGAGATCAAGTACTGGTTGCAGGAAGACCTAAGGTAGCGAATGATAAAGGGAAGCAAAAGGATGAGTCTCCTGTGGAGAAAGAGAAGTCAAATGAACCTTCAGGTTTGAAGATAAGCAAGAATAATGGCAAAGGAAAAACACTTTTTTCTTACTGTGGAAGGGGCTTTCATCCAAAAAGCTCATGTATGAGAAGAACAATTGATGAGATGGCTCTTCTTCTGAAGAAACATAACATTACTGTACCTTCTAGCGCAAGGAAGGCTGGCCATAAAGAAGAAACTGAAGAACATGAAGAGACATGCCATGCACTGAAGGTTAGCTGCTCAACATCACATGCCTTCCTCATTGATTCTGGAGCTTCCAATCATATGGTTGCATCAAGAGAATCATTATCTTCCTTGCAATATTTTGATGGTCCTAATATTCAGATGGGAAATAACAGTAAAGTTCAAGCCAAAGGGAAGGGCTCTATCAAGCTTGAACATGGAAAGTTCAAAGATGTGCTTTATGTGCCCTCCTTAGCTACAAATTTGTTATATGTATACTAGATGACTCATACTGGCTCTCCAAAGTGAGTCATATTTGGTCCTGACTCAGTGGAGATCACAAATATCTCTACTAGGAACATGATAGCGAAGGGTGCTACAAATCATGCCTCTAAGGCATATGAGTTCTCACACTTCATGTCATTTTTAGAACCAATGAACTCTTAGCAGTCACTTGCATGGGAAGGTAAAAACATTTCATCTACTTCTTTTTCAATTTCCACTAGTATTGCAGATCCAGCTGTATCATTTTATGAGATTGAGATTCAGGGTGATTCAAATCCAGATCCAGTCCCTACTTCCAAACTGGAAGCTAGGAAGATGACTGGAAATCCATCTGACATTCAAAAGAATAAGAACCTTGCGCTATGTCATGCGATCTTACCTCCTTCAAAGAGATGCAATAGACTCCCTGTAAGATGCTACATAGAAGGGGCTCAGTCTCACTACATTCAGAAGAATAAAGTGGATCATACACCTCTTCATCCTGAAAGAGGCAAAGGTTACATTCCTCCTTCCTTCCATCATCATTTTGGGAGAAGATGGAGAAGTCTACATGCCAGGCCCCAGGATACATGTGCACAGAACATCATGCATGTTGCCTCGCTACATCACAGAGATTGCAACAACATATTTTCAAGTTTTTCAAACTTGAATCCTGATTCTATCTGCTTAGTTAGAGGGGGGGATTTTTTCCCATGTGGTTTTTCCCCCGGCTCCTTGTATTGAGTAGTTACTTTACTTTACTTGTTGTAATGGGTGACCTATGGTCTTAGTTACTAGGGCCCACAAATTGTCCAAGTTAGCATTCAGGGGGGTTGTTAGGATTATAATCCTCCCTTGTCCAATTTGGTCATTTATGTCTAAATCATGAGTCATGTCTAAATCGTGAGTCCTTTCAGTCTATTTTTAGTCACTAGCACCATTGGGTCCACTTGGCCTAATTAAGGCACATGTATCAGTTACTAAAGTGTGGGGAACACTAATTGAGGCCAACTGCCATTGATTGCACTTGCATGCATAAGTTTAGGAGCCTCCTAGATCAATCCCTACAAATTAGGAGCCATCAGGAGTGTCGATACCAACCTACATCAGGTGAGTTCAGTTGGTGACTAGTCAAGTTCAATTACGAGTCAGTTACATTCATTTCTAGTCCCCTACACTCCGTTCTATTCAGTTAGTGCTAGGATTGCATGGCTACATGCAGGTGAGGTGCATTTACTCACCTACCTTAGTCAGTTAGACTAGTCAACACTGAATTAGACCCTTGAGTTTGGATTTTGAACTCCGAGGAACTCCAATAATGATTTAGACAAGGTCAGTTAACCATTCAGTCAAGTAGAGTCCAACCAATTCGAATTTCCTAACATGGGTTCGAATTGCATGTGGCTATTTAGCCATTATACTTCATTGTAATTAATTATCTAATTACTTTTGATTAATGAAAGATTTCACAGTTGCAAGCCATTTTTGCATTGTTTCATTCTTCAATTTCTGAGTAAAATTGTGTGATCGTTCTTGTGAGTTGTGTGTTGGTCCACAGATCTTTGTGCTCAATTTTACAGTCTATAGTGCTAAGTTCATTGTAAAACCATGGAAAAATTATGCTCTTTATATCTAAGTATGCAACTATAGCATTCAAACAATTATAAATATGTTATGCCAAAATAAAGAAGCATACTCTATGCTATTTTTGAATGTTCAATCACAACACACCATTCAACATTCCTTTTCACATTAACGATATGTATACACATGTACGATCCAACAAATTATGATAACGCTATTGCATTCATTGTATACTTTGATAATTATATGTGTCTGTGTTGAAGTAAAATAACAAATTGTGTTTGAAAATTAACTTGTGCCTATGCTATCATACTGGACTCTTGATAATGTCTCAAAGAATATTCAATTCCTCTTAACATCCAATTGCAATGACAACCTCAAATACTACTCTTTTATATTATTATTATTTTCATATTCTCCTTACACAGCATTCTTATTAGAATTCAATGCAACGACCATGACCATACTAATAAGCTTTGAGTGGTTTCAAATCCAATCAATAAATATTCTATCATGACCAATTGAAGTTAAGCATACACATAAGTGAGAAACTAGAGATATTATGCCTCAAATATAGTTGATAGTTGATATGCTTGGTCTATTTCCAATCCATCACTCAGACTTGTCAGAAAAAAATGAGTAGATATTGATTATCATACTCTATATATCAGATGAGATCCTTGTTTATCTCTTTCTTTGAGATACTTTTGAAGAATGTATTTCTTTTCTCTTTTGAATATAAAATACATTTTTTTATCCTAAAAAAAAGTGAGCAAGTACATTAATTAATGAATGTAATTAAATTCACAAAGATCCAAACCACTTGATAACAACTACATGAATTGTATTAAAGGTGGAGCATACAATAAATAATTGCAATTTTTTCATGGCATTCACTACCAAACACCCAACTACAAGACAAGATGATGCTACAACAATGTGTATGTCCTACAAGGAAGATAAAAAAGAATTGCATGCAAAGACTACCCTCCAACCAATGTGTACAACCTATACAAACTCCTCACAATCACAATCACTCTACTTTGCACTAAAAGTTATCTACTGGGTCGGGCATATGATCTCAGGCTCATAAAAGTTTTAGATTATGGGTTGTCTTTGTTTGCCATTGCTTCATAGTTTCAATTCTACTATTGTATAGGAATGAAATTAGAAATAAAATTGATTAAATGCAATAGCCATATCATTCCAACCCTTGATCTCAAATTCAACATGGAATGGATGGAGATTATTGTTTAGTTATCGGTTTTCACAAACTATTAATGTGAAAAATAGTTTGAAAGTGAATATAACATAATATAGACAGTAATTATTCCTTAGAAACATGAATTCAGCTATAGGAAACACATTAAATTGATAAAAACACCAATAACTAATACATAGAATTGAACACAACATAAAGAATTTCTTCACACAAGAGACAATGATTACCTTGGAAACCCAAATAGGAAAACCAACTTCAAATGGTTGCTCTATTGTTATTTCAATGGTCATTGATTACAATGCAACTCATGGTTCTATAGTCATCCAACAATTCCCATAACGAAGGTCTTGTGTATATCGTCATCTCTTGGTAGGCCAAAACCCTTTGTGAGTGGAATTGCAATAAGATATATAGGTAAAGATAAAAACAATGGGAAGGTAAAGTGTCCTTGTCCTTTCACTTTCNTGTTTCCTATTTTTTTCTTATCATTTAATATTCTCTCTCTCTCTCTCTCTCTCTCTCTCTCTCTCTCTCTCTCTCTCTCTCTCTCTCTCATTTCTTTTTCTTACATTTTCATTCTTTATTGTTGCACTTCCTTTTTGTTTACTACCTTCATTAATTAGCAACTTTTTCTGTGTTTACTAAGTCTTACAACTATTCATGGTGTTTGGATCCATTATAGATCACGACCGGCTTAATTAGTAAAAGCTACACTAATCCAAATCTGAATGTCAATTGTGTACCTCCATTTCAAAGAATTAGCAGTAACCTCTAACAAAGAATTGCTCAGGTCATCCAAAGTTAGATGGGACAACTATATGAAATATTCAATGGAATTGAGTTGTCTTCCATTGAATAACTATCATATGATACCAAAAAATATTTGAAATACCTTTTACTACTTCTATAATGCTCATTTTGAGAGCCATCCTATCAAGATCAGTGAAATTTTCCTGCAATGATCAAGCTGCAAGGAGGTTGGATGCTAAAAAAACAAAATTATGGGTCTAGAATGTCATGTTGCAGGTAGATTTGAGAGAACTAAGAGGCAATTCATAGCCCAAAACCTATGCAAACACGGACGTGATCAAGAAAACCAAATGCATAAACCTAAATCTAAAGGCCATTGTATAATGCAATCCTCTTTTTCTAATTGTGTTTGATCAATTAGTGAATTTCTCTAACTCTAACTCTAGAGCATGAATGGATTCCTAATAGACATTATCTCCTTCTACCTTTCACAAACCTAAATCTAAAGGCCATTGCAGAATGCAATCCTCTTTTTTTAATTGTGTTTGATTAATTGACGACTTTTCCTAACTCTAACAATAGAGCATGAATGAATTACTAACACACATTATCTCCTTCTATCTTTCACAAACCTAAATCTAAAGAACATTGTAGAATGTAGTCCTCTATTTTTAACTATGTTTAATCACTCGAAATCTAGAGCATGAATGGATTTCTAGTAAACATAATCTCCTTCTACCTTTCACAAACCTAAATCCAAACTTAAATCTAAAGGCAAGTGTAGAATGTAGTCCTCTCATCTTAACTTTGTTAGATCAATTGACAACTTTCCTAACTCTAACTCTAACCCTAGAGCATGAATGGATTCCTCATATGCACTATCTCCTTGAACCTTCCACCGACTCTAACCCTAAAGTATGAATGGATTCGTAACATAACATTATCTCTTTGTACCTTTTACAACGTTAGACCTATATTCAACCACGTTCCCTAGTGGTACCATCAGACTCGGCTCTTTTTGGTGGCCACTTGCTCGTTATCCACAACTTTTTAAAAGTAAAAAACTCATGAGTCTAAATTTTTCAAGAAATCTATGTAAAAGACATTTAGTTAATAAATGTGTAGTGTAATGTATCCATAGATGATGGTGGATTTAATAAGCAAACAAACAAACTCTTCCTTCAAACTTTCTTTCATTTTCATGATCTTGATTTCGGATACGAAGTTGCTTATTGACGGGCATGTTGTTGATGTGAACTGAACGACGTGGCCTTTACTTTCCCAGCCTTCAAGAACGACTAAATCAAAGTATTTACTGTGTTGAAGATTTTTCCATTTACTTTTCAAGCCCTCAAAAATGACCGAAGTAAAAGTCACATGGGCCAACTGGGCAGCCAATAAATCCGGTTGGAAAGAAAAGGAGTGAAAACTTTTGAAAAAAAAAGAAGGTATGGAATTTCTCAAAGAAAAGGAGGGGTAAAGACTTTTGAAAAAAAAAAAAGAAGATATGGAAATTCTCAAGAAAAGAATACACTCACTACTCAACGATGGAAATTCTCAAGAAAAGAATACCACTCGCTACTCAACGGCTTAGTCCCACAGAGCAAACCCGGGTCAATTGAGGATAGCGAAAATTGCGGAAATTACTTTTCATCTTAACTGCACCTTTTGGGTTTGTCTATTCCCATCAAAGCAAATACTTGCCTCGGAACTTTTCAATCCGAAACACCAATACAATGAAAACAGAATCTGTAATCTTTGTCGAAGTATTTGGTTTATAATTGTTGTATGGGAATATAATGTGGATTAACGGTCACTTAGCTTACAACTTTACTTATTAATTGATGTAGTTCAAAATTGAATTTGGTAAATTTATAATATTTAAAAAAATTACTTGATTGAAAATGTATTGATTTTGTAAGGTTTATTTTTCTATATATATTGAAATATTTTTAAAAGTTGAAATATTTTTCTATCTTTTTAAAAAATTTAAAATTTAAATACTTTATAATAATGAATCTTTTGTATTTTTAATATTGGAATAATATATTTTTTTAAATATGGTTAGTGATGTTGGAGCAATTCAATGCTCAACTAGGGTTTATGGGCCTGTGGAAGATTGACTGGTGATCGGAGGAGCAGCCCACACAGGCGATCTGGAGTGTAGACCAGCAATGAACAGGTACCGGGTCTCGACAAAGGCATTACAGGGAGGGGGCGCTCCCCCCTCCTTCATCACTCCGGACATGACGATGAACTCGAAGTTTAACAAAGGCCAAAATGGCAGCGAAGGGGAGAGCTGGGAGGTCGAATGTTCGGGGACCCCATCCTAATCATCGAAGAAGGGCTCGAGAGGGTGTTTACTGCGAGCCCAAACGATTCCTCCACTTCATATCTGATTAGAGAAGGTAAGTGAAAAGGTTGAATTCTGGAAGGAAAAAGCTTTGATAGGAAAATTCATTGGGATCTGGTCGAAAGAATAGGATCCAGTTAGATGGATCAAGAGCACTTGGAACCCTAAAGGGCACTATAACCTGCACCTGGGTTCAAAGGGGTTCTTCACTATCATCCTTTTCAATCAGGAGGATCGAGATCAAATCCTAGAAGGGGGGCCATATTTCTTCTTCTCAGTTGGCCTTTACCTAAGACCATGGAAGGAGAGATTCAATCCAGAGAAAGAGGAAATGAGGGTAGCCCTAGTATGGATCCGCTTGTACTCCTTGCCGTGTGAGTGTTGGGATCTCAAAATCCTCCAAGATATTGGGAACACGTTGGCAGGATTTGTGAAAGCAACAAAACAAACTAAACAACAATGGCATACTGCATTTTCCTACATCTGTGTCTATATGGATCTGTCAAAAGAGCTACTTGAAGCCATCATTCTAAACTGGTAAGATGAAGAATGGATGCAGTCGATTGACTATAAACACATTCCTTTTAGATGCAGACAATGCCATGATTATGGAAATTTAAGTCGAAATTGCCCAAAGAATAGTCAACGACCATCGACTTCCCAACAAACGCAGGAAAAGATGGAGGATAAGGAAGGATTTGTTCAGATCCGGAACAAAAGAAAGCCCAGATTGGGTCCCTCGCAACAACAAGGAAGAGGTCACAAAGGGGGAAGCTCAGACAACAACAACCAATTTGTGATCCTGATTGAGAGGGAAGAGGAAGGAAAACCTAAGGATAAGGATGTTGCTCCAGAACCCTAAGCAAGTAGGAAGGAATATGAGGAGGTTGAGGGGCATGTGCTAGAAGAGTAGGTGGAGGCCATGGAGGAAGACAAGGTTGAGGATATGGAACTGGGGGAATTAGATCTAGATAAGATTGAGAAGCAATGTGAGAAAAAGGGGAAAGGCTATGTGTCCTGGCAATATTTGAACCTATTACAGGAAACGATCATCAAAACAAGGGCTTGTCAACAACTTGGGACAGCAACGGACCCCCAAAAGGGGAACAAAATAACACAACTTGAAGAGGACTTGAGGAGAGGTAGGAAGACGAACAAGCAAAGGATAGCGGAAATATACAAGATTTCCTTCTTTGAATTTAATCAATTGAACCAATTAAGATAATCTCATGGAATATATAGGATTACAACCACCCAAGAAAATTAAGACTATGGCAAAGAAACTCAAGAAGGAGAAACCAACAACTTTTTTTTCTCCAGGAGACAAAGTGTAAATCAGAAACACTTGAGAAGGTGGGACAGAGGATTTGGAAAGGGTGTAGGATAGTGGCAGTAGATGCTATCAGGACAGCAGGAGGACTGGTGATTCTCTGGCGCCCGAAAATAATTAGCCTAACAAATTTGTGGGCAACCCGTTTCTCTCTAACTACAGATTTCTTAGTTCTGGATTCAAGAGCAAAGGGAACCCTCACAAACATCTATGGCACGAGTGCGTTCCCCCAGAAACCCACTTTTCTGGAGTTCTTAAGATGGATAACAAGGCAAGTAGGGAGTAGCTCATGGATAATGGGTCAGGACTACAATCTGATAACACCTCTGGGGAAGAAAGGGGGGATATAGAGTTTGGATAGATTCTAGGAATCTTTCAGGAACCTCATGGAACAAAGTCAACTAGTTGACTTGGAAACTGTAAATGGATGGTTTACATGGAACAATCGAAGAGGTAGGGAATACCGTAGCTTCTAGAATAGACATATTTCTAGTCACCAAGGACATTTCCAAAGAAGCAGGAGAGGTATCAGTCAATGTCCTTTCGATGACTAGATCAGATCATTGGTCGATCTATCTGTAGTGGGAATGGTTAGATTGTGGGACAGATCACCCAAATAGGAAACCATTCAAATTTGAGCAATTCTGGATTGAGCATAAAGACTTCAAATCCCTGGTCCAGAACTGGTGGCAGGAACTAGTCCCCCCTATGGGATCAGGGATGTACCAATTCCAGCAGAAGTTGAAGGCCCTAAAAGCAAGGATTCATACGTGGAATAAAGAAGACTTTGGAAACATATTCCAGGACAAAAAATCCTGATTGACAAACTAGAAGGGATCTAAAGGAAAGGTATGGAGGAAGGGTGTGAGGAAGACCATAAAAAACAAGAGAAATACCTCCTCACCCAGATCGTCGCAAGGGAGCGAAAAGAAGAAATATATTGGAAGAAAAAGTCAAGGAATCAATGGCTTCAGGAAGGAGAACGTAATACAAATTTCTTCCACAATATGGTGATACAAAACAAGCAACGATCAAATATTCACAAACTAAGGAAGACATATGGAAGGCATGTTGGATAAGAATAGAGATAGAAGATGAGTTGGTCAAACATTTTAAAAACGTCATGACAGAGGACCAAGTTAACAGGAAACAAGACATTGAGAAAATTACTCGACTTATTCTGACGGTTTTGACTCAAAAGCACAATGAGATGTTGATAAAACCTATAGAACTACAAGAGGTGGAGGAGGCTATGCAACAAATGACGTTGGGGAAATCTCATGGGCCAGATGGTTTCACTTCCAACTTCTTCCACTACTTGTGGGAGCTCATAAAACAAGAATTGTGGTAAATTGTTGAGGAATCGCACCAAGATCAGGGAGTCCTAAGGGATTTTAATGCGACTTTCCTAACTCTCATCCCCAAGACAAAGCAAGCAAACGTAAAAAGTAAGTTTAGACCCATATCTCTATGCAATGTCATCCACAAAATAATCTCTAAAGTGGTTGCTAATAGATTAAAATCAATCCTACCCTTCCTGATTGGCTCGAAGCAATCAGGGTTTGTTGAAGGCAGACAAATCTTTGATGGCATTATCCTTGTCCACAAAGCCATTCACTCCCTGAAAATCACCAAAAAAACAAGCATGTTGGTTAATATGGACATAGCCAAATCTTATGACAAGTTGAGTTGGCAGTATATGAAAAAAATCCTCAAAGCTTTTGGCTTTGGAAGAGTATGGATTGTTATCGGATAACTCTACTCAAGTAGAAACAAGCCAGATCTCCCTATTCCAAGTGGATATAAAATAAATCAAGTATAGAATACAATCTAATTTCCTATATAAATAGAGATGCAACTTAATAGATAGATCACTTATTTGAGTTCTGCAAATCCTCTTCCTCTTTGTTGATCCAAGCTCTAGAACATTCGGATCTCAAGCTGCAAAACCCTGTAGAGCAAATGGAAACAAGAAAACAGTACAAGCATATCTAGATATGAATTGATCTAAGCTAAAAGTCGAGGAATAAATATCTAAACATTATCACCACAACAATATTTATGGAAAGAGTTTATATTATTGTAATAAAGGGAAATACATAGAGAAAGAATGTTACAACCTAAGCCTCAACGTTGCAACCTTCCATCCGACAGTCCAAGCCAAGCCTCCAAAGAATGATAGTTCTTCCTCCCCAAAGGATAAGTAGGGATCACCTAAGAAATTCCACTAGCATAAGAGTACTATAGTCCTTCCTCCTTTCACAATGGAGAGAGGGTTCATATTTATAAGGGTAAAGGGATAGAGTAGGTTGAATATTAAGAGGAGAGACCTAAGGGATCCTCCCATTAGGTTAGGGAACCAAATGCCACCTCACCTAGAAGCTAGGTATGACCCTCCACCTCATCTAGCTTCGAGAAGGCCTCGAAGCTTCGAATTTTCCACTCTAAACACCACTGGAGCACCTTGCATGAGGAGACAGAGTGCCAGAGTAGGGTTGGCGCACCTTGCAAGAAGGATAAGAGTGTCAGTGGCACACCCTGTCAAGGCTTAAAGTGTGCTAGCTAGGGCATAGCGCACCTTGACTAGAGGGAAGGAGCGCCAACCTATTTAGAGTAGGAAAAAGAGTAGGGACAACCTCATAATCAATGCACTTTAGCTAAGGGAACTTTAGGGATTAGGAACAAAGTTGACACATGGATCATGATAACGAGATTTCGATGTAACAGAATGCCCCCCAAAGAATGAAGTAAGAGGAATGCGATAAGTGAAATGTTTTGCAAAGTGAAGAAATTGAAGGCAAGGATGTTGGTTGGAAGATGCTGCAGTACAACTAACTCAAGTCTCACATGACTCATAACATGGATGATGACCAATACATTGCAGATCCATGGTAGTAGAGACCAACTAAACACAATTATGGCTACTAGACACAAACATAGATCCATGATGAGATGATAACACAGCCACAATCAATACAATGTGAATCTGTGTAATATGACTCAAATAAACTCCATCGCAACCTTGGAAATATATCAGTTAACCCAGGGTATTCAAGCCGAACCCACAACGATACGAATCTAACCATGTGATTAGAATGTCTTGATGTCGAACATGGTAGAAACCACTTGATTACCGGTCATTGATGTATAATGTTAACAAGTACGAGGGATATCACCATTGATGTCAATGATTCCCAAGGTATCCCAGTACATCCTCCCAAGTGTGAATAAAGGACTTGAAGTCGAACACTCGATAGAATCTTCCAATCAGAGGTCATTGATGGAAACCTAATGTTGAAAGCGAGGAAACCTACCATTGGGGCACATAGGATTCAAGGTACTTTACTTGGTTCTAAGTCTAATTCCCAAATGATGTGTTGAAATCGACAGGAATAGACTCGTTGAAGGAGGGACATGATGATTCCCCCATCATCGAATCGAAACATGATCACATATGTTTTAGAGAAAACCGGACAATATAGTGATATATGCGATTGACTCAGAGATGACCAACATGATAGAAGATAAGATGACTACAGATAGTGAATGGATGACCAAATTTCTCTTGAACATGAGCATGGCATGACTTGGTAGTACTGACTTGACGATAATGATACCAATCCCCTAATGTAACCGATGGCAGGAGCATTCTTGGACAACTCAAATGAGTAATAAGACTCATGGAATCAGCAAGACTCGAAGACAAACATATTACCCAAGTACTAAATGCATATGCAGATGAGTGCCATATTCAAGAGTAACTATGTACTGTTGTAACTACAACAAAATACAAACTCTTCCCTTATCTCTATCATGATTGACAAGTACCTCTTTTCGTTTTAACGAGTTCAAAAAGGGTAACAAACACTCATTGTAGCTCATCAGGTGATGAGTCCATTCTCATACATTTTATGAACCTGAGAAAGCAGGGGTTCATTCCTAGAAAGGGTCCTTCATCGTTTGATTTTTCAATTTCGATGAAAGAAAACTCAGTCGTCGTTTCATGTTTAGAGAATCTGAAATGACTAAGAAGACTCCAGGATGGACTTTTTCGTAAATTTAGTCCCCGAGGTCCGAAAAAGTATAAAATAATTTTTAGGAGAACTCTTCTAGTTGCGCTAAACTAGAGTGTACCTTTTTCATAAATAATTCCAATCGATCCAAAAAAGGGGTAAACTACCACCGATTAGACGATCATTCAAATACTTTTACAAGTGTGAAAGCATCAAGTTCACTTGGCGATCTTTTCATGTTTAGGGAGCCTGAAAAGAGCTTAAAGGCAACTCCATAAGAGGTTTTCTCTTTCATAATCCAATTTTAACGATTTTGAAAATAGTAAAAGTATACTCGATACCTCTTTGCTAAGTATTTTATGAGCGTGCCAAAGGTATAAAAGGAACTCAAAACCTTTTTCATGTTTGAATCCAAAGCACAAAAAAGCGATAAAGTAAGCTTAGACCACTTTTCATGTTTTAACCAGAGCACGAAAAATGAAAAGTAAGTTCAACACCATCTTACTATTTTTAACAAGATCGAATATTGGTTGAAAGAATGCTCGGGGTATCTACTTAATTTTTTAACGAGCTTGACATAGAATATGAACTATGCTCAAAATGTCGTTTCATGGTTTAGCGAGCTCAAAAATAAAAAGAAAGTATGCTTAAAATGACTCCCATTGACGGGTGCTTTCCCAACATGATGTCCAGTGGTTGGTAATTCCCCCTAGTATAACTGTCAAGTAGCTTAACTCCAACATAAAAAGGTTGGATATATGCCCCCCAAGCTTAATTTCGCACGTTTACTCTTTTCTAACTAAATTTCGAGTTATTTCAAAGAAAAGGTTCGCTAGAAACAAAGAAAGAAATAGGATCAAGTACTATAGGCAAATGAAATGAAGGTTCAAATATTGAGCCTTGACACAAAGGAAGAATATGTTTCATTTTTTAACGAGCTTGACACGAAAAGGGAACTTTGCTCAAGGTGACCTGTTTCATTTTTACACAAGCTTGAAACAGAAAATAATTGTGCTTATGGGGACCTGTTTCATTTTTACACAAGATTGAAACATAAAATAACTATGCTTGAGGACACCCATTTAATTTTTTAACTAGCTTGAAATAGAATAGTAACTATGCTCGTAAACATCTGCTTCATTTTTTAATGAGCTTGACACAAAATGGGAACTATGCTCGCTGAAATCTGTTTCATTTTTTAATGAGCTTGACATATAATGGGAACTATGCTCATAAACATTTGCTTCATTTTTTAGCGAGCTTGAAACATAATGGGAACTATGCTCACCGAGATCTGTTTCATTTTTTAATGAGCTTGACATAGAATGGGAACTATGCTCAGAAACATTCGTTTCACTTTTTAACAAGCTTGACACAGAATGGGAACTATGCTCAGAAACATTCGTTTCATTTTTTAACGAGCTTGACACAGAATGGGGACTATGCTCACTGACATCTATTTCATTTATTAACGAGATTGACAAAATTGGGAACTACGCTCGTCTTCAGTTCTTAGCCAACATGGTTTCTAGAGTTTGGTGCTTTGCCCCCTTACTAAAAGAGTTAGCGACTTAACTCCAGTATGATGTCCAGAGACTGGAGACACGCCCCTAAGGCTTCCTCCTGATGGGAAGAAGCTATTGATTTTAAAATGACTGAACTTTATCATGATGTCCAGAGTCGAGAGACATGGCAGGTGAATGGGAAGGAACCACAAGAACACGCAGGACATTCAAGGAAGTATGATGACTAGGAGGCATACAATGATTGGGTTTAACAAAGGAAAGTTGATCAATGGTCACAATATTCCCATCATGGGGAAAATGTATCACTTGAAAGAGCATGGACACTACAACTTTCATAGCATAAACATAATCTCATTCAAGGAGCATATTAAAATCTAAGGGACCTTGGACTACCATAACATCAATACAGACAATTTTCCCTCCTAAAGTGATAGGAAAATGAGGAAGGATCCCTAAAGGAATAGTAGGTCTTCGATTAAAAGCCAGTATATGATCGATGGTTGGCACAAGCTGAGGAGAATCTATGGCTTGCCAAGAAGGATAGAATACTAACAGAATCTCTTTCGTCAACAATAGTTCAGAGTATGCTCTTAGTGGTAACTCGCACAGATATTTGGAAAGGAACACTCGAATGAAGATGAGATTCTGTTAGATTACCCCAATCAAAGGAAATAGCCTCAGTGCTTGGAGAGGGTTTTGTTGAAATAGACAAGATTTCCCCCTACGTAGAACAATCATAACTAACTATGAAAACTTCAGCTGGTTTCAGTTCACTCTCAACTGGAAGAGAAGGGAAAGACGAAGACTGCGCCAAAGTGACTACTTCAATATTAACACTCTCTGACGAAAGAGTGGGATCAGGTGGAGATGACATCGAATCGACCACTTTAACTTCACTCTCTAAAGGAAGAGTGGGTAGAAATATCTGTTCTTCACTCTCTAAAGAAAGAGTGGGATCGACCGAGGATGGAACTGGATTGAACACGTTATCAACCAATGGGAGGTCAGGGGACAACTTACGATAACCCGTTTGAAGCTGTTTTTGAGGAACAATAATATCTTCCAACAACTTTGAAGCTTCATTCATGAGAGGACAAATGTATGTAAGATGCATGTCCTTACACAACAAGCAAGGATATCAGACTTTTGCTTTTTGACTCTTAACCACAGAGTCACTGGTTGACAGGGTATCATTAGTATGATGACCAGAGGCTGATGACATGGGGTGTTTGGAAGCCTTGAACCACACTTATAAAACCTGGGACAAACCATGACAATCCTTAACAATATGGTCACCCTTACAAAGTCTACAAGGGAGCTTAGGCTTATGAGGTGTTTTTTGTGGGAAATTCAACACTCTCAACACCACAATCAATGGATGATGTGTTTCCAACATGATGATCAAAGGTTGGAGTTGTGACCTTCTGCTTAGTGTTCTTCTTCTTATCGTTTTGTTTCATCTTCTTCTTACCCGCTCGTTTACTAACATCATATTTTTCAACATGTGAAGAGGAAGAAAAGGAAGTTGATTTAACATTCGATGAAGAAGGAGAAGGATTAACATGAGGTTGATTCTCATGCAGTGAAGGACCATGATCTGACACAAACGTTGCACTTGGTATAATTGGATTGAAGAATAACCATACAGGTAATTAATCCTATAGTCAATCAGAGAAGACTCAATGTGGCTATGAAGGGAGGACCAACAACTCTACAAGGGGGAGAAACAAAAGACGTACCCTGAAAATGGGTCTCTTGGTTGGTGATCCCAGGAGATTCTCCCATATCTAAAACTCTCTAAAATTCTTTGAATTACCACACAAATCAAACACTACTCAAGTCTAAAAGCAACAAGCAAACTGTATGAATAGGAGTGGACGAAAAGTCAGGATCCTCACAGGGTTGTCAAGGTGCCACAATTCACTATATACCACATGGTCTAATAGTAAAATGGGACAAGGAGGATTGGGACCATACCCTTTCCTGAATACCCGACTACCTAGACGACACTTGCGTAGTAATCTCCCCGAGTGTTGTTCTCAGTGTATTGTGATGCCAAGAAGACCAAACAGTTAATTCAATTGGTCACAGGAATCCTAGTAGGGTCTCCTAATATACTCTAGGTACGTGGGAGCTCAACTTCGTAGTGGTGTTTTCTGATGCACAACTGCATGATAGGAGAATTCTGATATACTACTGAGTAGGTGAAGTACTTTTCTATATACCCGAAGGTACGTGAAAAGCCATTCAATATACCGCTTGGTACGTGGAAGAACTACAAGCCCTCGGGATGCAATGCAGGAAAGTAACGACAACTTCCACACTTTAAGATGTCGAAACACGTCTCTAACTTACACACGGTTACTAAATGATTTTAATCCTAATTTAGCGTTAATTTTATCTTATGCGGTTAAGTGGATGCATGAGGTGTAGACAGGAAATGTAAAAAGAATGAAAATCCTAGCTACATGACGATGCACAATTCTCTTTCAATGTAAGCTACCTAAGGTAAGGAGAGACTTTTTCTTTTCAAACCAAAATGAACTTAAGCATTAATGAAAAGTAGAATTCCTTCCTAGAGTGCAATAACTCTAACTTTCTGCAATAGTAATCCAAAAAGCGCAACAAAATCAAAGATGCGACAAATCTTAACAATGTATAAAACAAAATAACGAAGCACTTTGATTTTCAAATGCATGTATCAAAATGAATCTTGATAATTAAACTCTTTTCAGATCTACCAACAAAAAAATGAGAGAATGTCTACAACACTCCAATCATTCAGAAGTCCCAAAAGAAAAATGACAAGGACGTACACAACTCAAAGACACTTGAGAATTGTTCAAAATCTAAAAAATGTAACCACAACTCAATGATTGAGTGGAGGAAGGATTTTGGAGATCAAATCTAGATAGATCTGGTAATGTGATCAAGGATGGAAAGATTGAACCAACAAGTGGGGGATTGAAATTTTCCACCACAACCAAGTTGCTCACTTGACTAGTAAAACATCCACAATCAACAAAATAAAAACCAAACATAGACAATGTTGGGCCTAGGGGCTCCGTGACCATAATATACAGCCTATAGATCACTATCAATCAGACCAAAAGCCAAAAAAGAAGGAATTCTAGCTAATCCTTAGGCTTGAAGGGGCTGGCACACCTTAGTACACTGCACCAAGTGTAAGAGAGGGGCTAGTGCACCTTGTACAAATGCATAGAGTGCCAGTGGTGCACTTTCTCTTAAGGAAAAGAGTGTTGGCCACACAATGGAGCAGGTAAGACACAACCCTGTTGTGGCGGTCAAATAGCAAGCAACAAAAAATCTAAATCTCCTAAGGTAGAAGGGAATGAAGGGAACCCAAGAAACTCTTTAATGACAAAATCTAAAGGTAGGAGGGTCTTAAGAGGCTATAAAATGGATTGATAAAAAGACAGGAAATCAAAAACGAAAGAAATCAAATCTATTCTTTCCCCAGTATGGTCACCAAATTTGTTATCGGATAAATCTACTCAAGTGGACTCAAGCCAGATCTCCCTAGTACAAGTGGGTCTAGAACAAA
This sequence comes from Pseudotsuga menziesii, assembly GCA_001517045.1. Taxonomy (NCBI): domain Eukaryota; kingdom Viridiplantae; phylum Streptophyta; class Pinopsida; order Pinales; family Pinaceae; genus Pseudotsuga; species Pseudotsuga menziesii. Next base: position 146,337 of record LPNX010648111.1, on the reverse strand, counting down.
TCAAGTACATAATGCAATCTACTTTCCTATATCAACAGAGATGCAAGTTAACAAATAGATCACTTACCTAAGGTCTGCAAATCCTCTTCCTCTTTGTTGATCCAAGCTCCAGAACTTTCAGATCTCAAGCTGCAAAACCTTGTAGAGCAAATGGAAACAAGAAAACAATACAAGCATATCTAGATATGAATTGATCTAAGCTAACAGTCAAGGAAGAAAGCTCTAAGCATTATCACCACAACAATATTTATGGAAAGAGTTTATATTACTATAATAAAGGGAAATACATAGAGAAAGAATGTTACAACCTAAGCCTCAACGTTGCAACCTTCCATCCAACAATCCAAGCCAAGCCTCCAAAGAATGATAGTTTTGCGTCCCCAAAGGATGAGTACGGATCACCTAATAAATTCCACCAGCATAAGAGTACTATAGTCCTTCCTCCTTTCACAATGGAGAGATGGTTCATATTTATAAGGCTAAAGGGATAGAGTAGGTTGAAGATTAATAGGAGAGGTATAAGGAATCCTCCCATTAGGTTAGGGAATTGAATGCCACCTCACCTAGAAGCTAGGGATGACCCTCCACCTCATTTAGCTTCGAGAAGGGCCTCGAAGCTTCAAATTTTCCACTCTAAACATCACTAGCGCACCTTGCATGAGGAGACAAAGTTCCAGAGTACGGATGGGACACCTTGCAAGAAGGCTAAGAGTGTCGGTGGCACACCATGTCAAGGTTGAAAGTGTGACAGCTAGGGCCTGACGCACCTTGACTAAAGGGAAGGAGCGCCAACCTATTTAGAGGAGGAAGAAGACTAGGGACAACCTCAAAATCAATGCACTTTAGCTAAGGGAACTTTGGGGATTAGGCACAAAGTTGACACATGGCTCATGATGATGAGATTTCGGTGTAACATCGATATAATGGGTCATGAACATGGTTTCATCCATGTTCTTCTCAATTTTTTTGATTGGTTCACCCACTCACACTTTGAATCCAACTGAGACTTTTGTTAAGGGGACCGCCTTTCACCTTTCTTGTTCATCATCATGGCAGAGGGCCTTAGCTGGTTAATCTAGGATCAGTCATCTAGAGGGAAAATTCGTGGCTTAAATCTACACAGGGGACGGATAAAAAAACTCACCAAAAGTTTGTTGATGACACCATGCTTTTGGGGCACCCTTCATTCCAAGAGGAAGGTCTTTCAAGAAGTGTTTGACTCTTTTTTCCAAGGCTTTGGGTCTAGAAGTAAATTCGGAAAAATCTCAAATTTTCTTTTCAACACCCCAAGGGTGACTCAAAGGAACATCATTTGCATCCTAGGTTACTCTAAAGGATCACTCCTATCAAAGTATCTAGGCGTTCCTATGTCAGAGGGGACATTAAGAAGGTTTCATGGCATGATCTTCTTAACTGAATGAGGAAGAAGCTCACAGGGTGGGATTTAAGACCTTTAAACTTCCCGAGTAGACTTATCCTGGTAAAGTTCGTCATACATGCTATTTCAATTTATCTTTTCTCAGTTTTGGCTACTCCAAAGGAAATCCTCAAGGAATTTCACAATCTCCAATGTGTTTTCCTATCGGTGGGCAAAAGAAAGAAATCTAAAATAGCTTTGGTAGGTTGGGATAATGTCTGTCATCCAATGGATAAGGGAGGTCTTAGTATCAAGGATCCAAAGATAATAAATGAGGTCCTGGGAGCCAAAATATGGTGGAGGCGGTGTACCCATACGAATGAGCATTGGGCTAAGCTGTGGCATGTGAAGTATGCCCAATACAAGTTGGTAAGTGACCTCGTTCAAATAAGTGATGAGAAAGTGGGCTCTCATATATGGATGAATTCCCAACGAAATAAAGGTCTTTTTTAGGACCATAGCTTTTGGGAAGTCAAAAAATGGCTAGGAAGAAAACTTTTGGGATGATTCATGGAATCAATTTCCAAATATTAAGGACAACCTCAGATGGTAGAGGATAAGGGAAAGAGGTTGAAGAGAAGGAAGGATCAAAGTCTGCCAGTATTGGTCTAAGCTAAATACTAATGGGGACTACAGAAAATGGCAAGGTCAGGAGTGGGGGGAACGATTGACAACTACATAAGAGACAAAAGAGCTTCAGTACAGGCTCAATGAAAGATGCATGCGAAGACAAGAAGGCCAAGACACATTAATATGGGGGTACTTGCCAAGAGGATTCTTTAGTATAAAGGAGGCCTATAATATAAAGACTAGAGGTAGGGAAGACTGGGAGGAAATATGGAGAAAGATATGGATCATGAATCCTTGGAAAAAATCCACCACCTTCAACTGGCTGGTAATAAAGAGAAGAATTCTGACGAGGGGAAATATTAGAAAGATGGGTTTTGAGGGCCCTACACAATGGTCCCTTGCGCCTCCATGAAGAGGAGAAAATGAACCACCTTCTGGATGAATTTACCTTCTCCTCAACTCTTTGGGATCGAGGGGCGAGCATTTTTTGTAGAACTAATAGAGTGAGAGCCTAATCGGATCAAACTCTCAAATATTGGAGCATGGAAACGTTTTATAACCAATCCTCAACTTGACATGGGCAATGTTCCCAGGGATGTTGTCATGGGTTTTATGGAAGGAGATGAATACTAAATCTTCCAGGATAGGAAATCCTCAGAAGAGGAAGTTTGGAAGAGCCTAACTCACAACATTCAAGAGATTGTGTGGAATAATCAGTGGGAGGACAGGGACAAGGAGCTCACTGATATGGAGGCCTGAATAGTAGAAGGTTTGGGGATCAATAAAGATGACTTAGGGGGGATACAAAATAAAGTTCCAGTCATCAACCCAGTTAGCCAAAATGCATGGTCCCCACCACCTAAAGGAACTTACAAGCTCAATTTTGATGGTGCTTCGAAAGGAAATCTTGGTTTGGCAGGGTTTGGGGGAGTCTGCAGGGATTCCACAAGGGTGATCTTGCAATTTTACCACGGTTCCATCAGTTTTGAGATGAACAACACAATAGAGTTAGAAGGCCTTGTGCAAGGCCTCAATATTGTTTTCATATCTGGATGGTTGTCAATGACGATCGAAGGAGACTCCTGTGTCATCATCCAGATGGCCAGGAAATTGTCCATGGGGCAGAAAGCAGAGAAAGTGGCTACCAGTTGGTGTTTGCTGAGAGGATGAAAGCACTGGGGACCCTACTATCCATGAACCATGCTTGGAACTTTGGCCACATTAGGAGGGAATCTAACAAAGTTTCTAAACTCATGGAAAATGTGGGCGTGGGAGGAGGAAATGACATTAGAGAAGGACAACTGCAAGCATTCAAAGGAGTGCATTGGGTAGACCAATGCCGCCATTTGGCCAACAATGATCATGCGACAACATAACGAGAGGGATGGGTCGGGAAGGGGACTCCTGGCCACCTCACTAGCCCACACGTGAATGAGACAGATTTACCCTGCCTCTTCTATTAAACAACGAAGTAAGGATGATGAAAGGACTTCCCACCCTTATCCATCAGTTTGGCACTTTATTAAAGCTGTTGGGGAGATACGGCGAGGATACGATACAATTATCACCTTAGGAGTTTAGGAATCCAATTATTAAGCATATCGAGACTGGTACTGCAAAAGTAGTTCAATGGAAATTCAGGATGGGTGAAGTATGAACCATCCAGTTTTAGTAATAATGGCTTACCCTGCTATAAAATCGGACGAGCCATTAGGGCCTCTCATACCAATTTTTCCCCGGTTTAGAGCTTGTTGTTTCTATTAGTATGAGAGTGCTTCGCCTTAGCCCAAGTCTTTCCTGGCTTAAAATCAATCAAGAGAAGATGTCGTCGAGGAAGCAAGGAGGTATTGCTGTAACTCCCTCATCAACGACACGAGGCCGAGGGAGGAAAAGGGAATTCAAGAGACATACGAGGGGAGCGGGGGGGAGAATAACTCAGGCTCAGAATGTTGCTACCTATTTTCATGAGTGAACTCCAACAATGGTCCACGATGAGATTGAAGGAATTGAGAAGGAGCTATGGGAAAGGATAAGAACTACCCTGATGGATGAGATTCGGGAGGAAGATGAGGACCGGGTGATGGACCCTGGAACTACGACAAGGAGGGTGTCGACCTATGAATACTTAATGATGGTGTACTGGGTCATGAAGAACCTTATGGCCCATGTGACTATGGAGGGATAAAACAAGCGACAAGGAGATATGAAGTCGGTTCAACCCTAGAAGGAACATCACTAAGAATGCGACCTGATGCACACAAAGGTCGATCTCATTGCCAACAAATTGGGTTTAAAGTTTTATGCCCCACCCCCTCCGAATTGCGATGGTGGAGAGGCCAGTAAGGATAAAGGCAAGAAGATGGTAGATGATCTTGGAGTGAAAGAGAAGATGGGTGCAGGTCAGGACATGCACACAGAAGTCTACGACGGAGGTGATGCGCAACATGGATAGGTCCAAGTATAGATTTGGTGTAGTCAAAGCATTTCTTTTTTGGTTAATTGATGCATCTAGGCTTTTTAAATAGATGAGTGTTTCATATAGGAATTAAAGTAGTTAAGAAGGGACTGGTTTTTTTGTATTCCCACTTGATATAGTCAGAGGATGGAAGAATGAATTAATCTGTGGAAGTGTCGAGAGGTTAAGCCTGACAAAACTCTATTTGATCGCTATGTAATTTGGTTTTTATGATAATATAATATTTTTATTTAAAAAAACATATAATTAGTGATGTTATTTGGAAAGTATTTAAACTGTTTTAAAGGTTGCAAATGTTATTCTATTTACTGTTTTTGAAATGAAATAATTATTTATATTTATTAATTTTGAAATATTTATTTATTTTAAAAAGTATTAAAAAGTTTTTTTTGAATTTAAATTTAAAATTTGGTTCATGATATCATTTGGAAAATTATTGAAATGTAAGTCTTAGTTAAATTTTAAAGTTCTAAACATCCCCAATTTTATATAAAAAAAAATAAATATAATTTATCAAATTTGAGCTTAAAATTTAATTGATACTATTACTTGGTAGGGTTCTAAACATCCCCAAATTTTATATAAAAAAAACCAAGTATGATTTGTAAAATTTAAACTTAAAATTTTTGATACTATTACTCGGTATTACTCGGTAGAGTATTAAATTTATTTTTGAAAATTAGAATAAAGTTAAAGTTATAAAATTTCTCTGGCGTAGGAAATAAAAAAAGCTTTTCTTTTTATGTTTAAACTTTGAAAAGTTTTCACAAGTTTTGGGTGGAAACTTATGTTGACGTGTTAAGTTTGAGTTTTCTAACCATATTTATTTTAAATTTTTATTTATTATTTTGAAAAATTAAATTAATTAAAAATTAAACTCTCTACTAATTATTTTTAAATCTTTTTGAAATATTCCCATGTTTTTGGTGGAAATTTATGTTGACTTGTTAAGTTTGAGTTTTCTAACCATATTTATTTTAAATTTTTATTTATTATTTTAAAAAATTAAATTAATTAAAAATTAAACTCTCTACTAATTATTTTTAAATCTTTTAGAAATATTACTAATTTTAGTAATTATAATTTTTAAATATCAAATAATTTTTAAACTTTTATAAAAATTATTAATTTTAATTATAAATAAAATACAATATTATAGCCATAAATACTAAATATTTTAAAACTTTTATAAATCTTATTAATTTTAATCATTTTAATCATTAAATAAAATACATAGAGTCAAACCTCACATACGCTTACAAATGACTTGGCTCATACTACGCTGACTTCATCCATATTTTTCTTCCATGTAAGGAAATAAAAATACGCTTTCGTAAAAATAAAAACACGCTTTCTTCGAGTTTCATATTAGGAAACGAGGCTATTCCTAAATTAGAAAACTTTTTTATGTTATTTTTTCTTTTAATTGCATACTTGCGATCTCGAATTCTTAACCCATGTTGTTCAAATAATAAGTTGCTTGTGAGTCGTGACCATCACATCTTAGCAAAGTGAATATTAACTCTTTAAAAACTTAGCAAAATGATAATTAGCAATTTTGAAATAAAAACAAATGTTGTATGACCACAAAATTAATCAAAATTACAGACAACTTTTATACATGGGCCATGGTCTTGAATTTCAAGCGAAAGACTATTATGAATACGAGAATCAGTGGAGAACTTACCTTTCGAGATAAAATAATTGATTGGGCTAAAATATTTTAGTGGACCCTTCGAATATGGATAATTTGAATCTTAATCTTTAACATAGTATATATTTATTTATTTTATTATGGGAAAAAATTATTTTCTAAATTTTTATTGTTCAATTTTTTAATTGACTCTGAGATTCATATGGATTGTCGGGCTGGCAATCGGAGCTTCTATATGAAAAATCTACCGCCAAAGTTTTACACACGCTGCATGTCAATAGCGTGGCAGGTAAGTAAGGTGTCCCCTAAAAACTACATGATTTCCTTAGTTGCCTCTAAGTTTAGCAGAAGTAAACCTTAGTTTTGGTTGCCATGGCATGATCATTGCAATCTGTTCATATATATATCCCATATATAAGCTTAGCTTGAGGGAGCTCAAGTAAAAAATGGTCTATATTGCATACATACTCGGACTCTTACATTGTAACAATTGAAAACGCGGTCAAAATTGATAGGCTTTCCCAGCGTCTCTTCTAGAGTCATATGCCAATCCAATCGGTTAATGTCATATTCAAAGCGGCAGGGACTATGCCACTAAGTGGCCTGTTTCTTTTGGCTTAGTTAAAGTCCATATGAATTTCACTTTGATATTAATGATTTTTTTTTAAATGGTATACTAAATCAAAAGAAATTAGAAATGAAATATATGACATTGACGAAAAGTTTCATACAATTCATTCTTGAATATATAGCGACATCTAGGCTATAGGAGATACGATCATAAATTATACAATGAACCTGACATTAGTTACATGCAACCGGCAGGTTCCAGTCTCCATACCTCACAAAATTCCCCATCAAAGCGATATCTCGGATATAGGAGATACAATCACAATTACACCAAACTGGCAGTTTCCAGTCTCCATGCCTCAGAAAAATCTCCGTCAAATAACATGCCTTGGCTTACAATATCTTTGTTCATATAATCCTGCAGCTGGGATCCATTCCAGGCATTTTCACATTCTACAAACTCTTCATACTTTTCGAAGTCGTCCTCGAAGTGCCAGTTTTCGCCATTAAGGGATTTAAGATCCGAGATCTCCCACAAACCCTCACAGGTTTCCTTGGGAGATAGACAGATTTCTTCCTTCAAGTCCAAAACAGGGCTCGGAGGAATGCCTAGTTCATCATCTGAAGCCTTCAAGAGATAACACAGATCAATCTTCGAGTCCTCATTTAGGGTTTGGCCTTCCCGGTGGCTAGGAATATCGGAGGTCGCCAAATTATCCCCCGAGTTGGAGGAGCGATAAGAAGTGGAACAGGTCTCGGAAATCTCTTCCTCCAGGCTTTTCATGACTGCATTTACTATTTCTTCACTGGGATTAACGCTTTCTTCTTCTTGTTCGTCTTCTGCCAAGCTTTGCTCTAATTGCAGCAGATCAAGAAATTGTTCCGTTTCTTCGCTGTGGAAGCGTTTCGGCTCCCGGACGTCAGTGGAGTCCGGATCAGCCTCGGATTCACGGCCTCGTTTTGTAAGAGTATCAGACATCATTTGAACACGGACCACCACGGTGGTACCGTGAGATACCGAGAGAAGAGGAGAATGATAGTCCGGCTGCAGCGAAGAAGAACTGCTTTTCCTGCTATTATTATTGCCCAGACGAGTAACAGAACGCACACAGTATCAGCCGATAGCGACAAATAGCTATATCTTGCTATAAGTGGATTCTAGCACAAGGGAAGCCAGAGACGGGAACTTATATACATGTTAGATATGGCCGAAATTGGAACAGCCTGGCATAACAAGAAAGTTAAAAAGAGGGCACGGAGAATTGCAGGCGGCTGGCATGGCTCTTTCTTCTATTTCAATAATTCTAAACTAGCTGCATCATGGCAAAGGGGTCAGGCTTTCAATCAATATTGTACGACAATTTCCACGTCACGAGGGCAGTGAGAGAATTATCTCGTGTTTTCTTGAACCCTCATTTGACTCGCGAACCCAGGCATGGTCAAGTTTAGGGTTTAAGAGCGTGCGTGATTGTTAATTAAATATAATAATGAATGTGTTAGGAGAGCTTCAACAAAATAATTGTTGAAACAGGATATTGGATTTTCTTGGGGAGGTTCTTTAGGAGTGAGCTGAAAGATAACAGCGTAATACACTCTTTGGATAATGACAACAAGACAACAATAATTGAAAAAGAGATGAGAGTCTGGAGGACTTTTGAAACTCCTTAATCGTGCCTTTCTTTCTCGTAATTACAGTGGGAAACAGAAATTGAAAGTGATAATTTAAGAGTAACATGGAAAAACATGTAATGGGCAATTTGAAGCATCTAATAAATGTANTTAATCGTGCCTTTCTTTCTCGTAATTACAGTGGGAAACAGAAATTGAAAGTGATAATTTAAGAGTAACATGGAAAAACATGTAATGGGCAATTTGAAGCATCTAATAAATGTCCCAGCCACACTTGAAAATTTCTCTCCGTAACTGTCATGAGCAAATGCACTAGTTTGCAAAGTAGGTGGGGAAGAAGTTATTTAATTGGTTCGAATCGGGCAGCATACATTTGAAGCCTGTCCACACGCTGCCAACTAACTGGAGTCCGGGACCAGTAGCTTAAGAATTCCATATTTTTTTTCAATCATGAGAATCTCTCTACTCAGCGAGACCATAAACTTCCACGTTGCCTAGCCATTGCTACGCTAACCATGAGGTTTGAACATAAAACCTCATAAAAACTAAACCCCACAAGACCAAAAAGTTACACCTCATGGCTGCTATCTAGTCAAGTCATATATAGCAGGAATACGGTGGCACATGGATTAGTCGGTCAGAATTGGAAGCACCAACAAATTCCGAAATCATTGACGAGATCAGGCTGGCGGAAAGCAGAATGTGGGTATAGTCCAACTTTCCAAGGCCCGCCCTGTACGTACGTGTGACTAAGAACACCAACGTGAATACCGCACCGTCAATATCGTGAACGTAAAGAAATTGGCAGACAAAGCAGAGAACGTAATCGGGATGCCGTTTGGTTCGCGAATCGCGGGTCGATTTTTTCTATGTTCCATAAGTTTTTCGAACGCGGGAATGTAGCGTATGAGTATTTGATATTTTAAAAGTATTTTCCAAACTTGTTGGGAAGTGTAAGTTGGAATGATAATAATATATCTTAAAAATATAAAAATAAATAATTAAAATAAAGAAACATTAATACAAATTAAATATCTTAGCTTATCTCTTATTTTATGGTTGTAATTATATTTGTGGCTTTATGTATCTTGTAAGTTTTTAATTTACTCAGGGGAGGATGAAGCTGCAGGAGAGGAGACCCTGGCTGTGGCCTGAACCGGGGCCAAGGCGTCGGAGTTAGACATTACCATGCTGTATTTTCTTGTTTTTCACCCTATTCATTTCTTCTCTAGCCTCAATTTGTATGGAAGGTTAACGTGTCGCTGCTTTTCTCCTTCCTTCTCGTTGTAGGGTTTGTGGGTGCTTTCTCGGCCGTCTCTAGGGTTTTGTTTTCTTGAGGTCTGACTTTGCTATTTCTAGACCCGGCAGCTGGAGTCCATCCTCCAAAGGTGGAGGACTAGTACCAACCAGCAGAAAAAAGTGGGAAGTTCCATTTTGCATAAGCTGGGTCTCGATGGTCTGTCGCCTTAAGACTCTTTATTTGGTTGTATGATGTTGCTCTTAGGGTTTCTCTGAAGGGTTAGCCGGTCTTTGCAGCTTTACTGTGTCACCTATCCTGCCTCCTCGTCGATTTTGTCAGCATTGTTGAGCTCTGACCGGGTTCTTCTTACACAAACTTTCGGGTCTACAGGGGTTATTTTCTGTCTGTGAGTGTCCTTCTTGTTTTTTGTCGGCGGCTCGGGGGTTTTTGTCTCTCAGAACTTTCTTCTATTTGGACTTCCTTCTTGGGGTTGACTTTATCCATCCTTTTCTGACCCTCTTTGTGGACTTTACGTGGCTCTCCTACGTGGGTGTGACTCTTCCTTTTCGTGTTCTTAGAACCCTTTTGAGCTCTGACCTTGCAAGCCGAGGTTTTTCATTACTGTGTCCTAGGATGGAAGAAAACCTATCACCTTCCAGACTGTGCAGTCGACGACAAAGATCTGCTAAGGCACTTAAAGTACGTGAGGGCAAACTTTGTTATGTTATTGGCAGAGACATTTTTATGGACAGAGTAGAGGCTCTATGCACTCGAGCTCTCATCGACAGACTGGAATATATGAAAATGGGGAAGGATGACTGCCAACTCTGAGCCACCGAGAATTGGAAACCCCTTTTCTCGTATACCCCCATGATCAGCATATTAGCCAGAGGCTGGATAGTCATCGTGTTCTTGGAAGAAGCACATGCACTGTTAGTTCTAAATTCCTTATGGCACATACGTGAAGGGTCTCTGGTCTTGGATCGATGGCACGTGCATTTCGACCCTCGGAAAGAACGAGTTAAAAAGCGTCATTTATGGGCCATTTTACCAGGTCTGCCGCTTCCTCTGTGGAATCGTGAAGTTATGGCAGGTATTGGAAATACACGAGGGAGGTTCGTCGCTGTTGAAGATGACTTTCTTCATACTTATGATAAGAGGAAGGCAAAAATTCTTGTGGAACTGGACTTATCCACAGGACTCCCTGCTGAGGTTGATATCATCTGCAACGATAGAGTCATTCGGTAGAGGATTGATTATTTAACTGTGCCATTCCGATGCAGCTTTTGCAGAGCTGTGGGACATCTCAGAAAGTCCTGTCCGGAGTTCAAAACTTGGGCTTCTACTCCTACTCTTGCACCTCTGTCGCAGGTTCATGTTCCCTCGTCCTCTCCCATTACAAGGGACATTGATACAGTCGAGCTCAATAAAGGTACGCTCTCTCAGGCTTGCTCTTTTTTCGATGATGCTACTGAGCAAGACCTTCAGTTTATAAACGCTATCTCGAGCCCGCCTATTGGTTCTGATATGAACTCGGAGCCTAGGGCTTTGGTTTCTTTGCCTATTTTGATGGACTCAGGCCCTTCCTCTGGACCAGATTCGAACCTAGAGTCCCGGGATGTAGATTATGAGCCTATCAAGGCAGCCTCAAGCCTTTCCACTGATTCTATTTTGAATCTAGAGCCTCGAGTCTCTGTTTCTAAGCCTAACATGGCAGCGTCAGGCACTACCTTTGCATCTGATTCGTTCTTAGAGACTCTGGTTTCTACTCTTGTGCCGAGAAAGACAGCTATGGGTCCCTCTCTCAGACCTGGATTGAACTTATCCTCCCGGTCCTTTGATACTGTGCCTTCTAAGGAAGCTACAGGCCCATCTTTTGATTCAGTTGGAAATCTTGATTCTGGGGTTTCTGATTCGGTGCTTACCAAGAGTCCTTTGAACTCTTCTGAGAAGCTTTCTACTCCCTCTGTTCCACAGGTCTCGATTCATGAGCCAAGGCCTCCCCCTTCTTACCCTCATAACTCAGAGGCTCCTTCATTTTTCTTGGACTTAGACTTCCCTCCATTGCCTGGTTCCAGGCCCTCCTTGATTTCTTCACCTCCCTGTAGTCCGGTCTTGGCCCCTCCTTCGCGGATCCCTCACTTCAGACCTCTCTGGATATCTTTACTAATAAAGCTCCTCTTTCCCCTTCTGTTCTACCTTTGGACTCAATTTGTTTCCAAAATGTAACTATTCGGAGGAAAACAAAAAAAAAGTCCCTCTTTCCTCCTCAGACTCACCTCCTTCTTATACTCCTCTTTCTACCAGACTGAAGGAAGCCGCTCATTCCACCCACTCTACTCCTCCTCGGGCCCTTAGAGCAAAGAATCCTGTCTCTTCTGGTACTTAATGAAGATTCTGTCCTTTAATGTTCGTGGCTTTGGAGGACTGGCTAAACATAAAAGCCTTCAAAATATTTTTGTTTCCCTTGCTCCGGATCTTATCATACTACAGGAGACAATGTCTAGCTCGCATCCTGCACTTCTGGCCTTTTCTAAACTTTGCCCAGGGTGGGAATATTGTGCTCTGAGCTCCTTAGGTCTCTTAGGGGGCCTTTTAGCTGCCTGGAACCCTCATTGTTTCAAAATCAAAGCTTTCAGTACAGTGGCTAGGATTCTCCTCAAAGTTTAGGTTCGAGACTCCTCTATGAATCTCTCCCTTCTTAACTGTTACGGGCCTTATAGCAATCGTGAATCTTTCTGGAATCTGGCTGAACAAGGAGGTCTCCTCAGTCAACCTAACCTGGTTTTAGCTGGGGATCTTAATCTTACATTGAGCTGTTCTGAAGTTTGGGGAAAAAAGGCTCACCCTGATCCACTAGCCCCTTTTTTCACTCATCTCTTTTCCTCCCATCAGCTTGTGGACATTTCCCCTGCTTCTGCAGGTCCAACCTGGAGGAACGGCCGCTCGGGTGATGATGGAATCAGTAAAAGATTGGATAGATTCTTACTAGCCTCCAGTCTTATCGACCATCTCCCTCAACACAAGGTTTGGACTTATCCCTCGGCCATCTCGGATCACTATCCGGTTATCTTGGAATGGAAAGATTACTCGTCTCCTTGTGCTTTCCCTTTGAAATTCAATCATTCTTGGCTGGCCTTCACTGATTTTGTTAACATGATCAAACGTGAGTGGTCTCTTCTCACCTCGGATCCCACAGTTTCCTTCATGGACTCTTTCTCGTCAAAGCTCAGGCTGTTGAAAACAAAAAATCAAAGATTGGACTCACCATAAGTCACTTGAGCTGAAAGAAGAGAGTTATCTACTTGAGAAAGAGATTCATGATATACTTGCTTCTTCTCGATCAGGTATCCTCACCTTAGAAACTCTCTCTTCCCTCAAGGCTTTGCAACTCAATTTGAAAAAGATAAGGGACCACGAGATCCTTTCAGCCAAGCTTAAAAGCAAGATGATTTGGGCCAATTTGGGTGACTCAAACACCAAATTTTTTCACTCTGTAGCTTCTGCTAGGAAAAACCACAATGCGATTTGGAGTCTGAAGGATGAGGAAGGCTTGGTGGTGGAAAATGACTAGGCTTTGAAAGATCTGGGAGTCAGGCACTTTCATAGCATTTTCAAAGATGACAATCTCACCACTATTACAGCTCAGTTGAATGTCATTAAACTTTATCCAGCCTTCTTCTCCCCTGAGGCTCGAGCTAACTTCAGCTCAAAGGTGACTCTTTTGGAAATCGAAAAAGCACTCAAGTCTTTCAAGAAAGACAAATCACCTGGGCCTGATGGGTTTCCAGTGGAGTTTTTTCTTGCTTTTTTTGATCTTTTAGGGGATGAGCTGGTTCTTTTGGTGGAAGAAGCTCGGATGACTGGGTCGATTCTACCCTCTCTCAATTCCACTTTTATCACCCTTATTCCTAAAAAAGACAATCCTGAAACCTTTGCTGACTTCCGTCCTATCTCACTATGTAACCTTATCTATAAGTTGATTGCAAAGGTTGCTGCGAGTCGTCTCAAACCTCTTCTTGATTGCTTCATTTCAGTGCAGCAGTTTGGATTCCTTACTAATCACCAGATCTCTGAGCCTTTGGCAATCACACATTTCTCCATACTGTCAAAACAAGGAATAAGAGTGCTCTTATCCTTAAACTTGATCTTTCCAAAGCCTTTGATAGAGTCAACTGGTCATTTTTTAGGCTCATTCTACTTCAAATTGGTATGCCTTTGGAAGGAGTCAACTGGATTATGGGGTGTCTAACTTCGGTCAATTTTGCTATTCTCATAAATGGTTCCCCCTCTCCTTTTTTTACTGCCTCTCGTGGTATCCATCAGGGTTGCCCACTTTCTCCCCTACTTTTTATACTAGTGATTGAGGGACTTAGCCTCCTTATTGAGGATGCTCGAAGGCGGGGTCTGGTAAAAGGGATCACAATTTCAAAGGACCTCTCCCTTACCCATCTTCTTTTTGTTGATGATGTTATTCTATTTTGTTTGGGTACTTGTGAAGAATGGGTAGCTTTTAAAGTTATTATGGATAATTTCTACGAAGCATCAGGAATGCTCATAAATGCTGAGAAGTCTTGTATTCTGTTTAATAATACTGATGATGAGCTACTAAACAGAATTTCTCGCTCTTTATCTTTCAAAACTCAAGACATCTCTTTGGGTTTAAATTATCTTGGTTACTTTATAAAGCCTACGGGCTATTTGGTAAGAGACTGGTTTTGGCTCATAAAAAAGTTTGAAAAGAGGATTCATCATTTGTCTTTCAAGTTATTATCTTTGGGAGGGAGGCTGGTCCTCATAAAGGCTATTCTGACCAGCTTACCGGTCTACTGGCTATCTCTAGTTCCCATTCCAAAATCAATTTTGAAGAAGCTCAGATGTCTTATCTTCGACTTTCTTTGGGGATCCACGGGATCTAAGAAAAAATATCATCTAGCTGATTGGGCCTCTCTCTCCATGCCTACCAGTCAAGGTGGATGGGGCATAAAAAATCTAGATTGGTTTAGTATTTCCTTAAGACTTAAATCTTTTTGGTTCCCTCTATGTGGAAAGGGTCTCTGGGTCAATGTGATCTCGGTAAAATACTTAAGGAAACACTCAGTCCTGACTTGGTTACATGACAAATCCTTCTCTACTTTGGGTGTTTCTGTTATATGGAAGGGATTTATTAATACCATTACTTGGCTCAGAATGGGTCTTACATGGATGATAGGAAATGGTGAAAACATAAGAGTTGGTGTGGATCTGATTCTGGGTTTGGGCATAGGATTCGTTCTGCCAGAGGAACTGCGTATTTATTTGGAAGATTATGGTGTTATATCTCTTGTTCAAGCTAGAAATCATTCTATTGATGCCATGAATTATTGGCTCTCTGCCACAGACCTGGATCTTGGGGGAGAATGGCACTCTATATGGGAGAACTATGTAAGAGGTCTGGAACTTGGGAAAATTCGACTAAAATCCTCACCAGACCGATGCCTCTGGTCGTACAGGAATTTCTCAAGCTCTATAACTGCGGCAAAAGCTTATGAATGCTTGGTGGACCACACAAAAGAGCTAGATTTGGATTCTTCCACGGTCATTCAAGGATTACGGAATTTCAACATACCGGAAAAAATCCGGTGCTTTATTTGGCTCCTCATAAAAAATAAGCTTCTTACTTGGGAACATCTAATTAAACGGGGCTTACAGGGTCCAAGTTTTTGTTTGCTGTGCAAAAAAGGGGAAGAAAACACTCAACATATTTTCCTAGAGTGTATATTTATGAAGAATACCTTTGCTACAGTTTCTGAACAGTTCAATTTTGGATCTTTTTATTCTGTCTTCGGTCCAATTGCTTCTGGAAAATTGGGTCAGAAATCACTCGCTGAACTATCCAAAATTATACCTGCCTTTCTTTACCTTATGGTCTATTTGGAAACACAGGAATTTATGTATCTTCGAAGGGACAGTTCCAGCTGTTTACCCAATCCTTCAACATATTGAAATTCTCTTCCACTCTTACCCTGTGCCTTTAAAAAATTTAAAACACAGGATGATAGGAATGCCACCAAATATGGAGTATCCCTGTGGATTTTTCGATGGTGCAGCCGCCAAGAACATAGGGGGAGCAGGTTTTGTACTGTTCTTGAGTAGCTCTCACAGTATACAGTTTTCTATGGGCTGTGGAAGAAGTACTAATACAAAATCAGAACTAATGGCTCTGTGGGCTATTCTTTCTGTCTCAAAGGACTTGGGAATTCCTCTTCAATCTCTTTTTGGAGACTCCCTTGTCATCATATCATGGGCAACAAGAAAAGGCTCTTTGAACCTTCCCCATCTGAAACATTGGTGTGATGATTTGAGAGAATTACTACAAAACTTTCCGGATTTGATTTTGAAACACATATACCGTGAGCATAACCAGATTGCAGCTAGTCTCTCAAAATCTGCTCTTTCTCTGGATTCAGGCCTTGGGTCTTTCCAGGAATATTGGGATGACAAGATTACTGATCATGGTAATTTTCAGTTATTTTAGTATGTGCTGTCTCGTTAAGCATCTATATTGATGTTATTAGTAGAGAGCTAAGAACTTCATGAGGAGACTTTCTGTAAACTTTTTATGCTCATGCTTTATGTCATTTCTGCTCATATTTGGAAATTGAAAAAATCTGACCTGTTCACACAGAAGTGATGATAAATGCCTGATACAAAACAAGTTGTTCTTGCTTTCCTGTGGTATGGTGATTATGTCTTTGTTGATACAAGAGGATCCCTATCTGATCTTTTCTCTGGAGTTCAGTCTCCGTTATGATTGTACATGATGATCTTTGATTCTATTGAATAACAGGATCTGGTATTTTTTCTGCTGAAATTTTTTTTTTATAATTTTGTGGAGCCCATTCTAGCAATAGAAAGTGTGCCCAGTATCGGAAGAAGGCAGTAGGTCTACAACATTTCCCCGGATGGTGAGGGTTTGGCCATCAACCTGTCTGGTTTCCCATGCTTTCTGCAATTCTCTCTGTTTCTCCATCCGGCGTTGACTCTCCATCCCGCAGTGTTGCGGATGGGTGGTTTTTATTGACTCCTGTTTCACCGTTTCTCTCTGAGTTCGGCTCTTTTGGTAGTTTTTGTGGGTTATTTTTTCTGCGTTTGGTACCTTCTTTTCTGTCTCCCTTTGGTCGAGTTCTGGCTCTGCTCAGGGTTTTTTGTGGTTCTCCTTTGTGTAGGCAAAGGTTTGTACAGGTTCTTCTTGGTTTTCAGCAGGTGGGTTGTGCTTACCTTCTCCGTCTTGACGGTCTCTTTGCTCTCGACGTCATGCCGGGTTATCTATCCCTTTCTTGTTTATCTCGGCCTGGATTCAACCATTGGATTCCCTCCTCTTGCGCGGAGGACTAGTACCAACCAGTGAATAAAAAAGTGGGAATTCATTTGTTTGGGTTTCATGCTGGATCTTGTTTGCCAAGAAGGTGATGGGTTGATGGTTTGCTTGAGTTTTTTTGCTGGAGCCTGACTTTTGGCTTGTATTTTTCGTCTTTACATCATTTTTCTCATGCTGTCACCTTTCTAAGGACCCGTAATATGGGTTGACCTTTATTTCTGTCTCCATCGGGACTTTACATGCAGCCTATGCTTCTTTGCTGGGTTTCTTACACGCTCTCTTTGTTGTGTTGTTGACCCGCTCCTTCAGGGATTTTTTTTGGTTTTTCTGCTCCTGTTAGCTCTATCTGGTCCCCCTTTTCCCCGCTTCCATCAGAGTTTATCATCTTTCATGTTTGGGGAGGCTTTGACCTGGGCCTCCCTGGCTTTGTCTCTTTTTCTGTTTGGGAGCTCAACCCTAGGGTTTGGTCTAACTTCTCCCCCCTGGTGAGGCATTTGACTTCTGTTCCCTAGGGTTTGTCGGGTTTGACCTCTTTCTTTCCTAATGTCGAGAGTATATCATGAGGCTCCCCCCATCTGTTTGTCTCATCCACAGCCGGACCTTCATCCCCACCGAAGAAGGCGGAATGCTAAAGCACACAAGGTGCTCTAAGGCAAGCTTTGGTATGTTCTGGGTTGGGACATATACATGGACCGTGTGGATTCTCTCTGCACATGAGCTCTAGTTGGTAGATTGGAGTATTGCCAACTTGAAAAGAAGGACTGGAACGCGTGGGATTTGGAGCACTGGAAACCGCTCCTTTCGTATGTCCCAACTATCAGTTTACTTGCTCGGAGATGGATTGTCTTCATTTTCTTAGAGGTTGCTCATGCCACGACTGTTTTGAACTCTCTGTGGAGGATTAGGGAGGGCTCTTTGGTCCTGAGTCGTTGGCATGCCCACTTTGACCCTCTGCGGGAACTTATTAAGAAAAGGCATTTATGGGTTCTGTTGCCCTCTTTACCTTTTCCTTTGTGGAACAGTTCTTCACTAGAAGGTGTTGCAAACGCCATTGGCCAGTTCGTTGCATTGGAAGAAGACTTTATGCTTTCCTTTGATAAGCGGATGGTGAAAATTTTAGTAGAAATGGACATTTCTGAAGGTCTTCCGGCAGAGATTGAAATTCTATGTCAGGAACATTTTTTTTCTCAGTGGCTGGACTACCTCAATATACCCTTCCGTTGCAATCATTGTCAGGATGTGGGGCATCTGAGGAGACACTGTCCGCTTATGCTTCAGGGAGCGGCTCACCTGAGCTTTCTTAACTCTTCATTGCCTAGGAGGCCTTCATCTTCTTACCAGAGGACTCCTTCTCTTAGCTCACCCATCTTGAAGGGTACTCCTGCTTCTAAAGGTTTTTATTCAAATGCATGCTCTCTTTTTAAGGATGCATCTGATTAGGAAATTCTCTTGCTGGACTCCTTGGAGAATGAAGTCACGCCCTCGATTCCTCCTATGGAACTCATCCATGATGTTCCCCTACCGGTCCCTTTATCGGATATTCGTCCTGGTTGTATTGTTGGCCCTCCCCCCCTTCTCTCGCCTGTCACCTCTGTGGATCCGTCTCCTTCTACCGGGCAGATACCTATTTTTTCAGACTCTGACTTTCCTCCCTTGGTGGGCTTGGGCCCTCGTGTCAGCACCTCGCCCCTTCATAGTCTAGTGCACTCTCCTTCTTTTGTTGATCCCTCCCTCTAGAAATTGCTTGAGATTTTCTCAGTGAAGTCTCCCCTCTCACCTTCTATCCTTCCTCTGGATTCCATACATTTTGAAAATGTTACCATCTAGAAGAAGAAAAGAGCCCTGCAGTGTGCTTCATATTTGGCCTCTTGTGCCACCCTGTATACACCTCTGTCCACTAGACTGAAAAATGCGGCGAGGCATCTGCCGTTATCTCCTTCCTGGGCCCTTAGAGCACAGTCCCCCGATTCCGATGGTTCTTAATGAAAATTCTCTCCTTAAATGTTAGAGGCCTGGGGGGCTCGGCTAAACAAAAGAGCCTTCATCGTCTTTTTGTCACACATGCGCCTGATATCATCTTGCTTCAAGAAACTATGAACAGTGTATACCTTGCTTTACCAGCGTTCTCCAAACTCTGTCCTGGATGGGAATTCTATGCCACCATCTTCAAGGGGCTCTTGGGAGGTCTTCTCTCTGGTTGGAACCCACACAAGGTCACATGAAAAGCCTTCAAAACTATGGCTAGCATACTCGAAGCTTGTTTTAGAAACTTTCTCACCCCACTGCCCATTCTCAACTGCTATGGCCCGTACTTGCACCGTGATATTTTCTAGACTAGGGCTGCTTAGGGGGGTCTCCTTTCTATCCCTAACCTTCTTCTTGCTGGAGACTTGAATCTCACTCTAAATGCTTCAGAAATTTGGGGAAGCAAGGCTCTTATTGACCCTTTAGGACCCCTTTTTCTCAACTTTTTGCTGATTATAACCTGCTGGATGTTGTTCCTCCATGTGTCGGGCCTACTTGGCGTAATGGGAGATCTGGGACCGAGGGTATATGTAAAAGATTGGATAGGTTTTTACTCTCTTCAAACCTTCCTGACCTCCTCCCCAGACACAGAGTATGGTCTCATCCCTCTGCCATTTCAGACCACTACCCAGTCTTTTTGAGTGGAAGGAAGAATCAACCACTTCTTACCTTCCCTTTGAATTCAACCACTCTTGGCTTACAAATGAGGATTTTGTCACCTTGGTAAGAGATGAATGGCCTACTCTAGCTCAGGGTGAACTTTTGCCTCCTATGGAGGGACTCTCAAAGAAGCTACGTCTACTAAAAAGAAGGGTGAAAAAATGGACCTATGAAAAGTCCCTGGCTATGAGAGGCAAGATCATGCATATTGAAAATAAAATTCAGGATATTTTGAGGTCCTCAGCCTCTGGTTTATTAAGCTCTTCAAAGAATCATAGGCTCTTAGCCTTGAAAGAGGAATTGAAAAAGCTTCTGGAACATGAGCTTATTTCTGCTAAGCTTCAAAGTGGAATGACTTGGGCAACCTTAGGTGATGCCAACCCCAAATTCTTCCACTCGGTTGCTTCAGGTCGAAAGAATCAAAACACTATTTGGGGTCTTCAGGATGAACAGGGGACTATGGTTGAGGATGACCAAGGCTTAAAAGCCCTGGGTGTTAGGAATTTCTCGGAGATCTTTAAAGATGATGGCCTGGCCAACTTTGAAGCACAGATGAAGGTAATTCGTTTATTTCCTTCTTTAATTCAGCATCAGGAGGACTTTGATTGTTTCAACCGCCAAATATCTATGGAAGAAATAGAGTTTGCTTTGAAATCCTTTAAAATGGATAAATCTCCTGGACCTGATGGATGGCCAGTTGAGTTTTACTTGGCTTTCCTGGATATACTTGGAAATGATCTTCTTTAGTTGGTTGAGTCCACCAGGATGGAGGGTAGAGTTATGCCCTCTCTGAACTCTAGTTTCATTGCTTTAATCCCAAAAAGGAAAATCCCCTTACTTTCGCTGACTTTAGACCCATTTCCCTCTACAATCTTGTTTATAAGCTCATCACAAAAATTGCTGCATTACGCCTGAAGCCCTTTCTAGATAATTTCATCTCCCCTCAGCAATTTGGCTTCTTGAAGAATAGACAAATATTTGAACCTATTGCCATCACTCAAGAAATCCTCCACTCTGTAAAGACCAAAAATAAGTGTGCCCTTATACTCAAGATTGATCTGTCAAAAGATTTTGACAGGGTAGGCTGGTCTTTTTTAAGACTCATCCTTCTTCAAATTGGAGTCCCCCTGATTGGTGTAAATTAGATAATGGGCTGTTTAACCTCAGCTAACTTTGTTATGCTCGTTAATGGCACCCCTTCTAGTTTTTTCACTGCCTCCCAGGGCATCAGACAAGGCTGCCCGTTGTCTCCTTTATTGTTTATTCTTGTCATAGAGGGACTCAGTCTTTTAATTAAGGATGCTAGGACCAATGGGTTGATCAGAGGTATTAAAGTTACTTCCCAGCTCTTCTTTACCCATCTGTTGTTTGTTGATGATGTGTTACTTTTTGGAGCTGGAACTTTCAAAGATTGGGAAGCTTATAAAATAATACTGGATACCTTCTGCGCGGCTTCAGGGATGAGTATTAATTTGGACAAATCTAGTTTCTTGTTTAATAATGTGGATGTAGGGGTATTGAACAGGATCTCTAAATCCCTCTCTTTTAATTTTGCACATATATCCCTGGGTTTCAAATACCTGGGCTTTTTTATCAAGCCCCTTGGCTACAGGGTGAAAGACTGGTTCTGGCTTATTAGAAATTTTGAAAAAAAAATCCAGCATTGGACCCTCCGTTTACTATCTCTGGGAGCAAACTTGTCTTAATTAAGGCGGTCCTGTCTAGTATGCCTGTTTACTGGCTGGCCCTGATCCCCTTACCTTCATCTATTTTGGATAAGCTCAGGTCTCTGATTTTTTCCTTCCTTTGGGAATCGACTCCTGCTAAAAGATCCTACCACTTGGTAGATTGGAAGGTGCTCTCAAAACCGACCTCTTTGGGAGGCTGGGGCATCAAGCATCTAGGCTGGTTCAGCCTTTCTCTACAGTTAAAGAGCTTCTGGTTGGCTTTGACTGGGGATGGGATCTGGCACAAACTTCTGACTAAGAAATATCTCAAAAATATTTCGGTGGTTACTTGGATACGTAGAAAAGATTTTGCTGTGAATCATTCCTCTGTGATCTGGAAAGGGTTTCTACAAACCCTATCTTGGCTCGGTAATGGTCTTACCTGGCAAGTTGGTGCTGGAGAGGAGGTACGTATAGGCATTGATCCGATTATGGGTACTGGAACCCCCATGATCTTGCCTCAAGAGCTACGTGACTACCTAGAGGATTTTGGCATTGTCACTCTAACTTAGGCTCGAAACCACACTGCTAGGGCTAGTTGTTATTGGTTTACAGCTGATGATCTGGATATGGGAGGTGAATGGAGGCTCTTGTGGAACAACTTCATTGTTGGTCTTGAATATGGTCGTATCAGGTTGTCACACCAGAATGACACTCTCATCTGGTCTTTTGATAAGTATGCTGGTGACATCTCTGCTGCTATTGGGTATGATAGCATTACTCACCACTATCATGACCACTCTTTGGTCCATTATAAAGTGTTGGACTACATCTGGACCCTCAAATTACCATCAAAGATTCGCTGCTTTAATTTGCTAGTAATTATGAACCGAGTACTTACATGGGATAAATTACAAAGGCGTGGTTGGCAGGGTCCTGGTTTTTGCTCTCTCTGTAAGAGGAATGAAGATACAGTACAACACCTTTTCTTAGAGTGCCCAGTATCTGCTAGTGTTTTTCATTTTTTTAATGAGCAGAAGGGTCTTCCTCGCCTTAAATTTTGTTCTGTCATATCTTTCTTGGAACTCTGGTTTAAAACTATCACAGCTCACTTTGAAAGTAGATACCTACCTCTCTTTATTTTTTGGAGTTTGTGGAAGTACAGGAACCTTTGTCTTTTTGAAAATAAGGTGCTCTCCTTTTCAACAATCATTCACCAGGTTCAAGCTCTCTGTGCTCTCTATCCCGTACCAACACAAAAGGTCAAGATCAGAAATTTTGGACAAAGCCCTAATCTCACGTTCCCGTGTGGATTCTTTGATGGGGCAACTGCTGATGACCGTGGAGGAGCTGGCTTTGTGCTGCATATACCAGTCTCTCATTTCCTCAGCTTCTCTCTTGGATGCGGAAAAAGTACAAATACTAGAGCTGAACTACTAGCTCTATGGGTTGTCCTTGCTATGTCTAAACTATTGGGGATCCCACTTCATTCCACTTTTGGTGACTCACTTGTCATTATCAACTGGGCAAATAGGTTGTCATCTCTGGACACTCCTAGACTGAAGTATTGGTGTGAGGATACTAGATCTCTTACTCACTGTTTCCCTCATATGACTCTCAGTCATATTTATCGTGAGCATAATCAGCAAGCTGACAGTCTCTCCAAGAAGACTCTTGTATTGGATCCTGGTTTTGGTATCTTCTCAGAATCTATTGATGGAATGATCTCAGATCATGGAAATTTCAAGCTCTTTTGAGCTTTGTGCTGGGACTCTGTCCCATTTCATTTGGCACATATTCAGTTTTATGTTTTGTCGGATCTCGAGCAATCTGGGGACGAGACTTTTGGCCTTCTGATTTTGCTCACTGATTTATTAGATTGCTTGTCTATCCTTCTTGACTTTGGACCTGTACATTGATGGTATATCTTATGGTTTTAGTCTTGGAGCCTGCTCCTTCAGGGCTCATTTCCATGCCTTATGATCTCATGCTCAGATCTCTATGTATCTCTTCGAGAATGCTGTGTTATTTATTTGGTGTGCTGTGGGATCCCCTTTGGTCTATTCACAGCAAAGAAGCCTGATCAATGAAGCTGCCATGTATAAGATGACTTTTGATTCTATATGAATAACAAAGTCTGGCATTTTTTCTGCTGGTTTTTTTTTAAAATTTGGTGTCAATTATGATTGAAATGTAGTAGAATATTATATGTTTACAAAGCATTCTATTTTATGGTATTTGCAAATGTTTATAAATAATTAAATTTAAATTATTGTAATATAAAAATCAAAATAATTTTTATTTAAATGTAATATTTACAATTATTTTCAATTAGTTAAAATTGTATGTTTTTATTCATAAAGTAAATAGTAAAATATATAAATTTATTTATTTTATTTAATATATAAAAAGTCAAAATAGATTTACATTTATTATTGATTAGCCCTAAGTACAATTCAACATAGAGATTAGAGAATATTGTAGCATGGGCTTTTACTGCAACTTAGTTTTCTAGAGAAAAAAATATGAGTCAACTATGTATATGTATGGCCACAAAATTATTGAAGAAATATGAATGTAGTTAACAACCCATGTAGAGATCATGAATGTGTGCAGGGAGCTCCCCATGAAGAAAACGCCCATAAAAAAGTTGCTAAATTCAGGATTTTAGAAAATAAAAAATCCTAGTAAATTTCCAACCATTTGTAACGGTTCAGCTAGATTTAGAAAATTTCCTACAAGTTTTCAAGTTCCTTGGAATATTCTTCTAAAATGAGTTTCCTGAAAAACAAAAACAATACACTTTAAAAATGAATTTTCTAAAAGATGAGCCATTCCCATGATTTTTTTGACGGTTTGGTTTGTAAAACTACTCTGCATATAAATTTCAATAAAAAATTGTACCCATCAAGAGGACTTTAATATTGCAAAGAGACCATTTGGAAAACTGTTGTACAGACTAGAAGCATATGACTCACTAGTTGCAACAAAAAACCAACAATCTCCTATGGATGGGTCTACAATTGTCCAATTTCCAAAGCCATCAAAATTGCAACTATGGCATGATTGATTTTGGAGTTGATAGTAGCTATTAAAAGAATAAGAAATATTTTCCACTGACCCAATATGATTGCAAGAACCTCCAGCAAAGAGGGTTGTACAATCTAAAGTTGAGCAGGCATGTTGTAAATGCCTTGATACATTAGTAAGATTATGATTATTATTTGCAACATACCACCTTGAAGAGAGGCATTGAACATTTTCTACATTCACCAAACCCTTTGAGCCTTTCCTTATGTCAATCTTGTATTTAACATGACCATAAAATGTAAATATGCCCCAGTGTCTTTCAAAATTTTTGTGCAGAATGCATTTGTCCTCATCTAACAGACTAAAAATATATGTTTATATTGGGGGTTTCCTGGCGGAAGTGAGGTGCCCTTGTTGCTTATAACACGGTTTACCACTCGTTGAATGAATCTTTCTACATTGTTTATGGTTGCATTAACTCCCCATATGTTGGCCATCCAACCTGTCCAAGAACAATTGGCATCTTCCCAATGCC
Source organism: Pseudotsuga menziesii (assembly GCA_001517045.1). Classification (NCBI taxonomy): domain Eukaryota; kingdom Viridiplantae; phylum Streptophyta; class Pinopsida; order Pinales; family Pinaceae; genus Pseudotsuga; species Pseudotsuga menziesii. Next base: position 121,504 of record LPNX010648111.1, on the reverse strand, counting down.
AATTTTTCTCAAGGCCAAATGAAGTGTATCCAGGTTTCTATCAAATTAATTGCTGTAAACAATCTTCCCATCAACCAGTGGATAAGTCCTATTATCAATAAATGCATAATCTACTGAATAAAATTTATTTTGATGAATATTTAAACTCTCTTGACCTCTTCAGTGCTTGGGATGCTTGCACCAATCATCTCCATAACATCTACAAGGACCTCTTGTGATTATCCAATTATCCTAGCTCCAACCTCGAAGAATTTGTTGTATCCCTATGATACTTCTCCTCTCAAAGGAGTGGTGCTAAGGCATCTATGGAGGTAAATCTTCGACACACAAAATCAATAGCTTTTCACTCTCGTATGACAACATCCTTGACTATTAACCTAGTCAAGTTAGCAAGAAATACCTTTATATTTATGGAAAATAAGATTGAAAGCTCATATTCAATTGATTTCTTTGTAGGCTATAAAGTAACCAAATATTTAATATAAATATTTTAATATGATGAAGATTATATAGAGTAAGCAAAGTGTTTCCTACATTAAAATTTTTCATAAAATAGTGTCATTTATTAAAGTCCAACATAATATTTGAATCTTAAAATTTAAGAATAATCTATCACACCAAAAAATGAGAATTGTTGAGAGAGATGTGATAACTAATTTCTATTAACTAGCATTATAAAAAGAAAACTAGTTTGGCTATAATGAAATTAATCCAGTTTGATAAAAAAAACGCCTCGGTTCCGGTACTTTTAGATACATAGAATTACTATATCTTAATCACTGACTCATTATACTTGTAATATAATCATAATAGTGTAATCAGTATTGTATGGAAGTAAATGCCCTATTATATGATATCTTCTTTTTAATTAATGGGTCTGTATGAAAGTCATAATAAAAAACTAATATTATAATCTTTGCAACTAAAGTGGAACGATTAACAATAAGATAATAGTTTTCTTACGAGAATAAGGTATTATATGATAGTGTAATATTATAGTCTTCTTTCTATTACATCATAGTTGTTAGTAAACTGGTAGGATTAATCATTGTAAACTATTGGATCAACTGCTGCTCCTGCTCATGGTGTTACCTGTGCCTATGCCTTAGGTTATGTCCTAGGTTTTCCAACCCCGGGTATATTACTATGACTTAGTTCTTCACAAATAGAAACGATCCTGAAAACAAAGCACTAAAAGTGTAAAAATACTTTTTTTTTTAGCCATAACTTTGATTATGAAAAAACACATAATACTATAATTTGTAATCAAATAAAGTCACTTAGTTCTAATAAGAGCCTCATAATAAATAAAACACATGGAATTGATAAATTTTCACTATACTCCTATGTCTATTTCAAGGTCTTGTACAATTAACAATAGAGGGAGCCACCGAATGTCTCTCAAGAAGACAAGAAAGTACAAAATAAAGAATGGCCACGAAGAAAACATGTTGAAGATGCATTTTTTTGTTGGGTCTAAATATTTAAAGTTTCAGAACTAATTATTGTATTTGACTCTCTATTTTTGCTCTTAATTATTTTTATATAATTTTATTGATAGCCCTTAGGTAGGACAACCTTCCCATAGAGAATATATCGCTCTTCATTTGGATATTAAATAGTTATAGTTGTTTTCTTGTGTAGAGATGTCTTAACAAATTGTTGATAATTAATTTAATTATTCTGCACATGTGTTTTCATTTTTCTTCTACTTTTATGTTGATGAGTATGATGTCGTGAGTTGCATTGCTGGAAGCTTAAGAAATTGAGATGATACAAAATTGGAGGCCACGTTCTAGATCTCATCCCATCATTTACCTTATGGGCTCCACACGCAAGCCAACACTCTTCCCTTCTCACTCCACTTTGTAATAGTTTGTTGAGAGATGTTGAAACATGTAACCTTCAAAGCAGTTAACTTCTCCAAAATAGATATACAAGTCTTGAGAGAACCAAGAACCCTTATGCAGTAAGACCCAGTAAGGGCATGGATGGCATTAAAGTTATCTTTCAATTTCTCCAAGGAAGTTGTGTTCTCTACTTGAGAAGTTAATATTATTCCTTGACCCTAGGGAGAAAGTTGGGCAAATGTAAATTTAAAGTTTTAATTTACTTTTGGCTTGGAAGCCTATCCAAATCCAAAAATGTAAAACATATAGGCTGAGATACATGCAAAATGCCATTTATAAGAGAAAATCCAACTATTTGGCAGGAAGAAATAAGAAATAAGGAAGAAGTAAACTTCCCTAAATTATGGGGTAAGTGTAAAAGTTATCCTACATCCTCTGTGAATTCTGAAATGCACTGTAAATCTATAGATAAGTCTCAAGAGATAAATTTTGGAATATATAAACCTGTTCCATTATTTGGAGGGGATTATGGCCCTAAAAACTTGATGGATATTAGCTTGGGCATTTCTGAAATGGAATCTTTTGTAGGAAAGATTAAAGACAGGAGGGTTTTAGAAATATCTAAGCCTTTTTATTACATTGAAGGTGTGAAGGAATCATAACAATCTTTATCTGTGGAGTCTTTCAAAGTGTTTGACCAATCCTGATATCACCTAAAACCCAGACAATGCGCTGGAGAGTCATTGAGATAGAAATTATAAGAGGTCTCGCTCTTGGGTGTCGAAAATTCCAAAGAAGGAGTAGGGTCGGGAAGGGGAAGGAAGATAAGTGATTCAATGGTAGCCTGGTAGGATTCCACTCGGTGATTTAATGTGAAACAAATAAAGGGTTTTTTAGTCCTTTTTAATTTATAATATGCTTAAACTGCCTCAAGTCTCCAGCTATTTGCAAAACTGAAGATTCCTATGCTCTGATTATGAATAACTGGTTGGTTGTTTTATTCAAAGAATTAAAAAAAAAAATTGATGAGTGGTTCGTTTATATTCACCATCAGGTTGGTTGCATAACTAGTTTTATCATCACTAATAAGGATTCAGATATAAAATAGATGAATTTAGAATGTACTAAACTTTCGAGGTTCGACACCTAGGCTCCAACTAAATTGTTAATGAATATTGGGTGGATGGTGCATGTATTTTTCTCTCTTGTGCTCTGATGCACCTTAGACTAGCCTGTTAGTGCCACTGTCCAACCTATAGGCTCCATCCTTCCAAGTTCCAGGGTCTTATGCAACCTGCCAACCTAACTCTCCAGTCCCGAATCTCAGCCTCAGGAAAATACTCAGCCTCCAAGATCCATGGTTTCGAACCCAACTCAAATTGTAAAACACTCGTGCCTTGAGGAAGTTTCAACTTGCATAATTCAGAATTGAAGCTAGAGTTTGGACTGATCAAAATTTGAAATGGTTTATGGGGGTTGAGGCAGGCTACCGCGGATACCAACACAACAATATTTGAGACCAGAATCTGACGACATCCGACGTAAAGGACAATTATGTCGGATTGCAATGATGAAAAGTACTGTACATTCCAATTTTTTTTTGTCATCTTACAATGTCGTCGAATTTTCGACTTTATGCCTCGTAGGTTTTTCGACGAACATGTTCGTTTAAAATTCGACAACCTTGTCGTAGGAAATTTGACAACCTTGTCGTCTGAAATTTGATGACCTTGTCGTCTGAAATTTGACGAGCGTGTCGTCTGAAATTCAACAACCTTGTCGTCTGGAATTCGACGACAGTTTGTCTGAAATTCGACAACTATCATCATCATAATTTAAATTATTTTTTATAATTTTAAATATAAATGATAAATTATCATTAATTTTTATACTTTAAATTATAAATTTATTTAATTTTTGTTATAATGGAACTTTATTGTTTTAATTTTTTTTATATTTGAAATTATGTTTATTTCTACATATTTAAAATGGTCAATAAAATATGTAATTATATATTTTAAAAGTAATTATAATTACTTTTTATATTATTAAAAAATCATTTTTATTAATTATAATCAATTATTTACAATAAATACATATAGTATTTATAACCAAATAAGCAATAATTTATAGCCATATACACTTCGGATATAGAAAACAATATTGATATACAACTCATACATGAAGTCATGAAAACCTACTTATGGCATATTCTACACATTATTGTGGATCATTACATGGGACCTTTTTGTAACAAGCCCTTAATGGATTATGTCCAACATGTTGTTGAGATACAAATGATCTTATAAGTATGATCATTAGACATGCATTATACAATATGGTTGGGTAGGGAATTGGACAATGTCAACTTGTATGATACAATATGGTTGGGTAGGGAATTGGACAATGTCAACTTGTATGATACAATATGGTTGGGTAGGGAAAATGACAATGTCTACTTAGGTATTCAAGTGTTAGTATTATAACGTATGGAGTAGTTACTAGTGGTTCATTAGTGGAATCCCACATTAACATCAAAATAAAACAAAGTTTTGTTTAGTGGTTCATTAGCGGAAGCACACATGGACCTCAAAGGAAAACACAGATTTCTACAAACTAATTTTTAGAACTCAATAATGGGTTGTTGGTATACAAGGATGCTTTGTACAAAAATTATTTAGAACTCAACAATAAGTTTTTGAAATATAAAGAATGGTGTCCACTGACATGAATAACATCATATAGGCATGGTGTGATTTGATGCAATTGAGGTGATGTGATTTGATGCCATTGACAAGATCATTTTTTACCACACTTACAAATCAATTACAATTAATTGTACCACCAATCAATATATCTTCAAATTCCTTCTTATGCCTAAATACTCCACCAACGTACCATTTGGCACCATCCACTTGAACTTGTAGAAAATACCTTGGACCACTCTTCCATATCAGTTTTGGGGCTCCGACCTTCAAGGTCCTAAGTTTTGTTAACTCCGTGGTTTTTGTGGAAGCTTGTAAGCAGAGTTGCGACGCAAAATAGTCTTAGGGGTGTCGGGGTTGGGTCGAAGCCCCTCTTTTTGTAAATGACCCATGGTTTAAACCCAGGGTTATGGTTTTTGGGTGCCCATGGTTTAAGTCCATGGTTTTGTAATAGTGCACTCGTATAAATAGGCACTTATGTAAAGGAGTGAGGTTAGGCCTTTGACGATTATCTTATGATGCTAATGTGATGCGAAGCTAAGAGCTATTCTTAAGGGTTTAAGTTTAAGTCCCAGCTGTGTGCGTGGACAAGCTCTGCAGCTGTGTGCGCAGAGGGTTTTTGTAAGATAGGTTCTGCAGCTGAGTGTGTAGATCTGCAGCTAAGTGCGCAGCTTGTGGAATACTGAGAAGATTTGCAGCTGAGTGCGTAGATCAGAACTGTGGTTTTCGTAAATAGTTGAATATAAACACAGTTCTGTGGACGTAGCCCCTACACTGGGGGTGAACCACGTATATCGTGTGTTGTGGTGGTTCTGTTGTTTTTTGCTGTTATGTTTTATGCTTTTAATAAGTAGGTGAATCCTAAAATATGATAATTGTTAAAATATTAACTTCGCTGTGAATTCCCAGTTAAGGGTTAAACAAGTAACTGTATGTTTATCTAACTGCGAAGCTAGTTAAGTAACTGTTGAAGATCTATACTGCATATTTATTCTTTGTTAAGGATAAAGGTACAGTAATATCCCTCTTCTGCTTGCAGAAACCTGATTCTGCAGCACCCCATAGCTGTTTCGGGTGAGACTGCAACCTGTTCGCAGGTTGTTGCTGAAAGGGCCAACATTGTGGGTAATTTGTTGGTGCGAAGATAGAAGGTATAAAACCTGGGTCTGCCCATATCCCAACAAATTGGTTCCGTTTTCGGTTGAACAGTATTTGCTCAAGAGGGATTTACGTCGTACATAGAGGGTTATGTTTTGGAGGCCCTCAGTGAAAGAAATCGATGACTGGATCGAAGAGACCTATCTGAAATTTGCGAAACAAGAAAATAAGGATCCTTGTCGTAGCTCAGACGAATTCTTGCAAAGGTACGTTTTTGCTGATATTTACGAAATTTTCTTTGGTAGTATCCACATAGAATTGCACCAGTGGTTATCCAGGTTGACAGAGAGAAGGATGAACTTCCAAGAAGACCAGTTTCCTGACTGGACCCCAGCAAGAATTAATATATTGAAAAAGGTGAACAACGCGATATCGCGAGCAGTTGATTTCTGGACAACGCGAACCCTTGAAGCATTTGTGATGGAGTTTGCCATCGACACGAGTACTTCCTTCAGCGAAGCTGAACAACAGTTTTTCAAAGGACCAAGGGGTAAGTACTTGAATTCATTCAGTTTGAGAATTAAAATGATTTTGGCTGAAAAAGGCATATTGCTTATTGAATCAGATTGCTAGAATTGTTGTTACTAACCTATGTTTGGAATTGAAAGTGAATTCGAGGAGCAAAGTGGTTTGTTGCGAAGCGGTAAAAGATACAAGAGAAACCTAGAATCCTATAGCCTAGGTAAGAATACCGAGTATACGCCAGAAGACCCTGAATCTAAAGAAACCCCTTTTGTTAGAAACCCTCCTATAACTTCGCAGTGAAGATCTGTTACCCCTGAGAACCCGTCGCAGTATGGAAGTAACCCTAGCCCAAGTATTCCTATCATAGGTCAGTCTACTCCAGTAAGTTCTCCCCCCTCTTAGTCCACTATGGCCCATATGACTGATGATATCAACCTCCCAGTCTTCAAAGGAACTGGATCAGAGGGTCCAGAACAGTTTTGGTTTTTATGCGAAGCTGTGTGGACCGCTAAGAACATTTTGGATCAAGATATAAGAAGAGCGTAGCTGGTCACTTCTTTTAGAGACCGATATTTGACCTGGTTTATGAAATTTTCCATTACTCAGAACCATGTCTTGGATGATATTAAAATAGAGATGATCAAAGAGTTCAAGAAGCCCAAATCAGAGTCACAGTGTATAACTGAACTAAAAGAAATTCAGCAAAATAGAGGTGAATCAGTGTGGGACTTTGATCAGAGGCTCAAGGTCCTGTTGGATCAAGTCAGTTTTACTATTGGACCAGAACAACATAAAGAGTGGTTCATTGTAGCATTATTGCTGCATATCAGGACTCCACTTGTGCAACAGAAGGTTGCCGATCAGCAAGAGGCATTGGAAATTGCCATGAAGCTTGAAACAGCTCCCGTCAGAGACAATTCTGGCATAGCCCAGATACAGTCACAGTTGGCAGAAATGGCTTTGGAGCTTCGCGACATGAAGAAAGAAAAATCTGTTCGAGAGGAGGTTTGGTGTATTTGATGCAAGACAGAAGGTCATGACAAAGAACAGTGCCCTGTACTAAGAAACTACCTGAGTACTGGTGCACCAAACCCATTTAACCCGGCTGTCCTATACTATGAGATCTGTAGAACAACTGGCCAGCATCGACCTGAAGATTGCTATCTGCTACAAAGATATGTTCAAGTACCTAAGAACCCCTACTATAAGTTCTATAAGTCAGTGGGACACAATGAGGATGAGTGTCGCAGCTTTGACCTCATGAGAGAGCGAACCTATGATGCTTACAGGGTACAAAACGATGCACAAGGCAATAATGGATATGGCTACCGTGGTGGTAACCCAGTTCGAGGTAATTTCAGAGGTCATGGTGGTATGCCTGGACGAGGCCAAGTTATTTGCTACAACTGTAATCAGGCAGGACATCTAGCTAGAGACTGTCAGAACCCAACTAAGACATGTCGATATTGCAGAGCAGTCAATCATGTGATTGAGCAATGCCCACAATTGATAGCCAAGATACAAGAAAGGAATAGTGCTCCTACTCAAAATATTCAAATGATTGCTGTAGAGCAAAGATCTGTCCCAGCTATTAATGTTGTTACAAGGAGTGGAGCTACGATGCAAGTGTAGAATACAGAGAAATAGTCTGTCGAGGCTTGGGTCCGCAAGACCCTAGAGAAGATTCCAGCCTTTGATGTTGACAGAGAAAAAGAAACATTTATGGATGCTAAAAGAGACTTTGCTGATCTAGGAACCTCAGTAGCAACTGCGCACCAGCATCAGTAGCAGTCGCAGTCCTAAGAAGCTTCGCCAGATCAAGTAAGTACACTAACATCATTCTTACAAAGTTGTATGAAGCTGTTAAGAAACAAGAATGCCTTGAATGAGTTACAGAAAGTTCTTCAGTCTTGCGAATCCCAGCGAAGCTTTGATAAAGGAAAAAATGTTAATAGAGTTAGAAGGACTGGAAGAGAAATGAGGTTGCATGCTCAGATAGGAGAGTATGATATGAATGATATCATTTTAGACTTGGGATCGGAAGTAAATGTCTTAACTAAGCAGACATGGGAACAAATGGGAAAACCTACCCTTGAATGGTTCCCTATACAGTTGAGACTAGCCAATCAGTAGAGGATTGTGCCCTTGGGAAGATTCCCTAGTGTACCAGTAGATATTGATGGAGTCAGTACCCTAGCAGATTTTGAAGTCATTGAAATAATCGATGATAGCAACCCCTATCCAGCCTTGCTATGAATTGAGTGGGCAATAAACAATGATGCAGTAATCAACCTTAAGAAGAGACAGATGACTTTCGAAGGGAAAGGCCTGAGAGTCATAGTACCATTGGACCCTTCTCAAGGAGAAAGGTATATAGAGCCAGTCAAAGATGAAGATCAGGGTGTCTTAGATCATATTTATAACATCACAACTAAAGAAGAAGACTACGTTTACCCCACTACTGAAGGTATAATGGATTGGTAGTGTGACAGTTCTTGCATGACTGATTCAGATGACGGCCTAGAGAACTGGCAGAATAGACTGTATGAGCTACATGGACATCGATGTGCAAGAATTACCAAGTCTCTCAGATGGCTTAGCTCACAGACAAGAGCCTTACCTATTTTTGATGGCTTGATAGACCCAGAAGAATTTATTGTACAATTCTCAGAGCAAGTACCAGATTCACATAAAATGAAGACTCTAGATTCAACATTCAGAGCCACAGCTTCTAGATGGTGGAATGGTCATAAGAAGTATAATCAGATTTGGGAAGCTTGTCAAAAGCTTCTTTGCCTCAGATTTGTGGATCAACCTCAGGAGGTGCGAAGCAGGTTTAATGGTCAGACTAGCCCTCAGGAACATTTGGAGCAGTGTTATGAAGCATGGAAGCATGTACCTCGTGAAGAATGGGTACATCGGTTTGTGCACACCCTGGAACCTGTCGCGAAGAATTGGTATGCAGAGGTGGATCTTCGCCATGGTACTGCAAGTTGGGATAGTCTTGTTGATAGTTTTGTGCTTACATTTTCTATTAATGAGGTTTTCCCTTCTTTGGACGCAGCTGTTAGGCTAATCCACACTAAGGTGTTTGATGGTAAAGAAACAGCCGAGTACCAACCTGATTGGAAAGAACAAGAAGCCAATGCAGTAGAATTCTATAACCTCACAATTGACAAGGATGATGACCCACGCAACATCAATATTCCTGAGTCAGAAGGATATTGAGAAGTACATGGCCCAGCAGTTGAAGCTCCTGAAGTAACTCAGCCCTTGAAGACCAGAAAAGTCAACATTGGATTAGAAGAAATACCTAAGTATGCCACCATTGAAGACTATTGGGACGAAGAAATGGATGTGGCGAAGGTCTGGATTGTGTTGAAGACCCTTATTGTGGCGCAGCCAAAGTTACTAGTTGTGACGAAGTGGAAAGGTGTGTCGGAGCTTAAAATGCGACTGTTGGGAAAAAGCAGGTTTGGCGGCGCCGGTACGTTAACCACATTAACTACCTGTAATGATGGGATTTTGGGGAATCTAGCGCCGTTTAGAAAAGACCTCTGTCAGATTTGGTGTCTTCAATGCACATTTCTGCTAAGAATGGTCGTTGGATTCGATAAGAAGTCACTCAGACCTGCGAATGTCGCATTGTGCATTTTCTTGAGCTCTACAGTTCATTCCATGTCAGCTGATCACGAAGTCCAGGAATTGTTGAGAGAGTTCAAACAGAGGGGTCTGCAGAACCTTATGAGCAACCCACCTGTAGTTGCTCCCCCAGCACCGAGTCAACCAAGCCAGACACGATCTACCAGAAAGAAGTTTAAGGCAGAAATTCGCTCTCAGCGGAACGAAGAAAGATACAAGAACACAGGCATTCTGCTAAGGATGAAAGGATGAAGGATAGAGCAAGCTAAGGCAGTGGTAGAAGTAGCAGAATGAATGATGATGATGACAGGCATATAAGGAAGAAAGACGGCAGGAGGATTAAAGATGTTGCTCACAGAGATACAGACAGATACAGAGCTCGACAGGGTGCAAAAGGAGATAATGGAGAAGGTGCCAGTCGCCAAAGATATCATGTGTAGCCTCAACAAGTAGTTTACTATCTGTGCCAAGAATATTTGTCCACCAGAAAAGTAGCAGAGTGTCCCGGGACGGGCCACTAGTGAGTCTTAGGGGCCTGTTGGGGCTCCGACCTTCAAGGTCCTAAGTTTTGGTAACTCTACGGTTTTTGTGGAAGCTTGTAAGCGGAGTTGCGACACAAAATAGTCTTAGGGGTGTCGGGGTTGGGTCGAAGCCCCTCCTTTTGTAAATGACCCATGGTTTAAACCCAGGGTTATGGTTTTTGGGTGCCCATGGTTTAAGTCCATGGTTTTTTAATAGTGCACTTGTATAAATAAGCACTTATGTAAAGGAGTGAGGTTAGGCCTTTGACAATTATCTTATGATTCTAATGTGATGCGAAGCTAAGAGCTATTCTTAAGGGTTTAAGGTTAAGTCCCAGCTATGTGCGTGGATGACCTCTGCAGCTGTGTGCGCATAGGTTTTTTGTAAGAGAGGTTCTGTAGCTGAGTGCACAGATCTGCAGCTAAGTGTGCAGCTTGTGGAATACTGAGAAGTTCTGGAGCTGAGTGCGCAGATCAGAATTATGGTTTTCGTAAAAAGTTGAATATAAAAACAGTTCTGTGGACGTAGCCCCTACATTGGGGGTGAACCACGTATATCATGTGTTGTGGTGGTTCTGTTGTTTTGTGCTGTTATGTTTTATGCTTTTAATAAGTATGTGAATGCTAAAATATGATAATTGTTAAAATATTAACTTCGCTGTGAATTCCCAGTTAAGGGTTAAAAAAGTAATTGTATGTTTATCTAACTGCAAAGCTAGTTAAGTAACTATTGAAGATCTATACTGCATATTTATTCTTTGTTAAGGCTAAAGGTATAGTAATATCCCTCTTTTGCTTTTCAGAAACCTGATTCTGCGGCACCCCATAGCTGTTTCAGGTGAGACTGCAACCTGTTCTCAGGTTGTTTCCAAAAGGGCCAACACTGTGGGTAATTTGTTGGTGCGAAGATAAAAAGGTATAAAACCCGGGTCTGCCCATAGCCCAACAATCAGTCACCATTAATTTATCCACCATGAGGTATGTTGTTGAACAATATGACTTAGGAAATATCTTCAATTCCTCTTAGCTAGCACTACATCTTGCACCTGTAGAGGATACATTGGACCACATCTCCATATCTGGTATTGGTGTTTTCTCAACAAAATATGCCAAAATGAACTTACTCAAGGGTTGTGTTGCTTGAGTACCATATGAAATGATAGAAGGAATATGTGCAAGTAGAGTGAAGTGCAGCAAAATGTGTGTCGAAACCCCACACCATGTTTGAGATCAACCATATGAACCCCTTAGTTAATGGGTGTCCCTCACGATATGTGCATGACACTTGTGAATACAAGTGTGTGAAATAATCTCTTCAATATGAAAAGCGTTCCTCCAAATGTGAACAAATGTTGGTAAAAGGATCCTCATCTCCTCAAGCACTCCATTGATCAAATCTCTCAACCCATGCAATTTATCAATGTAGCATCATATGTGGTGTAAGAATGCAAAGTTCCCATCCAACTTTAAATCCTAGTGATGTGGCATGCCTCCACATATGTAATCGGTTGTATGGATTAGGTGATATGTCTCTCGAGTGAACAAATATGCATGGAATTGTGTAGGTGAAGGATCTAAAATGTGATAGCAACCTACATGTGCAATCATGCCTCAAAATATGTGGTGATTCCTCATAATACAATGCTCAATGAGAAAATAGGAATCAAGAGTTGGAAACAATAGCAACCGAGCCATTGATCCTCCATAATGAAACCTAATGAACAAGGTCTTCAAACATTGTTCGAATTTGCATGCATCATAAACCCTTCATAACATAGCCTAATAAACAAGGTCTTCAAACATATTATTGATCCTCGTGCATCATAATCAGTGCAAAGATCATTCGTTGTAGTATTTTTGGCTTTCTCCAATCACCTTCAACTATGTATTTTTTAAATATCATGTTGAGATATGGTTTCCATGTATTGATCATATGGACCTAGAAAGGATTAATCACAACATTAGCACAGAACTATGTTCATTTCTTTAACATTTGGTGTTTTTATTTATGCCCAAATCCAATCATTAGGAAACCCTATGATCTCTTTCTTCATCAGTAGCACTACTTGAGGAAGACCATTACTGAAATTGTAGCTTGGTTAGGATTTCTATGTTTTAATTGTACCTTACTTATGAATGGTTCCCTGAGAAATGAGAGTTTTGACAAAATATTGGTCAAGATACTATGCAACGTTGATATGGGGCAAGCCTTATACACTAGGTGAGTCTGAATGGGCGGTTCTACATGAATGCACACCATTTTTTTAACATTGGGACTCATTAGTACTTTGTAAGACCAAATTAGGTCACGGGGAACTACTTTTGCATTGTATCTATGTGAGGCAAAAGGACCATGCACACTAAGTTGTATACAACAATCCACAACCCTAAAAATTTTAAGGAGGAAGAAAAAAATGTGAACCTTTGGGGAATAAGAGGTAACACCCCTCCAAACTTATGAACTATATGGAACTCTTATAAGCCTGCTTTACATGGAACTCTTATACAATAAAAAATTGGAGGTGAAGCAGAACTCATATATACTTTAGATGAATATCCTTGTCAACTATATTATGGAACTCTTATAAACTTTAGATGAATATTCAAATACATGGAACTCTTATACAATACAAATTTGGAGGTGAAGTGAAGTGGAAATTTTCAACTATATGGAACTCTTATAAAATTTAGATGAATATCCTTCATCATCACCATCATCCTCATCGTCATCATCATTAGTATCATCATCATCACCATCATCATCGTCATCACCATCATCGTGTCCATCGTCATCACCATCATCCTCATCATCATCCTCATCCTCATCGTCATCATCATTAGCATCATCATTATCATCACCATCATCTTCATCATCATTAGCATCATCATTAGCATCATTGTCATCATTAGCGTTAGCATCATCATTAGTTGCATCCTCGTCATCATCATTAGCATCATCGTCATTGTTGTCACCATTGACCTGCGATCATCATCACCATCATCCTCAACATCATCATCATCCTCATCATCATCATCATAATTATCAGCATCATCATCATCATCATCATCATAATTATCAGCATCATCATCATCATCATCATCATCACCACCACCATCATTATCATCGACATCATCATCAACATCATCATCATCATCATCATCATCACCACCATCATTATCATCGACATCATCATCAACATCATCATTAGCAGTAGCATCGCCATCATCATCATCATCATCATCATCATCGTCGTCGTCAATTCCTCCTCCTCCTCCTCATCATCATCATGACATCATGATTAAGGTGAATTCATTGAAGTTCCTATATCTGTATGCGACCATCTGTTCATCCTCCTCCTCCTCCTCATCATCATCATCGTGTCCATCATCATCACCATCATCCTCCTCCTCCTCCTCATCATCCTTATCATCATCATCATTAGCATCATCATCATCATTACCATCATCATCATAATCGACATCATCATCATCATCATCATCGTCACCATATGGCTCAATTTTAAATGTGTCAAGACGTAAAGAGTAAGAAATGAGTATAAGTAAGTCTTATATTAAATTTACGATATAACTCTTTAATTAACACTATCAACTAACATTTGACACGTTGGATTGTTGTGATCTTCTTATCACTCACCAATGTGATTTCAAGGCATTCTTTGAAGGTGAAGTCCATAATTTTAGGTCTTCTTCCTCATTAGCATGCCGTTTGGTGAGACAATAAAGAGGGTAGTGGCCTACATCGGCATGGAAAATGGTTTCGACATACGCATTATATGTTTTCATTAAATAATTTAAATTTCTACATGTGACTGTCGATTCACTGAATCGTGGACTGGTACAAAACACAACAAATTTTAGAGCCTTGAGCCCTTAATTACTCACACTTAGAACTTTCTCAAATCTAGCCATTTATAAACTTAGTTTGGTATTTTTTTTCAATTTAAAAGGGAAATTGTTGAGACTCAAACATGCAGTGATTTGCAAGGATTCATTTGACTTAGGCTTGATTCCATTTCCCCTCCATCCCATACATGTATGCTTTCACAACAAGTGTTGAACAAAAAAAATTTAATGCCCTCACCTCGGTTATGCTAGCTTTGCTAACTTGCTTAGTATGTAGGAATTGTTTTTAATGTTTTCTGAGTTGTATATTATTTTCTCTTAGGTTCCCATTCCTTATCATTCTTAGATCTCTCAAGCTTGGATTGCACTTGGATGCCCCAATATGGTTAGGACATAGTCTAAGTAGTTTTTTTGTATAATAAAGTGTGCTCCAACTTAAAAAAATACAATAGAATAGTTGTTATGTTACTGAACTGTAAAAATTAATGATACACATATGAAAACTTAATGTGTTCAAAATAATCCTTTATTGAAAATATATCATTTTTTCATGTAAATATTAAGAGATGCTCAATTATTAAAAATTGTAAGAAATTGAAAGATTTTTTTTTTTTATTTTCTGCATTTTTTTTAATGAAAGGTTTAGTTAATCTATATTTGTCAATTAAAGTATAATTACTTATATTACCCTTCATCTTAGAAGGGTTCCAAGAATAAATGCCCTTCCATTTGAAATACCCACCCATTAAATTTGATAAGTGGTCGCAATAAGTTGAAGAGTCACAAAAATTTTTATAGGATAATTAGAAAAATATTTAACAAAATTGATTTTGGAGAGCTCGCGGCGTTGGGGTTTTTGGACTGAAACCCTTGCTGAGAATAGTTTCAGTCCCAACCAACTATAGGGAGTAAAAATCACTCAGATTTATCATTTGCATTCATCGACGAAGTAATTTCTAGTTGTGGGTAAATCGTAGTTTGTCGTTGGGGAAAGACAGAGGTTGTCAACTCATCTGGATGTATCTATGGGACTTTCCCCACCTGGGCGTAAGGCTAGACTGAGTCCCGACTAGACACCCTTTACACCCCCTCTCGGTATTCTAATCAAAGAATGCTCGTTGATTTACCAACAATAAATCTAGGGAGGACAACAGCATAACGCGAGGCGTGCAGTGGTGAATAAAAAAACCCGGATATGAAAGGATATGGTTACCAGGAGAATTTACCAATATACATATACATTTGTCTACTTGTAATTAGCCAAAGTAAATCACCAGAATACAAATACGGAGATGGGTTGAAACCCCTCACTGGACTGTGTAGAGGCCGTTTTTAAGGAGACGGGACTTCTATATTGTACTTGGGCGCAATCTAGGAGGTCCACACTGTCTCTAGGTATGAAACACATCAGCTTCATCAAATCTGAACTGTTTGAAAATCTGCTACATCAAGACTCCTCATTTCCATATCTAGGCAAGACTGGGCATCATCAATGGCTGCCATACTTGAATGTTAATTCCCAGGTGCGAGTTTAACTTGTAAATATGAACTTCTATCTTAATTAAAAATGGCATTTATTTGTGCTCCAAATCCACTGGTTTCAACTTGCAGATCAGCATCTGTTTCATTGGGTTTTCCCACCATGAAAATCCCAAAAGTAGGGGATAAATCTGCCATCTTCCCATCTCCACCACTTCCTTTTTCAGCCAGCAGAACAAATCACTAATAGGAAGAAGAAGAGGAAGATCCATGGTTATCTGCAAAGTGGCCTTAGAGGAGACAGGCTAGTCCATTGAAGACATACAACTCAAGCCTAAAGTTGGTGACAAAGTCAAAGTGAGAGGACCCTTGAAGGTCTATCACGTACCCAAAATGCCAGAGTTCGATATTGGGGACATGGAGGGCGTAGTCAACGACTATGTGGGTCTATGGAAAGGTAAATGCATTTATGCAAATTTTCCATACAAAGTCTAGCTCAATGTGGAGGTAGGTAGACGTCCCATTAAATTCTATGCCCACTTGAAGGAGGAGGAATTTGATGTTGTGGGTTGACTTTAATTGTCTGAAAACTAATACCCATTTGCATCAACCATCAAGATATTCAATGACGATACCTGCACCCTTAGGGAAATCTATGTGCCCTCTGTACATTAGCAGCAGCCCAAATGTGTTTTGTTATATGTAAATTGTAAGTTGACACCTGCTAAATTTAGAGGAAAAATTATAAGTTGGCACCTGCCATATGGTTATAAGCTTCAGTGGGTAGTGGTTTAAGATTATGGACAGTCATTGGTAATTCTTCAAAGCAAGAAGTATTTATCAATAAGACATATACATGCATTTATGTCCATGTAAAGATACACAAAAATCTCATGTATGCATTTGTCGTTCTTCGAAGCAAATGGGAGGGGAGATGTTCAAATTCATTTGCTTCCAAATTCCTTGAATGAGCTTGCAAAAAGAGTTTTGTGTTTTTTCTTAGTTTTAGCAAGGGATTTGATAAGTCCAACAACGCTTGGCTATGTTTAGCAAGAGCATCACTCGAGATACTGGATTCCACCAACAATTCTTCTAGTCTACTCTCCAATCACATAATATTAATAAGAACTCAATTGAGAGATACAATGCATGCATGAGAACCTTAAAGTTGCAAGAGATACCAATATACCCAGTGACAAGAGAAAATGTAGTCCGATAATAGAAACAAGTGAGACATGTGGTGGGGTAGGTCATTTTTTCGTCATACACATTTCTTTACAAAGAGTATTATAAATAAATATTTTTGTTTAAAAAAAAATAAAGCTTCACTTCAGAGTATGTAGCCTCTATATTATATATTAATTTAGTAATTGATTTCTCAAGATACCTCCATAAACAATTTTCTTAAATTGGGTTACCTAGAAATTTTGAATATTCAAAGTTGGGCTTATTGACCCTAAGATGGCATGAGGCTTAGTTTTATTGATACATTCTACAATTTCAAACACTTGGTGAGAATGTGTTCCTTGGAAACCATCCTTCAAGGCTCTCTTCTAAAAGAGCAAGAATTTTCTCACTTATTCAATCTTTCAAGTAAATAAGATAACTCTTCCTTTCCCTTTTCCAAGAGGTATAGTTGTTATGCGCTTGTCCTAAAGGACTTGTGGGATTGATAGGTTGAGAATATAGATGAATTGGTGTTCAAGACATACTAAAAGCTCAATTTCTCTCCCTTAAGGTGGTTGAGCCCTATAGTTGATCTAGTATAGGGTTCAAGGATAGTGTATCACTCACTTTGGATTACTAGCCAACTATTGTATTGCAATTAAATATATACATAATAGTATACATGGAGCAAATATTTCTCTATAGTTAACACTTGTGATTTATGCATGATCTTTCCTCTATTACCGTACTCAAGGGAAGACACAAGGCTACTAGTTGATGAATACATCTTGGCCGCCAAGTGCTACTATTATGAAAGGTCACTCATCAAGGTGTCTTTTGTCTCCTTTGGAGGGTGTGTAAATGTCTCGTATTTTATCTTAGTAAACTATATTGAGCTCTCTTATGAAAACCAAAATTATTTCAACACTCATTCATTGCAATAATTATGAAAGAACATGTCGACCAGAACTGCCTTCTTGCTCATATCACTTTTGTTCTATTTTGTATCCGTGTTTATCTTCTCTTCAACATGTTATTCACATTGGTATGCATGTTGGTTTCTTGCTTAAAATCCAAGCTTCTTCTCATACAAAGAGAGACAATGACTTGGCATATTGCAAGATGCTTAGCAATAGTGGAGAAGGTTGGGAATCAATGCAACTAGATAAAGTGAATAAATAGTGTTGGGTGCAGGAGAATTAAGAGCTCAGGAAAGTAGAGGAACATGATTACCTATAGGATCAACAAAGAAACAATTAGTTCTCAAAATGTTGATGATTAACTATGGAATCAAATTTCTAATTTGAATGAGTTACTATGGTGTTATTTTATGCTTCTATTGTATATTTTGTAGAAATTGAATTGCATATAAAAATTCTGCAAACGTATTCTAATATGCTTTGGCCTAGTTTTGGTGTGTGAATTTCATTTTCTAACATATGGTAAATGAAACTAATATATATGTACTAGTTTTTGGCACAACTATGGAAATATACAAAGTGTAGCTCAAGGAGGACCATATAAAAACACATAATCATATAAATTGTAATCATACAAGGGAATAAGACATGGTAACCAAGTCTATCTTTTCTTTCAATGTTACAAGTTGCAACTCACAATGGTATGACTTGTTGATTCACTTATCGTAGAGAAAAGACACCCCTTTGATTTGAAAGATGGATTTTGATATCTAATAGACTTTAATTAGGACTTAAATGGGTTCTTCTTTACTAGAAAGCTTCGTATTTATAAGTTCAATTGAGCCAAGGACCATGGGGTAATCCTACCAACTGTTTGCAAATGGTTTGGTTGAAGCATAAAGTTAGTCTAGTTGATATACCTATTGTTGTAGCTCTTCATTTACATTGTCACTTCATTATTATTACTCAACATCCTCCATAATTGAAGTGAAACTATTTTTTTCTCTCTCTAAATCATCTTCTAACAGTGATAGTAATATTCCGTTATCCGCTTCTATATTTCTCTCTAGGCTACCTTCGAGTTTTATTAACTTGATAGAGGTTATGTAAATGTCCTATAAGAGTTGACTGATTTCTTGTCATTTTTACACTGAATGTAACACAGAGTTTCATCCAAACATAGCGTAAAACTTGAGCACATATAGATCTAGGAACAAATACTAGAGATATATAATGTGAAAATAGATCAATAACCAACCATTCATGTAACCAATGTATTAGCATTAATAATCACACTAACAGGCTAGAACATATAATAAGAAGGAATTATGTATTTCATTAATCTTCAATGAATGAAGTAGATAGTACAAGTAGGAACCCTAGACCTAAATTTGAATTAGGTATTTATGAACCCTAATTAGGTTTAACGAGAGATATTATATCTCCATGATAGTATGAAAACTCGCTAGGGTGAGTTAACTACTCCATCACTATTCTAAGTAAACCATAAGTGAACTGGGAGACACTCTAAATATAGTTTCAACTTCAAGAAAGCTCAAGTGACTAAATATAGGTGCATGCATGTGATCTAGACACTTTAGGGACTCATCTAGTCTACATGAGGCTAACTAGATCCTTGGAAGTGAACTTATTGATGCATTAACTCACAGTGAACCTACCTGACCAAAAACTAAATTGAACTGAACTAAGCTAAGTTGAAGTGAAGGAAGGATAAATTTAGGCCATATATGTCAGTGAGGGATCCATTTAGGCCATGGATTTCAATATTAAGTCCTTGGGATATAATGGTTTAGTTCTATGGTACTTAGGATGGCCCAAAGGATCTAAGTAGAGGGTTATTTTTTCTAATCCCCCCCTAAATAGGTGAAAGAAAAAACTAAAAATTGGATCTTGACAATTTTCATCCTTATTAGGTACCCATGCACACAAAAATTCTTAGTAAAATGGGTAAGAGGGAAAATTCACATGGGAACCCCCCCGCAAGAGAATGTAAAAAAGTTAATCCACCCACAAAATTTTGTGCAGAAATTGGTGAGTAGTTGGAGAAAAATTTGTAGCCATGGAGTCTGAAGAGACATACTATAGGTCTTCTTCAATGAGAACTTGATTTGGCACAAGTCCTCCAATGGTTTCTTCAAGCATAACTTGATTTGGGACAATTTCTCCAAAGTATTCTAAATCAAGGATGCATGGAATAGAAACTGTTGAAAGTGCATACATGTAGTTGGCTTCCTTAAATGTGACAACTTTCTTGTTGTGCTCCTTCTCTTCCCTTTCTTTAAAAAACTCACTGTACTTGCAATTTTCTTCTTTATGTGGTCCTTTATTATAGTAAGGACAACATGACTTATCCTCTTTGATCTTGTCATCACCATAGTTGAAATCTTCATTAGAAATCTTTTCTTTTGCTCATTTTTTCCCTTGTGTGGGGTTTTTATTTCTTGCGCCCTTCTTCCCCTCATTGGATGCAAGTGAATGCACCTTTGAGTTATTTTGGAGTCCCATTTGTGAGAACTTATATTTCTCTTGAAGGATGGATTCAACAAAAGCATCCAAAGTATGTATTTTGTAGGAGGTTCCAAGAGCCAATTTAGTAGAATGGAAAGTAGAAACAAAGATATTATAATCAAGACCCAATTTGGAGAGAATAGAGAGTATCATTTGTGAGCTATCCTTCTCTATATTACACACATTGAGTTACAAGACAATTGATTTGAACTTGGTGAAAACTCTTGAAAAAAGTCAAAATCACTTGGTCTCAAGTTCATGAGTTCCACCTCCAATTAGTGGCTCCTCATTTCATCTTGTGTTCCGAAGAAATGCACAACATACTCTAAACTTAATTTGGAGTATTCTTGGATTTAATGTGGTATAGTATATTTGGATAAATAGTATAGAAAAGCAGTCTGAATGCTTCATCCATTCTATTCAATTATTTATATTTTTCAATTGCTAAGGTACCACCTTTGTATCCATTATGAACTCGTACATCCCCGTCATCCTCAAGAGCATCTTTAGTATTGGTTTCCATTCATAATAGTTGAATGGTTTAGAATCTGTTTGGGAGATAGGAAATCCATGGCTACAAAGATCTCTTTGAGGGTTTCAAAATCCTTTCTTCAACCTACAATAGCTTGAACCTTGACAAAAAATTGCTAAAACACTAACTAGTTTAGCATCCATATAGATCTAATACCATGTAAAACTTGAACATATATAGATCAAGGCACAAATACTAGAGAGATTAGATGTGAAAAGGGATCAATAACCAATAATCGATGTAACACATGTATTAGCATTAATCATCACACAAAAAGATTAGAACAAATAAAAAGAAGGAATGATGTATTTCATTAATATTCAATGAATGAAGTAGATAGTATAAATAATCACCCTAGGCTTAAATTCGAATTACGTATTTATGAACCCTAATTAGGTTTAACTGGAGTGAATATATCCTCATGATAGCATGCACACTCACTAGGGTGACTTAACTACCCCATCACTACACTAAGTGAACCCTAAGTGAACTAGGTGACACTCTAATTGTAGTTCCAACTACATTCAAGCTCAAGTGACTGAGTATAGGCACATGCATGTGATCCAGGCACTCCAAAGACTCATCTAGCACACATGAGGCTAATTAGATCCTTGGAAGTGAACTAATATATGCATTAAATTCACATTGAATTGACATGAACTAAACTGACCTAAACTAAACTAAGCAAAGTTGCATTGGAAGAGGGAACCATTTAGGTCATGCATGTCATTATTAGGTCCCTGAGAGATAAGGGTTTAGCTATATGGTGCTTATGATGACCCAAAGGGACTAGGTAGAGGGTTATTTTCTCTAACACTTAGTTGTGGATAAATTTGAAGGAGTGAAGAAAATGTAAACTCAAACTGATGTTAGAGTGAATTCTAGGATTTTCACTTTAGAACTATGAGTTTCAATTAACTATACAATGCTTACGTGAAAATTAGGTTTTCATGTAAATGATGCCCATGGAATAGTAACTCATCTGATATGAGCCCAAATAAAAGGGAGAATTGCTAAATTGGTTGATAGAAAGCACTGTGTATATTTGATTTGTTTAGAAAAAGTCTTCTTCGTACTTTTTAATCAAAGATTGAAATGTGTATTTATTTTCATGCAAAAAATCGAATTGTCGATTCATATAGTCCATGTTGAGTGAAAGGCATGGATTAGTTATTGCCATATTTTTCAACATATATATTGGGCTTTCTCCTTTTTTTATTCCCTTTTCTTATTTAGTTTTTTCATTATATGCTTTGTGTTGTTTTTTCTTTCTTTCTCATGATATGTTTTACGCTTTGTTTTTTTGTTTCTTATATTACAAGTTTTATGGATATGTGTGTAATAAAACTCAAGTATATTACAATATTTTTAAAATGATTCTTACACTTTTAAATATGTTAACATTTAGTTTATAGTATAAAGATTCTTACTCGAAATTATCATTAAAAATTGCTTATAATAATATTGAAGAGTGTTAATTCCTATTAATAAAAGTGCCTATATCTATATTAATATTAATGAAGATTTGTAATTCCTATTAATATAATGTTAAATTGATTTGAAAATTGAGTTACCTAGAAATTTAGAATATTGAAATTTAAGCTTTGTAACCTTAAGATGGCATTGGGCTTAGTTTTCTTAATATGTTGTATAATTTCAACTACACGACGCGAATTTGTTCTTTGGAAACCTTCCTTTGGGGCTGTCTACCAAGAGAGGAAGAAGTTTCTCAGGGATTCCATCTATTATGTAAATAAGACAAATCTTCCTTACCTTCTTCCAAGGCATATAGGTCTTATGCACTTGATCTTAAGGACTTGTAGTGTTAATAGGTCAGTATGTAATTAATTTAGTGGTTGAGCCCTATTGAAAGTTTGAGTTCTCTTCCTAAAGGTGATCAATTCCTGTAGCCAGCCTAGTATGCATTTCAAGGATAATAGGCATGTCACTTTGGATTACTAACCAACTATCATATTGTTACTAAATATATACATAATAGTAGATACACAATGCACACCATTTCCTTACACTTACACTTGTGATTAGAGCCTACCCTCTCCTTGATTAGCTCCCTTAAGGCATGATACCAAGGCTACTATTGTACACTTATCATTGAATACATCTTAACTTCCATGTGTTGCTATTGTGAAAGGTTACTCCTCTAGTTATCCTTTGTTGCCTCTAGAGAGTTTGTAAATGTTTCCTCTAGCATCTTAATGCTACCAATTCAAACTCTTTAGTGAAAATCAAACTTGTTTCAATACTAATTCATTGTATAATTGAAAAGGAGCATGTCGATCATAATTTCCTTCTTACTCATGTTGCCTTTGTTTTATTGTGTATCCTCATTCAGCTCATCAACATCTTGTTCATATTGGTATGCATATTTTGCTCCTTCGTAAAGGCCAAGTTTATACTCACAAAAGGAGAGATAATGATGGGTCTTGTGGGATTCTAGATAGTGGCGAAGAAGAATGGAAATGAATATGGCTAGAGAAAGTGAACAAATAATGTTGGGTGGGGGAGAACATAAAGCTTGGGAAACTAGAACAACATGATTACCTATAGTATTAACAAAGAATAGATTAAATTCAAAATACAGAGGATTGACTACATGATTGATTTTCCAATCTAAATGACTTGATATGGTGTTATTTTATGTTTTTGTTGTATATTTTGTAGAAATTGAGTTCAATATGCAAAAATATTTCATGTGCTTAGGGCTATTTTTGTGTGTGAATTTCATTTGTTGATATATGGTAAATGAAACTAATATTTGAGTAATATATTTTTTTGGCACGACTATAGAAATACAAAAAGTGCAGCTCAAAGAGGACCATAGGAAACACAGAATCTTATAAGTTAATAGCCACATAAGGGATTAGGACATGGAAACATAGTATATATTTACATTTAGTGATTCAAGTTGCAACTCACAGTCGTATGACTTATTGAACAACTTCTATAAGAAAAAATTTATCCATCTAATTAGGGAGACACCTTTTGACATCCAATAGGATTTCGTTAGGATTAAATGAGTTATTCTATGCTAGGAATCCTTTTATTTGTAAGTTCAACTTGGTTGAGGCCCATGGGGTAACCGTACCAACCATTTGCAAATTTCTTATTTGAAAGCATACGGATGATTTAACTACTATACCTATTGTTATAACTCTTCATTTATAGCACTTGAGGTAGGTACATGTGTTCATATTTCCGGCCACAATGCATGCAAGTGATCACATAATGCATAAATTGTGTCTTTCACAAATGTTTTCTCTTTTTGTGTTGCTAGGATTTGTATCTAGAGCAGTCTCTAGTTGGGTGCACGCTTCATCATATGCTTACTTAATGGTGTTGTATTTGATTTCAACAAAATCTAGTCGTTGTTTTTCCTCAATGGTAGCATTGTAGATATGTTCAAACAATTGGTGTGTAGTCAAAATAGTATTATTTGGTATGGGTACTCTAGGAGGTAACAACTAAAGGGGAAGTCTACAAGTGATAGATTGTGTTGAATGATCCTGCAAGGTTGACATAATGATATTTTTAATTGGTTTATGAGCAAGGGTTTAATAAAAGGGTTTTATTTTCTCTTATTCAGATCATGGCGAACCCAAGAGATAAGCTCATGTTGATATGGAAATCAGTGATTTTCAATTCTGAAAACCATACAAATTGAGAAATTTTTATTAATATACAATTCTGGAAATCATTTGAATTTGCAATTTTTTTTATTAATATACAGTACCCCATTGGTTATCCAACGTTCAATGCCTAGAAGTTGTTGTCAGATTTCATGTCAATCTAATGACGTTGTTGTGGCTCCGATGGTATATTTTCGTTGCATTTTCGACATCCTGGGGCCCTCGTCTGACGACTTTGCCATTTGAAATCCGAAAACCTTGTCGTCTGAAATTTGGCAACCTTGTCATTTGAAATTTGACAGCCTTGTCGTCTGAAATTCGAAAACCGCATTGTCTGAAATTTGACAACCTTGTCGTCTAAAATTTGATGAAAGTTTGTTTGAAATTCGACAAAATTCTTGTCAGAAATTCGACGACGTAGTGGGTGAAATCCTTTGGCATATTAGCTTCATTCTTTGTCAAAAATTTGACGGTGTAGGACAAGGGGTCGAATATTCGACAAATTCTCACGGACGAAAAAAAAAAGGAAGTTGTCGAATAACAGATAGGTGTCTGTCGAATTTCAGACATGGCATCCATCGGATTTTGGGCTCAAATTCTGTTGTGCAAATTGCCAATGTCATTATCCATATTCGACATGATATTAACCATTGTTGCGACTAAAGATGCAAAATATCTTATTGTCGATAGTTAATGCAGGAGCTTAAAGGCGATGTGATTTTGTTGGTTCACTAAAAACTTGAAGGAACGGAAATTAACATTTTTTTGAGATTCAGGTAAAGGTATATCATTTTGAATAATAAAATTGTAAAAAAATAAATCAAAAGAAGTGCTTGTGAATAAATGAATAGAAACATTTGTGGATGCTAAATTTATTTTGTGACCAATTTAAAGCTATAACATATAGAACAAATTCAAAATAATAAAATGATTTTTTCATAATGAAGAAATTCCCTTTATAACATTAAACTTTTGGGCACTTGAAGCTGGCATCAATTTCTTGAGGCCCGTTTCAGGTCGACTCTCTCAAGGAAGGCATCATAAGAGTGATTTCACCTGTGCTCTTGTTATCCTTGCCTTAGAGGGTTTGTCAAGCAACACTTAGTTTATATGAATCGAACTTTTAGATGGGGTGTTGAGCTATAGCTATTATATGTTTTTGGGTGGTAAATTATTCATAATTTTGTTGTTTTTAGAGGCATTTTTTACAACTTAAGTGAATGAGATGTGTCATTTTTGTCACTCTCACATGTTAGCTAAAAAAGTATAAAGAAGATTTATAAAACCAAAATACATATAGAATTTAAACTTAAATTAGCTAAATTGTAAAACACATTATGTAATTATATATCAAATTTCAATTTAAAATTGAGTTCACTTTATTAAAAAACAAAAAATAGGAAAGCAAAAACATATAGAATCTAAATTTAAACTAGCTAAAGTGTAAGAAACATTTATGTATTATATAACAAATTTAAATTTAAAATTCAGTTGATTTGAGTATTAAAAAGAAAATTTATACAATCAAGAACATATAGAATCTAAATTTAAATTAGCTAAATTATAAAACACATTTATGTAATTATATCAAATTTCAATTTAAGAATTAGTTGACTTGAAACCTAAGCATGGGTTCATTGTTTTTTTTAACAAGAACGATTATAGATTAAATTAGGAAATCAATGGTATGATCACTCTGAGAGAGTCTACAAAATTCCAAGTTTGTTGATTGAAAAAAAAGTCAAGAAGACACATAAAATACTTAACTAACTACCAAAAATCTGACTGACTAAGAGCTACTCAGACTGATATGCAACTGACATACAACACAGAGAGAATAACAAGGTTGTTACAAAACACAAAAAACCCAGAGACAAAGAATATATGAAGTTACTGCCCATAGAGGCCACAGTTTTGAGATGTCGGCTCTGGAGGTGCAGCTGGACCGGTGATCTTCTCCATTTCCATTCTTGAAAACTTCAACTCCATCTTTTCAAATCGTATCTCTAATTTTTCCAACAGAGCCAGCATTTCCCGTTCAGATTGCGAGAGGGATTCAACAAAGTCCTCTCGAGTTTGAATTAAGTCTTTATCCACAAGTTCTAAGAGAATACCTCCTTCTTCATCCAGTCACAATAGGTAGCACTTATGAGCTCTCAATTTCCTGTGAATATCCTGAAGCTTGGCCTCTAACGATGGGGGAGGGTCAACTGGACCGTCCGACTCTGAGCTAGAGGCGATGAGGATGATAAACCTTCTAAACTAGAGAAAAACAATTAATCTACCCTTTTGAGACCAACTACAGATATAAAGCCTCAAGTATGGTTAATATTTGATATACTTGGTCTATTTTCAGTCCATCATTCATACTTGTCATAAAGAAATCAATAGATATTTATTATCAGAATCTATGTATCAGATGATATCCTTGTTTATCTCTTTTTTTGGGATACTCCTGAAGAATGTATTTATTTTCTCTTTTGAATAGAAAATACGATTTTTTTTCCTAGAAAAAAAGTGAGCAACTACGCTAATTAATGAATGTAATTAAATTCACAAATATCCAAACCACTTGATAACAACTACATGAATTGTATTAAAGGTGGAGCATACAATAAATAATTGCAAATTTGTCATGACATTCACCACCAAATACCCAACTACAAGACAAGATGATGTTACAACAATGTGTATGGCCTACAAGGAAGAGAAAAAAAGAATTACACGCAAAGACCACCCTCCAACCAATTTGTACAACCTATACAAACTCCTCACAATCATAATCATGATCACTCTACTTGGCACTAAAATTTATCTATTGGTCCAGGAATACGACCTCGAGCTCATAAAAGTTTTAGATTGTGGATTGTATTTGTTTTCCATTGCTTCATAGTTTCAATTATACTATTGTCTAGGAATGAAATTGGAAATACAATTGATTAAATGCAATAGCCATATCATGCCAACCCTTAATCTCAAATCCAACATGGAATTGATGGAAATTATTGTGTAGTTATTGGTTTTCACAAACTATTAATGTCAAAATTAGTTTAAAAGTTAATCTAACATAATACAGTGAGTAATTATTCATTAGAAACATGAATCCAACTATAGGATGGCACATTAACATGGATAAAAAACCAATAACTAATACATACAATTGAACACAACATAGAAAATTTCTTCACACAAGAGACAATGCTTACCTTGGAAACCCAATAGGAAAACCAACTTCAAATGGTTGCTCAGTTACTATTTCAACAGTCATAGGTTACAATGCAACTCAGAGCTCTATAGTCATCCAACAATTCCAATCAGCAAGCTCTTGTGTATATCATCATCTCTTGGTCAACCAAAACCATTTGTGAGTGGAATTGTATTAAGATATGTAGGTAGAGATAAAAAAAAATGGGAAGGTAAAGGGTCCTTGTCCTTTCACTTTCTGTTCCAAACTTTCTTGTCTCCTATTTTTTTCTTCTCATTTAATATTCCCTCTCTCTCTCTCTCTCATTTCTTTTTCTTACATTTTCTTTCTTTATTGTTGCATTGCCTTTTTGTTTTCTACCTTCATTAATTATCAACTTTTTTTGTGTCTACTAAGTATTACAACAATTCATGTTGTTTGGATCCATTATAGATCACATATGTCTTAATTAATAAAAGCTAGACTGACCCAAATTAGAATGTCAATTTCCTACCTGTTA
>LPNX010648111.1:0-93045 GCA_001517045.1 Pseudotsuga menziesii | reverse complement strand
CCCACTCTTTCCTAAGTTTTGTGTGATCTTCCATCACTCAGGTTAGAAAGCCCCAAAAATCAATTATTGATTATTTTAATTAATAAATTGATGAATAATGGAATAAATCCAAAATCAATAACTCAATGGATTCTCAACCGATTTGACTGAAATCAATCAGATCTGGAGCAGATTGACTGGATCTGACAAATCCTTGACTAAAGGAGGGGATCAAATCAGATCCAGAGCTGATCTACAGTGGTCTTCATGGGGAATTTCGCCCTCCCTCTCTCCTCAACACGTTTTGGCTCATCTGGATGAGTTTTGGGCCGATGTGTCAGTGTATGGGTTGATGTGTCAGCCAGATCAGGCCCCCGGTTGACAAGTAGGCTCGGTCCAGCTTCAGTTCTGCATTAATGAACTCTCCATCAGTTGATTTCACTTGATTCCATGAGGAATTTCACCCCCCTTGGGCTAGATGGCTTGCAAATTATATATATCCTGCTGGAGGCTCCCTCTTCCAAGCTAGTTAGAACTGGATTGAGGTGCTGTTGCTCTTGTACTGTATTGTTTTTTCATTCTGGAATAAAGAAGCTTTGGAGGCAAGATCTATGGTGTAATGCTCTTCATGTGTGGATGTTGATTGTCAAATGCTTATGAGGTATAATCTTCTTTTGTTTATCATTGCTTTGCTGGTTAATTGTTGGCCTTGAAGGAGAGAGCTCCCTCCTGTTAGGGTAAGAGTTTATTCTAGTTTGATTTATGCTCTTCCTACTACTTGTTCTAGATCTATTGGATTTGTATGTATTTTAAGTTTAATTGCATGCTTTCCAATCATCTCTTTTGGCAGCACCTATGTTTTAACCATCTGTTTGTGCAAGGGTTTTCAAGTTGCAGGTGATCTCGCTGGTAGAAGAGGTTGAGCTGGTTTGAATCTTCCTCGTCTTCAGTATCTTATGAATGACATAGTCCCTCGGTGTTCCACCAAAGCAGAATCCAAAGCCCAACATTCCCAGGCTTCAAACACTCTTTCTCTCTCTTCCTCCTTTAAAAATTATTAAACTTTCCTCAAACTGTTACTTTAAGGTTTCTTTTTAAATCTGATCTATCTCATCAAGAAAAGCATACATAGATCTAATTAGCAAGATCCCTTCAAATTTCTAGATCTTAGTTTCATTGTGCACATAAAGTTCAAATTCAAGAGATCTAGCTAAATTGCCTTAGTTTCGCAAGTAGTTTATTGAAAAATTCATAGCTTGCTATTAAGGTAGTTTCATTTGTTGTTCAATAATTTCAATATTTTACAATATCAGTGCTTTTAATTGGCTGCACAAACAGCAAGCCAAGATCCCAAGGAAATCTTGCTTTCCTTGGTTCCTTTTTCGTCGGTTTAGCTAGTTTAATTTCATTAATTTTTTGAGATAAAGTAGGCTGACCCAAAGGTACTCTTAAAGTGCTTTGGGGAATTTGTTATTCTAATTTGCTCGCTGTCATTTAGCAGGTCTGACAGAGACGAAAGGAATCTGTTGTCCAAAGTGGCTTTTGGAGCGCTCAAATCCCCCCAGGGGTCTCTCTTTTGTCACATAATTTGTAATTTTTTTTGTATAAACTGTAATATCTTGGTTTCAGCCTGTATAAGGACCAAGAAAGCTCTGTTTTATCAGTGCTTTGATATTGTAACCTCTGTAATAAAATCATCCTTTGAATAGGCTCTTTCGAGCCCATTCCCCATCCCCCCTAGGGGGATTCGCATCGGTGCCATTTTCGTCGTTTTTCTGCTTATTTCCTTTTTAATAGAATTGATCTGATTTGCAGGGTAGTATATTTGATCTTGTTGATTAATTCCATATTCCATATCTTACTTTCAAAAGTAATCATAATACTTACCCCACGATTTCCCGAGTGACCCGAAAGGGGAAAGAGATTCGTGGTAGGATTAATCAAAAAACCATATTTGTGTAGTTGTTTTATTTTTTCTATCATTTGTTTATCAGCAGCTTTAAAATTAACCCCTCCTCGATTCCCCGATTGAGATCCACTTGGATCGAAAGAGGTTCTTGGAGGCTTTTCTTTTAATCAAGAACACATCTCTTAAAAACTTATTAAAATTTACAAGACTCCAGTGTGTATGCTCTGCACTTGGCTGCGGTTCGTTCGATCAATCAAGCTGTATCAAAAGCACTTGGGTGACTAGCATAATTAGGACTCACCTTCCCCAATTAACAAACCATCAGGTGAAAA
This sequence comes from Pseudotsuga menziesii, assembly GCA_001517045.1. Classification (NCBI taxonomy): domain Eukaryota; kingdom Viridiplantae; phylum Streptophyta; class Pinopsida; order Pinales; family Pinaceae; genus Pseudotsuga; species Pseudotsuga menziesii. The sequence goes on along the minus strand of LPNX010648111.1, from coordinate 90,825 downwards.
TCCAACACCTCGATCAAACCTCTATGGTGGAAAAATACCCAAAGGAAGTGGGAACCTACTGAAAAGTGACCTCGGGGCGCCGATCTCTGTCACACCCTAACGGGTGCGTTACGAACATAGCCCCAGAGACTCCATTTCAGCCCACATATTCCTTGCGGGTAGCCGTATAGGTTTTGTTTTGGACATACTCCAAGTACTCTCGGGTATATATGGAGTCCCCCTTTTAGCCTAATTTAATCAATTCATACTTCAATTTTAACTTAAAACATACCAAGATGCAATCGCAAAACATCTACTCCAAGCACATGCAAGCACACTGATCTCTTTGATTTGACTCCATTATTAAGGCACTGGTCATTTTTGCTTCATATATATATTGTTTATCAGCTTTGTGCTTTCGTGTGTTATCTTCGTATCTTGTCATCTTTAATTGTTTATAGTTAAAATCTTCAAACTCCTAAATAAATGATTCAGTCTAACATCACCCCACTAAGAAATCATCCTTAGTAACTTAATAGGGTCTACCCCCCTTGGCTTCGTTAGGAGTTGAGCCTAAACGGAGGAGTCAAGAACAAGGTGACAGCCTTGACTCGAGACTTTCCCCCAAGGACACACCGAGTGGCTTGAATATTTCTGCCACGTGATCCAGGTGTGTGAAAAGGTGGCAACACTACCTCCATTTCAAAGAATTAACAATAACCTCTAACAAAGAATTGCTCATGTCATCCAAAGTTTAATAGGACAACTATATGAAATATTCAATGGAATTTAGTTGTTTTCCATTGAATAAATGTCATACGATATTGTAAATTATTTGAAGTACCTTTCACTGCTTCTATAATGCTCATTTTGAGATCCATCCTATCAAGATCACTGAAATTTTCCTACAATGATCAAGTTGCAAGGAGGTTGGATGTTGAAAAACAAAATTATGGGTTTGGAATGCCATGTTGCAGGTAGATTTGAGAGAATTAAGAGGCAATTCATAGCCCAAAATTTGTGCGAATATGAGATATGTGATCAAGAAAACCAAAAGTATAAACCTAAATCTAAAGGCCATTGTATAATGCAATCCTCCTTTTCTAATTGTATTCGATCAATTGGCAACTTTCCCTAAATCTAACTCTAGAGCATGAGTGGATTCCTAATATATATTATCTCCTACATTGCAGAAACCTAGATCTAAAGGCTATTGCAGAATGCAACCCTCTCTTTTTAATTGTGTTTGATTAATTGACGACTTTCCCTAACTCTAACCATAGACCATGAATGAATACCTTTCATAAACCTAAATCTAAAGAACATTGTAGAATTTATTCCTCTCTTTTTAACTATGTTCAGTGAAATCGAAATCTAGAGCATGAATGGATTCCTAGTAAACATTATCTCCTTTTACTTTTCACAAACCTAAATCTAAAGGCGAGTGTAGAATGTAGTCCTCTCATTTTAACTATGTTCGATCAATTGACAACTTTCCCGAACTCTAACTCTAGAGTATGAATGGATTCCTAATATGCAATATCTCCTTCTACCTTTCAGAAACACAAATGACAAAATCTGAATACCATACTAGAGTCCTCTATTTTCCACTGAAGTGTGTTTGATCAATTGGTGTCTTTCCTCGACTCTAACTCTAAAGTATGAATGGATTCGTAATATAACAATATCTCTTTTTACCTTTCACAAACTTAGACCTATATTCAACTACTTTCCCTACCTTCTTGATTTGCTCATCAAATACAGTAAAAAAACCAAAAAGCCGTCATGATTATGTTTAACAATTGTCAAAACTGGTTACATAGTTGTCAAAATGGTCAAACTTGACTGGTTGTTTTGGTTTCAAATTCCTAACAATTGTCAAAACTAAATACATAGTTGTCAAAATGGTCAAACTTCACTGGTTGTTTTGGTTTCAAATTCCTACAGTGAGTGGTACCATCATACTCACACTTTTTGGTGGCCACTTGCTGGTTATCCAGACTTTTTAAAAGAAAAAAGCTCATTAATCTAAAATTTTCAAGAAATCTATGTTAAAGACATTAAGTTAATAAATGTGTAGTGTAATTTATTCATAGATGATGGTGGAATTAATAAGTAAACAAATAAATTCTCCCTTCAAACTTTCTTTCATTTTCATGATCTTGATTTCGGATACGAAGTTGCTTATTGACGGACCTGTGGTTGATGTGAACTGAACGATGTGGCCTTTACTTTCCCAGCCTTCAAAAACGACTAAGTCAACATCTACTGCATTAAATATTATTCCATTTCCTTTTCAAGCCTTCAAAAATGACTGAAGTAAAAGTGGGCAGCCAATAAATCCGGTCAGAAAGAAAAGGAGGGGTAAAGACTTTTGAAAAAAGAAGGTATGGAATTTCTCAAGAAAAGACTACACTGACTACTCAATGGCTTAGTCTAGCCAACCCGGGTCAAGAGATCCTGTCAAACCAAAGTTAAAAGTGAGGATAGCGCAAATTGTGGAAATTACTTTTCATCTTAACTGCACCTTTTGGGTTTGTCTATTCCCATCAAAGCAAATACTTGCATCGGAGCTTTTCAATCCCAAACACAATACAATGAAAAAGGAATCTGTAATATTTGTTGAAGTATTTGGTTTATAATTGTTGTATGGGAATATACTGTGCATTAACGGTCACTTAGCTTCCAAGTTTCCTTATTAAATGATGTAGTTTAAAATTGAATTTGGTAAATTTATAATATTAAATTAATTACTTGATTGAAAATGTATTGATTTTGTAATGTTTATTTCTCGCTCTATATATTGAAATATCTCTCTGTTTTTAAAAGTTGAGATGCGTAGCTATCTTTTTAAATTTTCTCAATTTTTTTTTTAAGTTGGATTTTTAATTTATTTTTAAAATTAAAATACTTTATAATTAAGATTTTTTGTATTTTTAATATATATATATTTAATATGGTTAATGATGTTGGAGCAATTCAAGGTGAATGAGGAACTTGTGTCTGGGATGTTGAACCAAGGTTTATGGGATTGTGGAAGATTGGTTGGTGATTGGAGGAGCAACCCGCATGGGCGATCTCGAGTGTAGACCGACAATTAGCTGGTACAGAGTCTCGACAAATTCATTTCAGGGAGGGGGGCGCTTCCCCTCCTTCATCACTCCGGGCATGGTGATGAACCCAAAATTTAACAAAGGCCATAATGGCAGTGAAGGGGAGAGCGGGGAGGTCGGATGTTTGAAGACCCCATCCTGATCATTGAAGAAGGGCCCAGGAGAGTGTTTACCGCGAGACCAAACGATTCCTACTCTTCAAATCCGATTGGAGAAGGTAAGAGAAAAGGTTGAATTATGGAAGGAAAAAAGCTTTGATAGGAAAATTCATTGGGATCTGGACGAAAGAAAAGGCTCTGGTTAGATGGATCAAGAGCACTTAGAACCCTAAAGGGCATTGTGACCTGCACCTGGGTTCAAAGGGGTTCTTCACTATCATCCTTTTCAATCAGGAGGATCGAGATCAGATCCATGAAGGGGGACCATATTTCTTCTTCTCAACTGGCCTTTACCTAAGACCATGGAAGGAGAGATTCAATCCAGAGAAATAGAACATAAGGGTAGCCCCAGTATGTATCCGCTTGTATTCCCTGCCATGTGAGTACTCAGATCCCGAAATCCTCCAAGATATTGGGAACACGTTGGGGGAATTTGTGAAAGCAGTAGAACAAACTAAACAACAATGATACACTGCATTTTCCCACGTCTGTGCCTATATGGATCTGTCAAAAGAGCTACCTGAATCCATCAATCTAAATTGGGAAGATGAAGAATGGATGCAATCAATTGACTATGAACACATTCTTTTTAGATGCAGATAATGCCATGATTATGGGCATTTAAGTCAAAATTTCTCAAATAATAGTCAACAACCATCGACTTCCCAACAAATGTAAGAAAAGATGGAGGATAAGAAAGACTTTGTTCAGATCTGGAACAAAAGAAATCCTAGATCAGGTCCCTCACAACAACAGGGAAGAGGTCACAAAGGGGGAAGCTCAAACAACAACAACCAATTTGCGATCTTTACTGAGAGGGAAGAGAAAGGAAAAATATAAGGATGTTGCTGTAGAACACAAAGTGAGTAGGAAGGAATCTGAGAAGGTTGAGGAGCATGTGCCAGAAGAGCAGGTGGAGGCCATGGAGGAAGACGGGGTTGAGGATATCAAACTGGGGGAATTAGATCTAGACAAGATTGAGAGGGAATGTGAGAAAAAGGGGAAAGGCTATGTGTCCTAGCGATAGTTAGAGTTATTAAATGAAGCAATCATCAAAACAAGGGCTCGTCAACAACTCAGGAAAGCAGCGAACCCCCAGAAGGGGAACAAAAGAAAACAACCTGAGGAGGACTTGAGGAGAGGTAGGAAGACGAACAAGCAAAGGATAACATAAATAATGGTTAAGCTTATTGAGTGAGGCCAATATCCTATGATAGTAGTGGCCTTCTCTGAAGTTAATCGACCGAACCAATGAAGATAATCTCATGGAATATACAGGGTTACAACCACCCCAGGAAAATTAAGACTATGGAAAAGAAACTCAAGAAGGAGAAACCAACATTTTTTTTCTCCAGTAGATGAAGTGTAAATCAGAAACACTTGACGAGATGGGACATAGGATTTGGAAAGGGTGTAGCATAGTGGTAGTAGATGCTATCGAGGCATCAGGAGGACTGACGATTCTCTCATGCCCTGAAATAATTAGCCTAACAAATTTATTGGCAACACGTTTCTCTCTAACGACGGATTTCATGGTTTTGGATCTAGGAGCAAACGAAACCCTAACAAACAACTATGGCCCAAGTGCGTTCCCCTAGAAACCCCCTTTTTGGGAGTTCTTAATATGGATAAAAAGGCAAGTAGGGAGTAGCTCATGGATAAAGGGTGGGGACTACAATATGATAAAATCCCTGAGGGAAAAGAAAGGGGGGAGACAGAGTTTGGATAGATTCTAGGAATATTTCAGGGATTTCGTGGAACAAAGTCAACTAGTTGACCTAGAAACTGGAAATGGACGGTTTACATGGAACAATCGACGAGGTGGGGAATACCACGTAGCTTCTATAATAGATAGATTTCTAGTCACAAAGGACATTACCAGAGAAGTAGGAGAGGTGGCAGCCAGTGTCCTTCTGACGACTAGATTGGATCATTGGTCGAACTGTCTGCAGTGGGAATGATCAGATCACCCAAACAGGGAACCGTTTAGATTTGAGTAATTATGGATTGAGCATAAAGACTTCAAATCCCTGGTTTAGAAGTGGTGGTAGGAACTGGTCCCCCCTCTGGGATCAGGGATGTACCAATTCCAACAAAAGTTGAAGGTCCTAAAAGCGAGGATTCGTACGTGGAACAAAGAAGACTTTGGAAACATATTCTAGGACAAAAAAACCCTGATTGACAAACTAGAACGGATCCAAAGGAAAGGCATGGAGGAAGGGTATGAGGAAGACCTCAAACAACAAGATAAATACTATTAGAATTTGAAAGCCATTTAGATCTTCAAGAAGATAGTTCTGATAATGTTTGCAACAAAAGAATGGAGAATGAAGATACAAACTGAACAAAACAAACCACACAGGAAACAGACAAGTATTGCTCAGGAATTTACAGTATCATTCACAATAATAATATCCGGTGTTACAATAGTTTACATAGGAAAGAATTCAAATGCATGGGGTATGAATTAAAATCTCCCAAGTGGATATGACTGTATCTAATTGAATCTCTAACTCATGGTCTCTCAATCAATATCAGAGTCCAACAAATCAACTCCCAGATGTCCAACAACTCAAAAAATCAGTGATAGCTAGTTAACTCAGTGCAACTGATTGTGGTAGGTGGGAAAAGGTGCCTACTCCACATGCATCCATGCATTATCCATGTAAGACATGCGCTAGATAACTGTTTGCGAACTAACTGAAAGTAACTGGGGGCTAACTGAGACTAACTAGTACTAACTCCAACTAACTGATGTAGGTTGGTGTGGGGACTCCCAATGGATCCTAAAATGTAGGGATTGGTCTAGGAGGTGCCCAAACTGATGCATGCACATGCAGTAAGTGGCAGACCTCTAGCAGTGTTCCCCACACTCCAGTGACTAGTATATGTGGCCCCATTAGGCCAAGTGGACCCAATTGTACTAGTGGACCCAAATATTTAATTAAGGTTCCTAAGTTAGGAAATAATTAATCTAATAGACATTTGACCAATGGAGGATTAATAATCCTAACACCACCCATGAATCCTACCTTGGACAACTGTGGGCCCTGGTAACAAGACCATAGGTCACCCAAATACAATATAAAAGATAGTAAAAAATGATTCTTAATACAACCAAGGAAACAGGGGAAAACCTCATGGGAACCCCCCCCCTCAAAATAAGTAGAAATAAAATTTTGAAAAAGGCTTGTGAAAAGTTTTGCTGCTACTATGCAATAGCAGTATCTTGGTTCTTCTGTGCAGGTGAACCCATGAATCCAAACAACATGCTTATGTCTGGAGGAATATTTCTCTTTGGAAGAAGAACAATGTAGCCAGCTGAATCAAAAATATAAACAGCTGCATGGTGAAAACTAGACCCATGTAGAGAAGCCAAAATCAACTAGAGAGAGAGTAAACGTTCTTGAGAATTAAAACCATGTGAGGAACACCCAAGAACCTGATATATTTCAGCCTTGGACAACAAACCATGAGTGTTAAAATCATCCCCAAGTGTTAGGAGCAATTGTCCAAGCAGATGCAGAATGTTTCTCTCTGTACTAGTTCTGTTAGGAGATAAGCATGTGACCAAAGGTAGAGAAGCCCTGGGACTGTCGAGAGCGAATGCTTGAGTTCCATAATCTGATATAGCTTCAGAAATATCCAATAATTCACAAAATCTAATATCAGCAAATTCATAAGAAAAAACTAACATCGAATCCTCAACAACAAAATTGAAATCGACTTGCGGTGCTTGATTTGTCACACCAAAATTGATAAAACTAGTTATAAGCAATACTGAAAGATCTTGAATATTGAAACCTGAATCACATATTATCAGATCAGAAAATAAATCAGATCCAAAAATATTCATATTAGATCCAAAACTTTGCTCCACCGAGACGATAGAAGCACAATTTTCTTCTTCTTCAAAATTATGTTTTTCAGTGCATGCAATCTTGTAGGAATTTACTGGAAGCTCTAGATTAATGAGAGTGACTGGATCACTCTTATAATCTGATATTATTTCCAGAATATCAATGGTATTACTGATATGCACACCAACAACATCATTATAGATAGATAGATCAAATTCCTCTATCGTTTTTGAAAGAGTCACCGGTAAACTATGCACCAAATTTAAAGAATTACTGGAGAATTTTTGCAAAGAATAGGAAGAGTGTTTTTCTTCACAAACAGATATTTTGATTTCTTCTTTATCTAGGATGATATTCGTGGCCACCCACCTATTCCACTTGGACCCCCACCATTGTTTCTTTCAGTTTTTCACTTTCCTTAATTGTAGCACAATTTACTATTTTTGGCAGTTTTCGGGTCCTAAACTTTCGGAGCCATTTTGAGGCCCTAAATGACATTTTTTCGGCATCGAATGGTCAGGAAAGCATGATTCTGTTCAAAATTTCACTAAGGGCCTAGTTTGCTGAGTATGGAAAGGACATTCTTCTCATCCTTCCGGTCTATTCCGAACTGTCTGCACTGGAGTACTAGAGACTTGAATTTAGTAAAGAATTGATCAATAGTCTCAAAATGTGGGGATGTAAAGATACCAACTCATTCTCCATAATGTATCCCCGAAGCTCATCTTGTTTGTTAAACAAGCTATCATGCTTGTCCCAGGTTTCTCCGCGAGTCCTCAAGCCTTCTAGGTGGAAGAGGAGATCTTTGGATATATAAGTACATAAGTACCTGAATGCTTCATCACAACGGTTCACAAACTTGTTTTTTTCTATCAGCTGATGAGGCTCTGGCTCCCATCCATGTATGATCCTGCGGTAGCCATGCTTGCACAAGGCTAGATGCATATCAATCCACCAATCAAGATAATTGGAAATTGTGAGGATCCATGGTTCAGGAGTTTGAGAACTCATAATTGCTCCAGCTGGAAGACAACAAATACTTCACACAAGCTACGTAGCACCTGTCAATTTCACTACAATAACACACTAAAACATATGAACTATTAGAATCATGATTTTCCTCCTGGAATGAACATGTTTTTAGGGTCCATCACACCCTCTCCGCTGCTCTGAATAAATCCAGAGCTAGCAAATCATCATAGGGGACTTCTATGGAAACCCGGTTGCTTTTGATGTTCGATGGGGAGAAACAAGCATGAAACCTGCCTGAGAAGGCTCTGATACCATGTTAGAACTTGAATTCCATTTAGATATTCAAGACGCTAGTTCTGATAATGTTTGTAGCAAAAGAATGGAGAATGAAGATACAAACTGAACAAACCAAACCACACAGGAAACAAACAAGTATTGCTCAGGAATTTATAGTATTATTCACAATAATAATATCCAGTGTTACAATAGTTTACATAAGAAAGAATTCAAATGAATGGGGTATGAATTCAAATCGCCCAAGTGGATATGACTGTATCTAACTGAATCTCTAACTCATGGTCTCTCAATCAATATAAGAGTCCAACAGATCAACTCCCAGATGTCCAACAACTCAAACAATCAGTGACATCTAGTTAACTTAGTTCAACTGAGTGTGATAGGTGGGAAAAGGCACCTAATCCACATGCATCCATGCATTATCCATGCAAGACATGTGCTAGCTAACTATTTGTGAACTAAATGAAAGTAACTGGGGGCTAACTGAGACTAACTAGTACTAACTCCAACTAACTGATGTAGGTTGGTGCCGGGACTCCAGTGGCTCCTAAAATGTAGGGATTGGTCTAGGAAGCGCCCAAACTGATGCATGCACATGAAGTAAGTGGAAGCTAACCTCTAGCAGTGTTCCCCACACTCCAGTGACTGGTATATGTGGCCCCATTAGGCCGAGTGGACCCAATTGTACTAGTGGACCCAAATATCTAATTAAGGTTCCTAAGTTAGGCAATAATTAATCTAATAGACATTTGACCAAGGGAGGATTAATAATCCTAACAAATACCTCCTCACCCAGCTTGCCACAAGGGAGCGATAGGAAGAAATATATTGGAAACAAAAGTCAAGGAAACAATGGCCGCGGGAAGGAGAACGCAATAAACAATTCTTCCACAATACGGTGATACAAAAAGCGATCGAATATTTACAAACTAAGTAAGACAGGTGGAAGGCATGTTGGAAAAGAATGAAGATAGAAGAAGAGATGGTAAAACATTTTAAAAACATCATGACATAGGACCAATTTAATAGGAAACATGGCATTGAGAAAATTACTCGAATCATCCTTACAGTTGTCACTCAGGAGCACAATGAGACGTTGATAAAACCTATAGAACTACAAGATGTGGAGGAGGCTATGCACCAAATGACGTTAGGGAAATCTCCTGGGATAGATGGTTTCACTTCCAACTTCTTCCACTACTTCTGGGACCTCATAAAACAGGGAGTATGGGAAATTGTTGAGGAATCGCGCCAACCTCAGTGAGTCCTAAGGGATTTCAATGCGACTTTCCTAAATCTCATCGCAAAGTCAGAGGGAGTGGACAAGCTAAGTAAGTTTAGACCCATAGCTCTATGTAATGTTATCTACAAAATAATATCTAATGTGGTTGCTAATAGATAAAACTTGATCCTCCCCTTCCTGATTGGACCGAAGAAATCAAGCTTTGTTGAAGATAGACAAATCTTGGATGGCATTATCCTTGTCCATGAAGCCCTTCACTTCCTGAAAATCACCAAAAAACCAAGGATGTTGATTAAGTTGGACATAGCCAAATCTTATGACAAGTTGAGTTGGCAGTATATGAGAGAAATCCTGAAGGCTTTTGTCTTTGGAACAGTTTGGATAGAATGGGTGATGAACATTGTTTCATCCATGTTCTTCTCAATTATTTAGAATGGTTCACCCACTCACACTTTGAATCCTACCCGAGGAATTCATCAAAGGGGACCCCTTTGAACTTTCTTGTTCATAATCATGGGAGAGGGCCTTAGCCGGTTAATCTAGGCTCAGTCGTTCAGAGAGAAATTTTGTGGCTTAAATATCCACAGGGGGATGGATAAACAAACTCACCAACAAGTTTGTGGATCACACCATGCTTATGGGGCACCCTTCTTTCCAAGAGGCAAAGTATTTCAAGAAGTGTTTGACTATTTTTGCTAGGGATTTGGGTATAGAATTAAATACAAAAAAATCTCAAATTTTCTTCTTCAACACCCTAAGGGTGACATAAAGGAACAACATCGATATCCTAGGTTACTCGGTAGGATCACTCCCCTCAAAGTATCTAGGTGCTCCTATGGTGGAAGGGACCATCAAGAAGGTTTCGTGGTAGGATATTCTTGAACAAATGAGGAAGAATCTCATAGAGTGGGATTGAAGACCTTTAAACTCCCCGAGTAGACTTGTCCTGGTAAAGTCCATCCTACATGCTATGCCAATTTATCTTTTCTTGGTTTTGGCCGCTCCAAAGGAAATCCTCAAGGAAATTCACAATCTCCAACATGTTCTCCTATGGGAGGGAAATAGAGACAAATCTAAAATAGTGTTGGTAGGTTGGGATAAGGTATTTCATCCAAAGGATAAGGGAGGTATTGGCATCAAGGATCTAGAGATGATAAGTGAGTTCATGTGAGCCAAAATATGGTGTAGGTAGTGCACCCATACTAACGAGAATTGGGCTGAGATGTGGCATGTGAAGTATGCCCAATGCAATTCAGTAAGTGACCTGGTTCAAATTGCTGTTGAGAAAGTGGGCTCTGATATATGGATGAATGCCAAACAAAATAAGGGTCTTGTTCAGGACCACAACTTTTGGGAAGTAAAAAATGGCCAGGAAGAAAACTTTTTGGGTGATTCATGGAATCAATTTCCAAAGATTTAAGGGAAACCTCATATGGCAGAGGATAATGGAAATAAGTTTAAGAGAAGGAGGGATCAAAGTCTACCAGTATTAGTATGAGCTAAATACTAATGGGGACTACAGAAAATGGCAAGTTCAGGAGTGGTGGGAATGATTGAAAACTGCAGAAGAGACAAAAGAGTTTCAGTACATGCTCAATGAAAGATGCATATGAAGAAAAGAAGGCTAGGAAAAATTAAGATGGAGGTACTTTCCAAGAGGACTCTTAAGTATAAAGGAGGCCTATAATATAAAGACCAAAGGAAGGGAAGACCGGTAGGAAATATGGAGAAATATATGGATCATGAATCCTTAGCGAAAAGCTACCACCTTCAAATGGCTGGTAATAAAGAGAATAATTCTAAAGGGGGGGAATCTTAGAAAGAGGGGTTTTGAGAGCCCTCCACAATGTCCCTTGTGCCTCCATGAAGAGGAGAAAATGAACCACCTTTTGGACGAATGTCCCTTCTCCTCAACTCTTTGGGATTGGGGGGTGGCCAATTTTTGTAGAACTAACAGAGTTAGAGGCCAACCAGATCAAAATCTCAAAGATTGGAACATGAAAACATTTCAAAACCGAATCCTAAGCTTGATATGGGAAATGTTCCCAGGGATGTTGTCATGGGTTTTATGGAAGGATAGGAATAAATGAATCTTATGGGATAGGAAATCCTCAGAAGAGGAAGTTTGGAAGAGGTTAACTCACAACATTTAGGAGACTATGTAGAATAATCAGTGGGAGGAAACGGACAAGGAGCTCAATGATCTAGAGGCCCAAATAGTAGAAGGATGGGGGATCAGTAAATATGAATTAGGGGGATACAAATGAAAGTTACAGTCTGCAACCCAACTAGCCCAAATGCATGGTCCCCCACGCATGAAGGAACTTACAAGCTCAATTTTGATGGTGCTTTGAAAGGAAATCCTGGTTTGGCAAGGTTTGGGGGAGTTTATAGGAATTCCACAGGGGTGATCTTGTAAGTTTACCACAGTCCCATCGATTTTGAGACGTACAACACAACCGAGTTAGAAGGCTTTCTGCATTGCCTCGAGATTGTTTCCAGATCTAGATGGTTGTCGGTGACGGTAGAAGGAGACTCATGTGTCAACATCCAGATGGCTAGGAAATTGTCCATGGGGAAGAAAGTAGAGAAAGTGGCTACCAGCTGGTGTTTGCTGAGCAGGATGGAAATGTTGGGGACCCTACTACCCATTAACCATGCTTGGCACTTCGTCCACATTAAGAGGAAAGCTAACAAAGTTACTAACCTCATGGAAAATGTGGCCGTGGGAGGAGGAAATGATAATAGAGAAGGAAAAATGTAGGCATTCGAAGGAGCATGTTCGGTAGACCAATGCTGCCATCTGGCCAACAATGATCATGCGGCGATAGGAGGAGAGGGAAGATTCGGGCAGGGAAGTCAGTAGAAACCATTCAGAATAAATTCTATACATACCTTACCGAGCAGTTTATGTGCTCCCTACCGACCCTACTGTTCAAATTCCTGATAGAAAAAAGAGTGGGTCATATTATCAAACCTCGTCCGTCACTACACGAACCCCACCAAATTCTATATGGGTGGAGAAACAAAAAAAGTGGGTAAAATTCATTGCCGAAAGGGAGTGGGTATATTTCCTAAGCAAGTAAACAGAACTATCCGATCTTTCTAAAGCATCAGGTAGGCTATGGGGGGGTAGCTGGTCGTATGTTGGGGTAAAGTTAAGAGGATTCTAGTCGACTAAAAGGAGATACCATCACCCGCAATGAAAAGTCAACCTAAAAAGGAAATCGAACGAACAGTGACACACAAAGGTACGACGTATTTACAGAAAATAGAGAGAGAGAAGAGGATGAAAATAAGGGAAGAAAGAAGAGATAGAGCTATAGCACTGCAAAGAGGAATGAATACTAGGGTGACACACTAGGAAAGAAATCCACCAAAGTCGGGTCATGACCGATAGGAAGAAGGCGTGGATGAAGAAGCATCACCCATGGAAGAAGACTTGTGGATAGAGTAGCGTTAAGCTCTCCAAATAGAAGTTCCCTCGGAGATAAGACCTCTGTCTCCAACGAATCTAAGTACCAGGATGCAATCCATTGTCGAATAAGACCTAAGACTAAGAGCTGGTGAGTTTGGTATATGGAGCCGACTAGACGACGAGGTAAATGATGATAATCATCTAGTGATCCGTCGACCAAAGGAAGAAAACTGGGTCACGCTTCAGGCGTACCCTTCCAACCGATGTATCCACTTACTTTACTCGACACATGAAGGAGAACCCCCTACCAAATACATCTTTGGAAAATATAGAACAGTTAGACCTACAGAAAAATCAGTGCAGTTGGACATCGACAGGAGAAGTCGACCCGAACCGACTGCTTGTCAGAGAAGAAACGACAAACAAAATGACCGACATGAATGAAAGTTCCGTTGACAACAGTTTTGCACAATGAGACAAGCAAAACATCCCACTACCCTCGCCACCACCCCCACCACTGCCACCTCATGTGGGAGATAGCAACAACGATTCTGACATGGGTCACGGATCAGCACATATCCCTCTATACAAGGGTGATGAAGATCCTAGATGACATTGGTTCATCTGCGAGTCGACATGGGAGACAAATCAGGTTACAGATGAAGATCGACAAATGGCACAGTTCACCGATGCCTTGAGGAAAAGAGCACTAACATGGTACATGACCTATATCGAGAGAACTCCTCAAGCATCTAAAGTAGAAATTAAAGCGCAATTATTGTCCTTCTTTAAAACTCCAGACGCCAAACATCTGGCAGCTAAAAAGTTGAAAACAACATCTCAAAATCTAGCAGAGTCTGCCCGAGAGTATGATAAACGATGGAAATACCTCCTCAGCCAACTGAATTAGGTAATTGATGAACACCTATTAATTCAGTGGTTCCTTGCAGGTCTATCACAGAAAATTTGGCGGCACATAATCTTGGAGACGTTTAAAATGTACGAAGATGCGCTTACTAAAGCTCTGCAAGTGGAGATGGACGAAGGTTTCCCAGCATATCCCATGGATACTAGACTGGAATAACAGCTAGAAATCATGCATAAATCATTGAAAGAGCTGAAACTAAAGAATTAGGATGTCTGGTGCACAAAATGCTCAATGGCCGGACACGCTAAAGATAACTGTCTACAAGACATAAGTCGACAGGACGTTCGATTTGTTCAGACAAAGTGATTCTGCGACATCTGCCAAGAACATGGAGAACACACAACGAGAGATTTCACGTATAACATGAAAAATGACAAAGCATCTTGGTGTGCAATCTGTGAAGTAAAAAGTCACGCCACTGTCGACTGCCACTTAAAATTAAAGAACCGACAAAAATACGAAGCAGTCTACCAGACAAACGCAGTTGCACAGAACAACGATAACAACCAATGAAGCAATGATCAAATTGAACCAAATAATCAAAGATATGAAGGCCGTCGATATGAGCATCGGTTCTACAACCGCCGTGGAGGATATGAAGGTCAAGGTCATAACCGATTAAAAATTTTGTACTAGCTCTGGAGTTGGTGATCACTCATTAGACGATTGCCCTACTATGCTTGATAAAATAAATAAAAAGAAAAATGTTAATGTCTTTTTGTGCTTTCAAAAACATGATGTAATCAATATGAAGAACCTGCATATAGTAACCCAATAAGGAACAAAAATTGGAAGTGATAATCCACACATAAGTAAAATAAAATAAAAGAACGATTATCCTAACCCAGCTAAACAAAAACAATTATATAATGACGCAATGACTATATTTAAAGAATTTGCTAGACAAGAAGAAGCTGATGATAGTGGACAAAGCACAGTTAAAGAATTAATACTTTTAGTACAAGATGATAAAGAGGTATCTAAATTCATTGAATTATTGTATAATATGAAGCATAATAATAATACATAAAAACAAACAAAAAACATTTGTAGTTTAAACCAAAAGGACAAAAGTGAGGCTGACCCACTTTTCGACCTAGAAATTGAAGGATACCATGTTCGACAAGTTGTACTCGACTTCGGCTCACAAGGAAAAATTATGACTCGCGGCACTTGGGAACAATTGGGTATACCTCAACTATATGAATCAGGAATATACCTCAAATTAGCCGACCAAGGTCTGATCGAACCTATCAGAGTTTGGAGAAATGTCGATACAATAATAAAAGGAATATCGACCAAAGTCGACTTTGAAATTATTGACCCTAAGGAAGGATCCAGTTCCTTCCCAGCTTTAGTAGGTGGAACTTGGGGTAGAAAAATGAAAGCATTGATATCTTTAGACAAAGAAAGGATAAAACTAAAAGGGAATGGACAGAAATTTATAGTACCTATCCATCCATCCCAAGGAGAACCTTGGATAGAACCTATTGATGAAGAAGTCGACATCCGACAATTATATCAAATAAAAAATAATGAAGACTACACAGAACCAAATGTCTATGGAGAAATTCACTTAGGCAATAAAGATTCAGTAGGATACAATTCAGACGCAAAATTATATGATTGGGAAGTTGAAAAATACGAGACACAAGCAAGAGGTTGCCGGACCATTCAAACAGTGCAGAAGAAACTAGTCCAACAATGTTTCTTAGTTTCCATCATTCCAAAAATATTTGAAAAGAAAAGCAGGGAATACCCTACCTTAAAACCAACAAATGTAAGTATCAAACAAATCCCAAGATACAAAGATCACCAGCTATGCTCATAGAACAAGTATCTAAAAACATTGGTGACCATGGCTGACTACAAAGCCTAGTAGAAACCTTCACAGGACAAGCTGCTAGATGGTGGGATACCCATCAATCAAGATTACAGACATGGACAACAACTTCAACTTACTTTGTAGAAAGATTCGAAGGAAAGAGGCTAACCAAAAAAGCATAAATACCTATGTTCATCCAGGGGCATGACCCAGAAGAACACAAAAGAACATGCAAAAAAGAGTGGAAAAGACTTGGGTATAAAGACGAACGTACATGGCCACTCCTGTTTCCATCGATGCTATCCGACTTACCAAACAAATGGTAGAAAATGGAATAATTAAGGGGTGAAACATTTCAATGGCATGAACTTATAAAGAACTTCATCAAATACTTCGGCTTTATACCACAAGACGAAAAGTTAGTCGAAACTGCAAAAAGAATCAAAGAGTTTATAGAGCCGACCGGGAACAACACCCTAACAAAGAAATTATGATCGACCGATAATAACATGTAATAACATAAAAACCAAGACAATACCACAGTTGACAAGACTATAATTGGAAAATGAAAATTCAGAAGGAAAAACCTTTCGATGGAAATCATACAATTCAGAAACAACAAAACCAATTTGCACAGTACTTAAAGTCGAGACAACCGACAAAGAAGATACCGACCAAATGACTACAACATACTTTCCTGCCACATTTTCACAATTTAAAGAAGGAATCCAACCAATCAATGAAGCCAAAGCACCATAATGATTAAGATGCCAAAGTGAAAACTAAAGAATTTGACATATCAAACGATGATCGACCAAAAATGGCAAAAAATGGCGATTACTGTAGTGAAGAACAAACAACCAAAATAGTAAACTTACTAAAAGAATTCCAGGATGTATTCGCTAGAGACTACAAAGATCTCAAAGGCCTAGTCCATGAAATGAGAAAAATGAAGATCGACATTAAACCTGATGCCCGACCTGTAAAGAAGAGACCATATAAATTAGCCTATAAATACAAAGAGATAGTCAAGAAAGAGATTGATAATATGCTTGCAGTAGGAATTATCTACCCTATTGACCAATCGGAATGGGCAAATCCAATGGTTGTACAACCAAAGAAACATGACCTGACAAAGCTAAGTATCTGTGTCAACTTCAGAGAATTAAACAAAGTCACCTTAACAGACCCATTCCCAACACCCTATGCAGATGAAATCCTAAATGAAGTCGCAAGACATGAATGCTACTCGTTTACAGACGGATTCTCAGGTTACAACCAAGTTCCAATAGCCAAAGAAAACCAGAAAAAGACAACATTCGTATGTGAATTCGGTTCATTTGGCTACAGAGTTATGCCTTTTGGTCTAAAAAATGCACCTGAAGTATTTTCGAGAATTGTGGTCAAACCATTTCAAGAATATATCTACAAAACATTGGAAGTATACTTCGATGATTGGACAATATACTCTATTCTAAAATATCACTACAAATGGCTAAGGCTAATGTTGTAATGATGCCGACAAATCCAGCTATCGCTGAACATAAGGAAATGCATATTCTTAACTCCTATAGGGATACTATTAGGACACATTGTATGCAAAGAAGGCATCAAGGTCGACTTTACAAAAATAAAAATTATCCTCGACTTAAAACCACCAGTGAATCCAAAACAAGTCAGGGTACTACTTGGTCATACAAGATATTACAAGAAATTTATGAGATGCTATTCATATATAACCCATCCATTAGAAGAACTATTAAAATGAGATCAGGAGTTCGACTGAATAGATGAATGTAAGATATCATTCGAAACACTAAAAAGCAAGCTAGTAGAGGCACCCATTCTAAGGTTCCCGAATCGGTTGATCAAATTTCACGTACACATCGACGCATCAGGCCTGGCAATAGGAGCGATCCTAACACAACCAGGGGACAACGGAATGGATTACCCCATAGTTTACAGCAGCAAAAAACTAAATAAGGCATAACAGAACTATTCGACAATAGAGAGAGAAGCATTAAGAATGGTTTTTGCACTACAGAAGTATCGACATTACCTACTAGCCAACCCTTTCATCTTTTATACCAACCACCAAGCATTAAAATACCTTGTCAACAAACCCTTACACCATGGGAGAATTTTTCAATGGCTACTACTATTCCAAGAATTCAAATTTGAATTCGTTGTTAGACCAGGAAAATTAAATGTCGGGCCTGACCACTAGTCGCGAATCGACATAGGAGAGGAGACGACAGGAGTCGAAGACGACCTACCGGATGCACACTTATTTCGAATAGAAGCAGTTCCAGCAGAATTAGAGGAAATAGATCAATTCTTAGAAAATGGTCAATCACCAGAGGGCATGAGCACGAAAAAGAAACAAATCTTGGCCATGAAAGTTGCACCATATAGCCTCATAAATGGATTTTTATATAAAATGGGCCTGGATGACATCCTCAGAAGATGCGTATTAACAAAACCATCAAAGCACTAACAGACCAGTTCAAAATTGACCACCGACATAGTACAACTTATCACCCTCAGTCGACTGGAGCAATTGAAGCTTTCAACAAAACACTAACAAAGGGTCTAACAAAAATATGCAATACCGAGAAATATGATTGGGATGAAAAGATACCTGCAGTACTATGGGCTTACAGAACAACATACAAGCGTTCGGCCAACCAAACACCATTCCGACTAGTCTATGGACAAGAAGCAGTTGTTCCACTACATTTTCGACAACAAACACCTATCATAGTGGATATTTTATATGTCAATGTCGAAGAAGGAAGGAAGGACCGACTGATGCAATTAAGATAGCTAGAAGAACACCGACTAATTGCTTTACAACATCAAGAAATCCAAAAATAGCAGTAGAAGGATTGGCATGATCGCAATATCAAAAACAAAAATCTATTGGTAGGGGACCTCGCCTTACTATACAATAGTCAAGTAAAAGGAAAATCCAAAAAGTTACATACATAATGGATGGGACCTTACATTGTCGAAGAGATTCATGCCAACAGATTAGTCTGACTAAGGACGTTGCAAGGCATAATATTTCAGAAACTTGTTAATGGCGCCCGACTAAAACAGTACAAAAATTAAAACAAGTTAAAAAAAATACATATAACGACCATAACTGTCAAAAAAAAAACTATAAAATATAAAAAACCTAAAAACAACAAAACAAAACCAACACCCATATCCCAGGATGACAGGAAATTTTGAAAAACATAATAACCAGTGCGTCGACAACCGACATCAAACCCATCAACATACCACCATCGACCACTCACATGATTAACATCGACCGACGACCTCGAAGGTCAAATCACACCTTCATGACTACGGTCAGAAGGAGCGCCAAAATCAAATCGCCATTAACGCAAACCCCAGAAACCGTGCTGGACCATCACTTTCGCCATTAATACATCCATCGACAGAAACGTCACCCGCTCCACCTATAAATATCAGACCAGGAAAAAGATCATTTATTGTGTTTTGAAGAGATAGAACAATTAATCAGTCAAAAAATTGAGAAATAAGAACCTGTAAGAAAATTCGACCAAGAGACCGACGAAATGGCCCTGAAGCAAATGAGAGCTGCAGCTGTAAAAACAAAAGAACTGCAATCCACTGAAACCCAATTAATAAGAAGACTAAGAAACGTCAAGAACGCTAAGGTACAAGAAAGCTCATGGGCGAAAACTTGGGCTGAAATCAAGGAATGGGTCTATGTCGACAAGAAACTGACACAACCAACAGAGAAGATAAACCACAGCTCCATTATGAACTACATGAACACACCGTTCATTGCGATTTTTGGAGCGATGAAAGAAACCGCGGTAAAATTCATTATCAGCTGATACCACAATGGAAAATTCTACTTCGACAGGCTAGTAAAAATCTTTGGTGAAGTCATATACAAGCTGACTGGTCTCTCAAACCAAGGTGACCCAGTCCTTGTCGGCATAAAAGAAGGACTGGTAGAACGATTAACTAGAACACCATTAGGAAAAAATTCAAAAGGGATAATGATCAGTCAGATACAAGCCCGAATGCCACAAATCGTGGCCAAAATCATAGCAACAGGGTTCACCCCTATAGGTCAAGGAAGTGACCTGAAGATAGATATGTTAGAAGCGGTAGACACAATAGCAAAAATAGGAAAGTGTATAGATGGGCTCAGTATGTCACCGACATGCTCAAATTTATCTGTGAGAAGTGTTAGGAGTGGACCGGAATTATAAGGTTCCCATCTCTGATAATCTGGATAGTGATGTACCACTTGTGCCCAGCTGGAGACAAGCAGTTCCAAGAACCAAAAAAATTCCACATGTGGAGGTTCAAGCCATTTGCGCAGACTGGAACATTGAAAGAATTAGCAAATGGAAAAGTACTGTTGGAAAACTGGTTCCAAAACTTAAAAATCCAGACGACCAGATGGAGGGTGCGTTAGAACATCCAAAGAAGTCTACCGAAAACAACACACATCCAACTAGGACTCGACCACACTGTAGTCTAGTATATGCAGGGAGAAAAAGCAAAATCAAAGCTTCTCGACTATTACCTAATAGTCGAAGAGATCTTCCTTGAGCTAGCTCGATAATCTGGTACAAAGTTATCAATACCAGCAAAGGCTAAAGAAGTAAACCTATCAATTGAAGAACCACTGACTAACCAGGAGAAGGGAGATGACTATGAACTCCGACTACATATTAACACCTTCGTGTAGGAGGAAACACCAGTAGAGGATATCAACAGACTATAATGAACAATAATACCACCAACGATCCAAAGGGGAAGTACACCAAATGAGCAGCAGGTAACCAAACCAGCTGAGAAAAATATCAGTCCAGTTCACCAACAGGAGGGAGGAGAAGGACTAGAGGAAGACATTGAACCTGACAACCCAGAATACGCTATAACCAAAGACAAAATAAAAAACTAGCAAGGGAAATAGCAGCCGCAAGAAAAAAGGCAACTCAGGAAAAAGGGAAGGGGAAGCGCAAGCTTATCCTCTCAGAATATGAAGATGAAGACGAATTAGTAGCTACAACCATCGACATCGTAGAAGACACTGTAGAGAACAAAATTCCAATCGAGACGTAGTTCAGACGCTTTGTCGATTCAAGAGCACAGCAAGGTCGGCCAAAAAAGGTAAAAAGTACAAACACTTCAACGACTGAAAACATTGTCGATTTAGTTTCTACACCTACACCCCCATCTCCAACCCAGATTACACAGGAAGACAATCCACAAATACCCACCATAAGCCCAGTAGACATTTGCAAAAATGTTATGCCAGAAACCCTAAAAGAGAGGTTCGACTAGGATGGGTGATTTCCAGGAATACATTGAAAAATCACCTGAACTACTCACCTCTGTCCAAAGGATTACCACCAAATTTCCACTGATTGAAGCTAGTGGATTAAGGCAGCTCTTCCCTCAACAACCTAGACAAATACCCTAGAAACCAAGATCTGTGGGAATGATCAAGTCAAAATTCTTGAGGAACCTCGACAAGACATCTCAAGTAATCGCAAGTCGCACTTCATCCTTTATCCCTTCCGATATCCCACACCCTCCATTAGCCAATGAACCAACAAGAGATGTGGAGGAAGAGAATCTGGAAGAAATCAATCGGGTGATCGACAACCTATCTTCTGACGACCTAGAGGATTCACCACCACAAGTCGAGGACCCAACTAACAATATCCCCACTACACCAATTACACTCGACCATTCACCATCTCCACCACCTCTTCCCAATCCAGAACCTTTACAAACCCCGAACCATCTGTACCTGAACCCTCTATACCAAATCCCCTAGATACACATCCAACTACAGATCTCACCCAAGAAAATCAACCAAAAGTTCCATAAGATCAGCAACTAGAAAACCCACCACAAGAAAATCAACCATAGGAGAATATACCACTTGTAGATGTACAAGCACAACACCAGACAGAACAACATAAACACAAGAGGAAAAGAGACAGAAAGAAGAAGGAACACAAAAAATAATCACAGTCGACAATGGTCCACATTAGCCAACTAGGGTCGACCACTGCAGTCAACGCAACAAAGCTAAAAGACGGAGAGTTGGGACAACTCTTAGAAACTCTGGCCACTAAAGCAAAAACAAGAAGCTAGATCAAATGCAAGGAGCTCGACGACATTGAGAAAGAACAATTCGAATTCCTATTAAAATGCAAGGACTTATCCCAATCTATAATACTAGGGCCGATGGAAGTCGGAACCGACAAGCCACTAGAAAAAGCATATCAACTATTTGAGAGTGTGGTGGCAACCTTACAAGTACACATGCAAAATATAAAAGAAGATAAAAAAGAAGAGACATCCAGATTATTAATGCAATAGTACACAACATTCTCAGAAGCTTGCAAAGTGTTGCAACACCACTTAGAAGAATCTGTCATTACAGAAGAGGTACTACAGGACTGGCCTACTTATTACAGACAAGTATTTCAGAAGACCCGACAGACTCAGGAATAGATTCAAGCATTGGAAAAGAGAAAAAGCACTGAGAAATATAATACAAGATCAAATCGTACTGGAGATAGCCAAATTATAGAGACTGGAAAGACAAGCACACCGGTGGGTGCATCAAGCACTCCCAAGCTTGGAGAAACTACATACCATTTGCCCGCAAATGAAAATAATAATGGAAACAACAGACAAAAAAGACCAATTCATGGGACCCGACATGGAAACAATATCAGACCTTTCCGTTCAGGAGAAGATGTTGACTTTATCAAGCATCACAACACTAACCATCGACATCCAGAAAGTACTACAATGTTGGACATAATTTCAACATCAACTGGCCGTTATGCAGAAGAAATCGTTGAAGTATGCATAGAAAAGTGACCAACCATCCGACTGCATAGCCCATGAAAACAAACAATAAAATAACTATATTAGAGATTAGGTCGGCTGCATAAGGTTGTGTCGGTTGACCGAACCGACAGGTAGTTATATGTAACTGTTTGTAAATCATATATATTAGGATGTTGAGCCAAATGAGAACTTGGTTCAGTTCTGTGTTTGTATGGACCCTCATGATATAATATAATATGTTATTCTACATCTATGTTCTTGTCTCTTGTGTCTGTTATGTCTGTATGATTCAATGTGTATTATTGGTAACCCTCTGTGATCTGTGATATTACAACAGACATCAAAGGAAATTGGGTAGATTGACATTTTGAACTGCCATAATGGCTTAACTCTCAAAAATTTTTGTTGTTGACAGAGCTAATTGTGAACGCCCCAATTCATCATCCAATTAAGGACCGTTGGGGATGGGTTAATTCTGGAAAACACACAGCAGCGTAGGATATTTCGCTCTCCAATTCGAAATGCACCTAGCTCAAAATTTGCCTTCAATGCATCCAACAAAACTTTGGAAATCTGTTTGGAGTTCTCCAGGTGTGCCAAAGGTCAATTTTTTCACATGGTTGGTAATGCACAGGAAGGTGTTGACTGGTGACAATTTGGAAATGAGAGGGTTGTACGGCCCTTTCAGGTGCTATTTATGTCAACTTACTGCAGAAAATTCAGATCATTTTCCTGTTGATTGCGTCTTCACTTAGCATGCATAGGTGTTGGTTCTTAAAGGATTTCCAGTGTCTTCCCCCATGAACATTGAAACTGATAATTGTTTTTTAAACTAAAAGTCCATATATCCAAGAATTGGTTCAATTAGTCCTAGATGGAGTAATATTTGGCAAGCTATCGCAAAATTCGTATGGTGGAAAATATGACTTGCTTGAAATGATATAATTTTTAATAACATATTTTGGAAGCCATAAATTGTAGCAACAAAAGAAAATTTTATGCTACTGGAAGCATTGGAAAATCAAATTAAAATTGACCTCTCAACAGTCGAATACCAATGGATTGGTTCATCGTAATAGGAAAAACCACAGAAGAATTTTGGCAAGCCCTTTATAAAATCAAAATGGCAAATGAGACTACTGGAAAAGGAATTTTCAAAATGGTGGAAAAGACAAAATAAAGAATTAGTTTTTTTCGATGGAGCATCGAAAGGAAATATGGGGATAGCCGGAGCAGGGGGTATGTTGTACTATCCTGGAGGAATGTCATAAACTAGTTTCAGTTGGGGCATAGGACAAAGCACGAATAATCAAGCAGAAATACTCGCTCTTTTAAAACCCTGTCAGCTAGCAAAGGAAGTCGGACATAAAGATGTGCAAATATTCGGTGATTCAGAAATATTAATTAAAGTTGTAAATACTGATAAACAATTCAGCAATTTTTCCTTGAATGGGATTATGCAAAGGATTCAATTCATTTTGACTAAATTTGACTCTGTTTCCCTTTTTCATATTCTTCGAGGATTGAATAGGAAGGAATATTCTAAGTCTAATCGGGGTTGTCAACTTCCCAGATGAATGCTAAGTTTGAATGATGGACCTAGCTTAAAGCATCGAATTCCATAAAAAAAAAGCTTATATTTTTTCTTCTCTAGAAACTGAGTAGTTTTGCAATGAATAAAATGTAATCATAGACATACTTGTAAATTGGTTGATGGTTTTGGCCCATCAAATTTTTGATAGAAAAAAAATTACTCGTTTTAGTTTAAAAACAAAACTTTGAAAACATCCTCCCAAGTTTTGGGTAGAAACTTATGTTGAATTGTTAAGTTTGAGTTTTCTAACAATATTTATTTTAAAATTCCATTTATTATTTAAAAAAATTAAACTCTCTCTACTAATTATCTTTAAAAATTTTAGAAAAATTATTAATTTTAATAATTATAATTTAAATTATTAATTTTAATAATTATAATTTTTAAATACTAAATAATTTTTAAATTTTTATAAAAATTATTAATTTTAATTATTAAATAAATTACAACATTACAGCCATAAATACTAAATATTTATGCTGTAGGCGTTTTTCTCTCTGGGGTTTGCTTTATAAACATTGTTCATTTTGTCGTCCTTGCAGCCAATTAGAATTCACCACATAATCCTTCTCTACCAATCAAAATATGCCAGGTTTCTGTTGCTTCGGTTGCGTGTTCAGGAGGTTCATGGGTCTGGTGGTGACTTGCCTCGCCAAAAACTCTGCGCTCCCAGAGGCCTTAATTTTCGTTCATGTTCGTTACATTCAATTGCTTCACCAAACCATGGATGAGGAAAGTACACAGATACCAGGCATGGGGAAGTCCTACTTGCTTTTTCTACATTGAACAATAATTCTTTTATTGCAAGCAAGTTGGAGGTATAACGTTTTCAATTTTAGGATTTTTCTTTTTCCAATTTGGGTTTTTGCAGTAAGGCACTTTTGGGTTATGTAATTTCCAATAGGGTATCTTGTAGCAATTAGCATTTGGGTACTGCTATTAATAGCATGGGTTTTGCAACAAGACAATTTTATAGTAGTGGGGGTTTTGGCACATCGATTGTTTAACGAAATTTTGGGTCGAGGAAAGATTTGGTGTTTTCCCAATCTTTGTTTGTTTCACATCAATTGTTTGATGAAATCACCAGCTTAGAAAAACAACGAGATTTCAACTTAAATTCACTAGCTAGAATGGAGAGAATCCTTATGATAAATTGAAAGAACAACTCCTTGTGGTATCGGGTTGTTAATGCCACTCTTCCACTAAGACCTGCTCCAAGAGTCTCGAGAATGCATTGAACATCAACTTTGACACCATCAACTCCAACTGCTTCCTGGTAACTGTGCAATTCGTTGTAGAACTGGAAAACTTTCTTAGGATTCACTAAACCAAGTCCTTGAGTGGTGAGATTATCCGTGTGCAATCCTGGCTCATGGTTCAATACACTTGGCGAAGTTACGTGGCACTTCAGTTTAGAATCGTAATGCTCCATTCCAGAAACACCTGGTTTAACTACTCCCCGGTATCCTGTAATTGGGTGCCACACATACACATACCTACCAATGGAAGGGAAGACCAAGAGAGTAAGATGATGAAGAAAATAGGTAGTCAAATAGAAAATGATACAGAGATTGAAATTAAATTGGGGGAATTTGGGGTAATATTTTTTAAGAGAAAGCCTATTACTTTAAATTATGCTTCTCTTTAGCAATTCGAACTACACGTTGAATGCCCAAAGCTGGGTCTTCCTTTTGTTCACCTTCATTCCCATTCTTTTGGAATTTGTGATTCTCTTTTATGTGACTCAAGCTCCTTAAAACCCCGATCAACGCAACAGAGTAACAATAGTTAGGTTTTCACAACAACCAGTGATATATTTATAGCTTCGAAACTACATACATGTGAAAAAATATCTCTCTTTTTCAGGAGCATCTTCTTTTTTCTTTAGTATGTTAAATATGTTCACAACAACCAATAATATATTTATAAAAATATAATCTCACGATTTTTCAAGAGCATCTTCTTGTCTTTGATCCGTGCCAACAGATTTCCAACCATCATCAATAATGACAAAATGTGGCGGGGTGCCTCCTTCTGACAAGTTGTAATATGATTCATATGTAAGAAGCTTACCTTACTCTAAAGCCTACAACCACAATAAGAATTGCAGTAGATTCCTGTAGAAACAACAAAGAACATGGAAGAATTTCCCAAGCTAAGCTTATGCTTGCCACTGGGGTTACCGAGTTTTTTTGATGATATAATGGACACTGATTTTACCTCTTTAGCCCTTGTTCTACACCCTCTACTGAAACCTCAGTATAAAAGGAATCTCGGGTACACCATCCAAACCAATCAACAATGCTAGGCATATGTATATTTGATTAAGAATAGAAGTTGTTAAATATTTTTAGACAAGATAATCGGATTGATGCCAATGTCTCTAATAAAAAATGTATTTGAAAAACATAAGAATATGTGCAGGAAGTGACAAAAATAAGGGGATAAACAGAAATGAAAATATCAGCCAGACCTTTTTCTCCTCTCTATGACGGAATGTCTGCAGGTGAAGCTCCATGGATTTGAAATATTGAGAAAAATCACATTGTCCGTATGATTTATTTCAATGATGCCTCAATCAGGAAAATGAAAGCTCAAACTGCATGATCAGACATCATAAATTTGCATAGAGTAGTTATAAGCATTAGTTTCAGACTCACTTTATCCCATCTATAATCACTTTAAATGGATCCATTTCAACATTGATAAGGAGCAAATGTGTAAAGGACATTTCTTCGACGGTAAGATCTCCTGCATTGTGCATTAACGCATGCAAATGTTACACAACGCTTTGGATTCTTGAGCAACGATAAGCAAAAAATAGAGGCAACAAAGCTTGATTCAAGGAGGAGTGAGGAAAAATAGGTCCATACCACTCTCTAAGCAGAGCTCCAATGTATCATTTTCGTTTCCTTGTAAACATGCCTTGAAGGAACCCTCCATGAGGGGCAAGAAAATAGTGTATATTGTCTGCTCTCCCTCCTCATCAGCATTGCTTTCTAAAAGCAAAAATCTATGTTACCATAAACAAGAAATGGGAACGGTACGAGAAACTAAGTTTAGAGGTTTCGCATACAAGAAACAAGAAGAGAGAAAAAATCACAATTAATTCAGATTTTAGTAAATATATAATATTAGTTTACTGAAGTTTACATGCAATTCTATATTATTAAAAAAAAAACAAATTTAAAGTATTGAAATTCACATTTAATCCCAAATTTGCAGTTCAATTTACAATTTTAACTATGTTAATAGATGTCTTGGCATGGATAAATGAATGGAAGGCATGGAGTGGACATCGTCATTAAGTACAAATTTTTGTGCTGAGCATGAACAAGTTTAGGATCATGTGTAAGCGATCATAGTGCTCTGCAGCTTCGGGTGTCAGACATTCAATTTTATCTCTGGTATGTTGGAATTCATAACTCATTATTTCTTAAAGCAAATGTTAAGAATCCAACTGCATACAAGCATCTTGATGTATAGTATTGAATGATTTGCAATTTGGGGTTTGCAAAATTCTAAATGGACAATTTAAAAAATTACTAAAACCAAAATTTGTATTTTGTTTATTGACATAGAGGTGTAAAGGTTAAGCATATCTTAGCCAACATCCTATCCATGTAATCAAATGATCTATTCATATTGAAGAAAACTTAGAACCATTTTTTCTGTTTGAATTATATATTTATTTTTGCATATTTTCTTTTAGTTTCAAATATATAATTACCAACCTCTTTAATTTCCAAAACAATTGTACAAAAATAGAGTGGTTTCAATAACCACCAAAAGAGTAACAATAATCACAGTTCAAAAAATAATAAATGAACTTCAATTATTTCCACACCACACTTGATGTTTTATTGATGAATTGGATTCCTGGAAATAAATGTATTCACGTTCCATGCTTGAGCATGTAGATGCCTAATAGTGTTGAAAACAAGAGCAAAATACAGCACGAAGCTACATTACATCTATGCTTACCTTTCACAGGTTGTTAACATTAGGCATACATAACTTCTAAAAAGTGAACAACCTTAGATTTTAAAGTCTATTTCATTATCAGAGTTCACGAATCTCTAACAAACATTGGAAAATATTTTTTAAAGTCATCCAAACATCTACATTAAAGATCCAATTCTTTATCCTAAAGGCCTACCATATGTGTTGCAACCTCTCGTTCTTCGTCATTGAGAACAAGATATTGGTTCCTGTCTACCATTTGGAAATCATAAAATGTTAATATATAGAAGGAAAATTTCGAAGGCTCTAAGGCCTTTGTGGGTGTTGAGAGGATTGCCATGTTCTTTCCTTTTTACCCATACTTGCTAAAACGATCAGACATGTATTTCTTGATTTTTATTATACAGATTTCATGTGTCTGAATATGTACATTTTATATAATTTTCTCTAAATATTCAACATGTTTACATCCATATTTATCAGTCCAATTTTGACATTCTGGTTAGTGAGTCAAAGTCCAGTTGAGGAGCATGAATTTGAGGACACCATGATGGATAAAAGAGATTCTGAACCTTGGGATAATGGCATAGAGATGAATGCTTATTCCAAAGATGTTTTAGCTGATAAGTAAAATAAATTACATATCAGATAAGGGATATCATGAAAGTCAAAGCAATGATGAGAGTTTGATTCATTTGAGTGTTCTATGGGTAAGATGTCCATTACCCAAATTGATAAAACATTTATAATGCCTCCAAATTTTCTTGTCGCATCAAAATTTGGAGGTGAAGTCTCATCCCCATCCATATCCTCTTGACTAGTCGCAAAAGGGGGTTGATAATACATATCAGAGTTTTGAAGCAATGCATCTGTTGAGATTACAGCATCAGGAGTCATTCTCCAGTCTTGTAAGTAATAGCAAGACACTAGACTTGTGTATTCCTACAAATATCCTCATCTAATTGAGGTGGTGATGTTGGAAAGTCTTGTGAATAATATCAAGATAGTAGGATTGTGTAGTCCTACGAATATCCTCATATGATTGAGGTGGACAATAGGATTTTCTAGTCCTACGAATATCCTCATATGATTGAGGTGGACAGTAGGCTTGTGTATTCCTATGAATATCCTCATGTTGTGAGGTGTTGTACTTTACTATGTAAAGTAGATATACTATCTGATGTATGGCTAGTCATGGTCAACAGGTGCTACAAGTCTCCTTTAGGGATTAACTACCCCTAGAGTGATTTACTTTAACATGTGACTATATGACCTAGGGCAATACATATGATCATAGGTTTGGAAATGATCTTATGAGTATGATATGATAAATATGATTATTTAATGAAAACACATATGGACCGTGCAAAGATATTTAATATAAGTACAGATAAAGAGAGAGAACTCGAATTGCATATGTTTCCACCAAGTAAACTCGAATTGATTAGATATTGATTGAGTATTAGTTATGGTAAACAAAGTTCAGTTAATTAAGGAATCAACTCCTTGATTTATGCAAGTGATTGTTGGAAATAAACACTGATGGAGAAGCACTAGTTCTGTTCGGTTACATTCAGTTACTGTTCAGTTACATTCAGTTCGGTTACATTCAGTTACTGTTCAGTTACATTCAGTTTTGTTTAGTTACATTCAGTTATGTTCAATTACATTCAGTTTAGTTTAGTTACACTCAGTTGTATGCAGTTACACTCAGTTCCATTCGATCAGATGCATGTAGTATCATTCTATTTAGCTTAGTTAACAACTTAGTTAAAGTTAGTTAATTAATGGAAGACACATATATTCTTGTGGGAGATAATTATGGAGTGCCAGCTTGACACCAAATCATGGGGGTGCATGATTGAAAATGGATCAGTGTTCAAAGTGTTAACAAGTTGTTGCTACATGAAACCATTCTATTTTTGTTGTAAAACCTAATTTGACTTGTTATTAAAGTGCTATGCACTTGGCAAGTTAGATACAGTGTTTCATTCGATCTCCACTCTCTGGTGCTCTCTATTAAATCAATCTACTATTGTGTTGTAATCATTATCTGCTACTAATCTATCATACTCTAAGATTGTTTGTTGGGTTTTTTATCCTCTGAATCAGTAGAGGGTTTTCCCAGGGTATATCCTGTGTTCTATGGTTTGATTTATGTCTTTGTATTATTGATGAGATTTATATGCACTGTTATTATGGATTAAATTTTTTAGAGTTCAAGTTTCTTCATATTTTTCTCAATCACTAACATGGTATAAGAGCAAGGGCGTGCAAGAGCTTAGTTTGCGCAAGCAACTAAAGCCTATGTGATCTTGAGAAGTATTGAGGAAAGAGCTTGGAGCCATGGCATTGATCTCCATCCAACCAAAAGACCAATTTGAATATACTTCCAAATTGAAGGCAAGAGTGTGAATCATTCTTGAGGAGAATGATCTAGATGTTTACTTGACCTCAGTGAGTGAGGACTCTTTATGTAGGGCGAATTAAAGAGCAAATAGGGATGCACAATTTCTGTCACTTTTCAAGAGACAAATTTCACGAAGACGTTTTGATCAATCCGTGAGGAATCGGACAAAACGGTTAAAAACCTACTTCGGAAATTGGCCGATTTAGCTTATAGAAGAGAATATTTCAAAAATACACAATTGTGTGAGAGATACGATCAACTATTTGAAGATGAAATTCTTATAATTTGTGTTATGGCTTTTTTCTCAAAGTGGACCAATTGATGGAACAACCCCAAGAGTTGTAAGTTGGATATTATCATTATTCAATGGATCTTGTGTATAATGAGAGCCTCATAGAGTTGAGATATCATCCAAAGAAGAGGATGATCATTGGAAGAAGTTTTCTTTGAAATAAAAACATTCGCTTCAGGTTGCATGGGATCCAGTTTCTCCATGCAGAGATTTGCTACCTCCTGCATGCACTCAAATTTGCAAAGAGATCAAGACCGAGGGACTACAGTAATCTCCACACGGAACCAGAGATCAAGAGGGAGCATGCAAAGCAATAAAAAGATAAGTACCCAATTTTTTTATTATATGCTATTTAGATCTATATGATTTTGAATGGTTTCATTATAGTCATATAGAGGATGCATGATTGTTCATAAGATATGAATATAGAACATGCATGATTATTTTATAAAATATGAATATAGAGCATGCATGATTATGAATATAAATGATGCATGATTTTTTCATAAAGATATGAATATAGAGTTGCACGCGTGTTTCATAAAATGCATGATTGATTCATGAGATATGAATGTTGGGATACATGATTATTTAATTATCAT
Organism: Pseudotsuga menziesii; assembly: GCA_001517045.1. Classification (NCBI taxonomy): domain Eukaryota; kingdom Viridiplantae; phylum Streptophyta; class Pinopsida; order Pinales; family Pinaceae; genus Pseudotsuga; species Pseudotsuga menziesii. The sequence continues at coordinate 59,298 of LPNX010648111.1, read as the reverse complement.
ATGCTCTTATATATTCAGATTAGGTTTTATTACAATCTGTATTCCTGGACTTGGAATTGTGTTTAGCATATACATTGTTGTTCCTATCTTTATTGGAATATTATTAATCTCATGAGTCCAAATTTGCGAGATGATATAAATATTGATATAAGACTTATGTAGAAATGATACAAGGTTGAAAACATCATTCATAAGACATGATATTTAGGGCAGCATGATTGATTCATGAATTGTGAACATAAGACTACATGATTGGCTAGATAGAGGGCTTCATGCTTACCTCATGATATATGAACACGGGGCTGTATATTTCTTTCATAAAATGAATTTTTGGACTGATATAGGGTTGCATATCAGTACATAAGATTATAATAGGTTATGATAAATCAGTTGGTCAATATATGTACATAACTAAGTAAATCTTTATTAGTATATTGAAAGTATTTCATGTGAATAAAATTCATGAGTATGAAATGATTCTAACCATAAGAATAATTTGTCTTGTAGGGAAAATTAATATGCCCTCCCCTACAAGTAAGGAAGGACATGAATGTGGAGTCATTCTGATGGCTGAGCCTGGAAGAGAACAATTTGGGAGGTTCCTATGTCTCTTGGAAAACAAACAAAATAGATGGATTAATGAAGATATTTTATCTTCTTTAAATTCATGTGTCAAATAAGAGATTCATATATAGATGAGCATAAATCTTCATGATGGAGGACCCAGATTATGATTCGCACATTTACATGGTGAGAGGGAGTTGTCAGTCTCTCTAGATACTGAAGAACCACTATAACTGGTTGATGTACCTCCTGTAAAAAGGGAGATATGCATGATGATCATATTCAAAAGGAAGTTGATCGTTGTATTCTAGAATATTGTTATGATTCTTATGATTAGTGGTGTGGCGGTCACCAAACAAATATTTTCCTCAGTTAAGGAAAAAATGCATAGTAAAAGAGCCTGAAGGGTTTCAGGATGATGGACTACAAATCTATGGCCACACATATGAAGGTAAATATGAAATTTCATAATTCTTATTTCATATTTGGAGGATCTCAAGTCAGTTGAGATGTATTTGGTTAGTCCCAGGTCCCAGGATCTGTTATGTGCTTTTCATTTTGTACATAGACATGTACAAAGCATGTGTTGTGGGACCTACTTGGTACAAGTGTATGTGAACTCATATATATCTTGATTAGTGAAATAGAGTTTTAAAGATATATGAAATCTGACTAATATAGTGATCAAGGAAGATCACATGTGTTACTCTAGATAGAGAATGTTGAAAAGCAGTAAATATTTTGAGGGTCCTAGTCAATTATATTTAAGACATGGACATATCCATAGATGAGCAACATTGTTAACATTCTTATTAAGCTTCTTTCCGGGAAAATCTTGGTATTGTACATAATAAACTCCTCTAGTTGAAGAGGGAGTATTGATGTGTCTTCATAGGCGACAACAGATAAAGTCCCCACCAATTAGTCATCATACATGACTTAGGCATGCGAGGGCTATGATAGCTTGTGGAGAGAATCCACATGAGAAGAGACATGGTCAAAAGTCTTAGAGACTATTTATAGTCTGGACTATTAGAGAACAGTTAAAACCTCTCGGAGAGGTAGTTGGGGTAATGCAAATATAAAGAGAAGGATCACTAAGAAAGTGATCATGACTTGAAGAACATCACAGAGAATGGAAAGCTCACAAAGAACTTCTCCAGATAACAGAAGATTCAAGAAGTCAACAAATGTTGAAGAGTGAAAGAAAAGATAAGTATTTATTTCTGCATGTTATTACACATTTGTTGTATAATGTTGTATGTGATGGATTTAAAAATCCATGGTTTCTAGTTTAGAGAAACTTTATTCTGGATTGGATCCATACTATGCTACTTTCACTACAACAAAAACTGGATTTAGCGTCGAATTTAGCACCGAATTTTAGTGTATTTTTTTCCCAATTGTGGTGAACAATCTGGCGCTAAACCTGGTGCTATTGTACATTTTCGTAAAATGTTGTCTATTGCATCTTTTTTTTCGTCCTTTTTAACATCCATTTTTGCATCCATTTTTGCGCCCAATTTTTTGCATCTTTTGTTACGCCTTTATTTCCGCCCAATTTTACAACTTCTATTGCATTTTTTTTGCATCCTTTGTTACATCCTTGTTTGCACCCAGTTTCACGCTCATTTTTGCATCCAATTTTGCGTCTTATTTTGCTCCTAGTTTTTCATCGAGTCTTGCACCCAATTTTGCACCATGTTTTGCATAAAATTATGTGTCCAATTCTGCATCTAACGTTGCATCTAGGATTGCATCCAATTTTCGGCCCAATGTTGCGTCTAGTTTTGCATCCAATTTTACTTATAATGTTGCATCCCCATTTGCATCTAATTTTGTATCTTGGTTTACGTCTTTTTTTGTATCCATGTTTGTGCCTAATGTTTCATCTCGCTTTACGTCGTATTTTGCATCTAGGTTTGCACCTAGTGTTGCATCTCGATTGATTTCTTTTTTGCATCTATGTTTGAGCCCAATGTTGCACCCAGTGTTGCGCCTAAGGTTGTGCCTAGTTTTGCAGCCATGTTTGTATCTAATATTGCATCTATTTTTGTGTCCAAAGTTGCATCCCATATTGCATTCAATATTACTTCTAGTTTTACATCCAATGTTTTGTCCCATCTTCCATCCAATATTGTGTCTCATTTTAAGTTTTTGTTTGCACCAAGAGTTCCTTCCATTTTTGCACCTGGTGTTACACCTAGTTTTATGTCCGTCGATACACCATATTTTGTGCTCAATTTAATGTCCAATTTTATGTCTAGTTAGGAGTCCACTTTTCCATCTACTGTTGCGTTTAGTTTTGGACCTAGTATTGCATCTAGTTTTGAGCCATTAATTGTGTCTAGTATTGAGTATCTTTTTGCATCCAATTTTGCGTTGTGTGACATCCATTTTTTTGTCCATATTTGCGTCTGACTTTTGCATCCACTTTTGTGTTTGGTGTGACGTCCACTTTTACATCTTGTTTTGTATTTAGTGTTGCATCTAATATTGCATCCATCTTGCACTACTACATTTTTTACCTTTATAAATACATTCGAATATCATTAGGGCATGGAGGAATCGAACCACCAACCTTCTTCTTGTAAAACAAGCGCTCTTCCATTGAGCTAGCACCCTTTAAGAATCGGGAAGAGGAGCAATATTAACACATAGATTTGATCATTTGTAATTCTAATAAAAGACAATAAGATCCAAAGACATTCAAGCTTAAAATCCAATTTAATTTTTCAAACACACTAATAAGCACAAAAATATACCGTCCTTAGGAAACAAAATATCGTAAACAGTTACGCAATCTATTAAAGTGGTCCACAAAAGAGTCTTATAGAACAACATAATGCATTGATGCATACCTAATAACCTAAAATTGATATGGACAAAGAATAAGGGATGTGTTTAAGAAATAGTTGTAGAATCCAATTGAGGATGTGTGTGTTGCTACTTAAATTTTGTTATTCATTGATGAGGTAATTTTGTTCAGCAATGGGATGGTAAGAGAAGAACTCATGAATGGTTACTAAAAGAAGATGCCTACAAACTAAATAGTGCTACAAACTAAAGATAAACTTAGGGAATATTTCTTAAATCTGCCAAGAAGTACATATAACTCCATTATACCTACCATCTACAAAACCTGTACCTACTACAGCTTCAAAATCAACCACTATCTATAGAATAGAGACAACACATTCACATCCTAGCTAGAATAGACCAGACTGTAGTCATGGACTATTAGGGGAGGGTATGCACATTCAAAAATAAGGTTTATCAACCCCAGAGGAATGATGCCTAAGTGAACAGTCCAAGAGCAGCCCAAAGAAATGAACACGGTCTACTTTATCAACAACAAAATGGAATTATCATGCATTCTTCATGTGCTAACAAATGGAATTCAATTCAAAGGAAATTGTGAAATTATTAGTGAGTCCAATATTACTACAACAATAATCCAGTTCAAATGACGAAGAAACCATTTCTTAGCTAGATTCAAGGTCCTTGATTGACTTGGAGTAATGTTGGTGGTAGCATTTTGAATGAAGACTGAGCCAAAGAAGTTGAATGGAACAATGGCCAATAGGTGGGGAGGAAGAGGTTCAGTAAGAAACCACCAACAATCATCATAATAGATGAAGCAAAAACCTAAAAGAAGTGAAAAAACCATCAAGTTGAGATTTAATATAAGAATGTGAAGTTCTTATTAGGAATGTGGGTCTTCCTAAGTTTCGATATGTCTCATTAGAAATCTAGTAAAAGAGACTTTCAGAAAATAAAAAATTCTAATCTCCAGTGTTGTTAATTTTTCCCTTCAAGGCAACTGTAGGGAAATGTATTAGAGAGTTTGAATTAAATTTGAATGTCCTTGTTTCAAGTTGTGTGGTGAGCAAAAGAAACTGTAGTAATTATCTGTAAAATCACTTAAGTGTGAAAAGAAAAAATAATAATGCTTAGTGAAGTGGTAGAAAAAATAACACTATTTGGTTATTCATATATTCATGTTGCGTCAAGTGGTAGATATAGGAAACATGCTCTAGGGGGGCCTACCACATACATGAACATATAAATGCATTTGGTATGGCCCTGAAACACATCTGGTACAAGGTGTAATAAAAGCTGGCAAATCCAAGCTATCAATAAAATCCTGATTGCAATTTATGGAGGGAACATAAGAGCAACTCTCATGAATTAACTCAAGGTGCATTTCCAAGACTTCAGATGATCAGGAGAAATTTACTGAGGACAATAACAACCATTTTTGTTCATAATATATACTTAACAGTTTGAACATTCATGCATATAGACCTCATGATTCCTAACACATCATCTACACAACTATTCACTTGCAACAAATCCATTGAAGAAAAGATAGAAGATTACATTGAAATGAAATAGAAATCATCAACAAATAGCATCATGAGGCCACTACTGCATTCATTCTCGTCATCAGCAATAACATTTGTTCAAGACTTTATATTATTTTAGTGCAAACAAGTTAATAAAAGGTTAAAGGCTACAAAATGCAACATAAAGTATCTATTTGGTAATACCCAAAATATACCACTACATTATGAATCCTTCTTTTCTAGGGAAAACTATCACAGTTTATTACTATATAAAGCACAAAAATGATTTCTATGGGTGTTGTAGCACAAAATACAAAATATAAATATTACTTTGCTTTGTAAACCAAAAATGCTTTCTATGGGTGTTGTAGCACAAAATACAAAATATAAATCTTACTTTGCTTTGTAGACCAAATCTTAAGCTATCCACTAAACATAATGCCCCTTTTATGAAAACAAATATAGTCTTCCTTTAAGATCTTTTAAAAAACTAAAACTATAAGATAAAAAAACACAACTGGAAAATTTTGAAATAAAACTACAAAGGTCAGATCTAGAAACCTCTGGCATGCCCTCATTGAAATTTACAGCGAGAAGTACCCCAAAGTGGATAAGTAATACCTCTTTGGATATAGCATCAACTCATTGGTTTAATTCTCTGTAATGTGGTAGATTTTGAAAGTATTGAAGATCTCAACTATCTCCTCAAGACATTATGAAGCCTTTAGATTATATACTTGTAATCTCATACATTGGGTTCATGTTGGTTGTTGTCCAGTTGCCAATGTAGTAAAGGCAATATTCTAGTCAAAAAATTGTTTGATACTCAATAGTGTGCGGTCTTTTTTCAACGCAAACCTCAAAACTTTGGATTGTTCTGGATTGTCTAGATCCTACCTCTTGTGGTCCCTATCTTTCTTTATTTTTCTAATTGCTTAATGTGCACTAACTATACAAGTTTGTGCCTTTTCCTTGTTCGGTGTATCTATGTCAGAGACTCATACTTGTGTCCACTTGACTATCTGCAAAATTATTTTTCCTTTATAGCTCTTTGCATTTTTCAATGGTGTTTGGCCTAAAAGAGCATAATTATTACTACACCTTACACCCAAGTTGGAAAACATGATGGCCTAAAATAGCATAATTATATAATGCTGTATAAATGAAATTGAAAAGTGTTGAACATGGGTATTGATTGAACACCTTTATGAAGGTGCGTAAATGTAGGGGCCAGTAGCAAAAGAAAGAGGGGCTTCACAGTAATGGTGAACAAGGCAAGAGAACAACATCAAGACATTGCAACTGTATTAAAGCTGTTGGGCACACATTTAAACACATATAAGCACAATGCCTTAATGAATATGTCACCCTCAATCTTAGACAAAATTTTCATTTGGAATATAGAAAAACAACAATAAATAATCTTGTTTTCACAATAAACAGTCATAAAAATAGGTCTCTCACAACAGTCTGAGGTGTGGGATTAGTCACAAAAGAAAACCCCTATAGCAACTAGCATTATAATATGGGGAGATTTCCAATAGGTAACGATGTTGTAGACCTATATCTTTCAGTGTTCCCTGTAGCAACTTCAACATCAATTGGAGACCAAATGACAACCTTAAATCAATTTAGGTTACAACAATAAAAAACAGTAATTTGAAGACTAAAAAGGATTGCAGCTGTGGCATAAACATGTTTACCCTTGGATGAGTATGATGGTGCTATCATGGAGTAGATTGGGACCGAATTTGTCACTTTATCCTTGTGTTTGCCTCTGCTATCTCAATGAAGAAAATCTTGGGGATTTTTATATGGTTGTTTAAATGTACAAGGATGAGGTTGAAGAAGCTATTAGGTTGATGGCATACCTGGGCACAATTCTTGGTGGTCCCATGGATATAAGAAATAGTGAGGAGACTTATACCAAATTCTGGAAAGAATTATACCCATATCCTGGAGGTGATTTCCTGTAGCAACGAGTCATCAGTAGCCATGAAAGGGGCCAATTTGGATTTTGAGGCCTTACTGTAGCTTGTATTATGGAAGTCGTCACTGTCTCAACACACTTCTGTTAATTATTTCTAATAATGATGCACTCTAAGAAATTTCTAGGTATCAAAAAACATTATATTGGCATCTTTTCAGATCTGCGTAGACATCTGGGTTGAAGCAGCAAACAATATCCAAATTTGGGCATATTTTGATGCAACACTGATTAAGTCTCAACATCATATGAAGCATTTTTTTATTGCACATCCTAAAGACCTATAAAAGCACAAATAACGCCACATTATTTCAAATTTGGGCATGATTTCAGAATGTTCATATAGCATGTAAACAAGCAGTGAATTTTAAATTTTGGGCATAATTGTGTATAGAACAGTAGTAAAAAGAATTTATTTCCAAATCGTTTGTAGTAGGATATTGGACATCCATATCTAAGAGTCTTTACATGCTCGATCCATCTTCTTGTGAGATGGATCCATGCCCCTTTGTAGTATGGGACCCAAACATCGTTGGCATGTTTTCTCACTGTTTTGGTGCCAATCTCATGAGACCCCCCCCAAAAAAAACCATAAATCAATTTTAAAAACCGTAACTGCTACCTATATAATAGCCACCACGTCAAGAAAAATACACATTATTTGGCACTAGGCATAGTTTCGCATTTGGCCATCATGCTGCATCATCAGTCACTGTGTGAAAAAGTAGCATTTGTGTCTTCTATGATGAGGACCATGGTGCATTCAATAGTCACAATTAAGTCAGGTCCAAGGCACATCAAAGAGTCGTGGATGAGTGAGGTGCATTGAGGACTTCAACATTGTCAATAGTGCATTGTGATAAATAGTGTGAGGAGACTTTCCAGCATTTGGTCATCTTAGCATTGTTAACAGTAGGGTGAGAATTCGTGAGCAACTAATAGAATTTGTCATTTTCTCAAACCAACATTTTCCAGGCATGCTTATCCACTAAATTCTGTTGTTTGATTTCCTGAAATGTTGTAAGTTCTTCTGTGTGGTTTCCAAAATTCTGCAGCATGATTTTACAATTTTAGCTACCTATGAGGTCTGTTAAATCCTAATAGCAATAGCTTATCGCATGACATGTTTAATGTTTTTTTCGAGACTTCAGTTATAAAGAACATTGGCTGAGTTTTGTTACCTATAACTCGTTGAACAACTGAATATACTAAGGTAGTAACGTCTAATATACTATAGTATAGAGCCTAGACTATATAACAAATCCAACAAACAGTAAGATGCAGAGCTGTCCCAGATTGACCTCCATTTTGATTGAAAAATAAATAAATACTAAAATATGAGAGATTGCTAGGAGGCAAAACAATTCACAATTGGCCTACATTTTGATTGAAATAAACCCTAGAGTCTAGGCATTGCTAGGAGACGAAACATTCCAGGATTGGCATTTTATTACAGTTCTTGGCTCCGAGTTTAGCCAAATCTATCTGTGGTATGCTTGTGTACCATAAATGTACCTTAGTCTTGTAGCGTGTATGTATCATTGTTTGAATACATTGTAGTGAGGATTATGTTTTATATTTTTTTAACATATAATATTCCTACTTTTCCTTTTCTAGCCTCTCATTGACCTCTTTATATTTATCAACCAAATCCCTAAGCTTTATTTCCTGCTCTAACAACTGTTCTTTTTCTCATTACACAATAAGCACTCCAAGCTAGACTTTAGGAGGTAGGCTCGACTATAGACTAGATAGGGGAAAAGTCACAACAATGCTCCTTCATGAGCTGGTATAACTGCTGAAACAACCGCATTGGCAAGTACTCTGTGCATATGATGTCATTCCAGTAGCTTGGAAACACTATACGCTATAAAGATCTCCTCGGCCTTGTTATTCTCAATCACCAAACTCTTAAAATCTAAATAATACAATTTCAATCTTCTACTCTTCAACGAGACATTGCTCTGAAGGAGATTGGTGCATTCTACAATGCGCTTCATGAGATTCTGATTCAAAATTATATGCAGGTTCCATACATATAACAACAATTACTGGTTGGCTTTAATCCTCAATGAAATCTTATAAACTCAAAAGATTTCTGGGAAATTTAATCCTCAAGTACAACAATTACTAACTGGCCTTAATCCTCAATGCAATCTTATAAACTGAGACGATTTCCACCCCTACAAGGTTTGCTGCCTATTTACTAGCCAAACTGGTTCACCTCGAACGGTCTTGGAAGGTAACCCTTGTGGAAAGTGCAGGAGGGTGGTGGGTGATTCCTCCGCTTGTGCCTGAGAACCCCTCAAGGACGCCAAGTAACTGTTCATCAGCTTTCTTCCGGAAAGCATATCTTTATACCCTGGTTTGATTGCTTGAGACTCTAGGATCTTTTTATTGTATGCTCTGTGGATTTGCTTGTGCTTAGTTGACCTTAGGGTGTGATTAAGTAAAATTTTTAATTCTGGAGGACCAACTAGTTAGAAGGTCAAGAAGGTTGAGAAACCTTCCTCCTCTTCCTGCATTGGAGCCTCCACCTTTACCCCAAAGGTGGAGATTAGGCACAGACGGTTCTTTTGAACCAGTAGGAGTAAGTGAGGTTCTTGGTGAACTTGAATTAATAGCTAACCGTTTTGATTTAGACACAGACGAGATAGAATAATTGTAGACTGAAGAGTTTGCAAGAAATTTTAACTCACCCTTGAGTGATCTTAACGATCCTGTGATCGTCCAAGTTAGACCTTTTAGTTCACCAGTAGGTGTCCCTTTGAGGAGAGTCATGTCTTCTGTGGAAGAGAGTTCTTTTGTGTTTACCTCAACTCTTCTGGTTGAAGGGGTACTGCCTCCCCCGGTTAGTGCCCCTAGATCTAGTTTTCCTTCTACCCCTTTAACTCCAGCGAGCCGGGTGGTTCAACCACCGGTTCACTCCAACATAGGAGGTATTTCTGGTAACACGGTTGCTGGGATCCCCAGTATACCTACCATTACAAACCTTGATAGACATTTTGTAATACCATGTTCTAGACAATATAACTTCCTACTTTATATACTAAAAATAGACATTCCATTACCTTGAACAACACATTATACATCATAATCTTCAAGTATACAACAAGGTCAAATATAAAATTCATGGTTAATTCTCCAAACAAGAGTTCTTAATTTGAAAAAAAACTAACAATATTGAATACCCCTCCTCCCAAGATAATGTAATTTGTTGCCACATTCTAAGTTAGTTTCAAGCATTTCTTCTGCTCTTCAACCAAATAGGATATGGAAGTATGATAGTATTGGTGATCATTCATTAGTCCCGAAGTATACTTTGAAAGTTTGTAGGAGTTCTCAACTCAGCATTGATAACACTCTACTGCTGTGTTTTAATTTGGAGTTTGTTCGAGTATCATATCATAGCTTGAAAAAAAGGTTTTTCCATGAAAAAAACTTCATACAACATGTTTATAAACTATAACAAGGAAACAACATTGACAAAGAATTAAATGGTTAATAAACAAACATCCAAACTTCTGATATATATTAAAGAGAGTGAATTTTACATGCCTGTAACAGCCTATTGACAGATCTGGAGATGAACATTGTAACACCCAAGTAATATGGCGATGAAATGTGATAACACTTGAGAAAGACTTATAATGATTGAGATCAGAAATATGTTGTAGATAATCATTGAGAAAAATGTCTATCAAGGTTTAGAGGGAGGCAGGGCAGCTTCATAACTCAGTAGGCTACTTATCAAACGATATTTGTCAACAAGCAAGCAGCTCATTTTAGTAACACTCTACTGCTTGTGAGGATTGGTTATTAATTATTAATGTATTTCTACTCTAATAAACAAGATGATCAATTTAGTTTTGGAATGAATTTCTTTTAATCTGTGTTTGTTGTTCATATTTAAAAAACTTTGTAGGTATATTTGGGAGAGCAGTATGTGCATTGGTATTCTTTTATTTCATTGCGGTTTTTTCTTTTTGTTATAATATTGTCTAGCCTCAGCACTGAGATCTGTGTTTTCTGTTTAGGACCTTACTTTAGAGAATTTTGCAAGTATATATGATCTTGTTGAGTCATAACATGCAACTTCTTTGGGTCATACATGTGTTCTGTACTTTCTGGAACACCATGAACAGATGTCTTACATGTCCGGGTAAGGAAAATTTCTACATAACTGAACAGTTACAGTGAGAGCCAGGCACTTTTCAGGATCTATCTAAATTTTTATAATCAATTTTCTGTGCAGCAACCCTTCCCTTGTAGAACGCTTACTACCAGAGATACGTGATTACTAATTTACAATATTAAGGCCACAGCCTTATATGCCATCATTGCAAAGGAAGTCATGATCATTTTGATTGGCTTCTATGGATGGTCTCATCTTCCCGGAGAACTAGTGCAGAGAGAGGTATTTTGAAGGTGGTTCTTAGCATTGCCAAGATTACTGCTAGTTATGTAGGATTCACCGATTTGTCAAGTGAAATTGAAGTGAAATGATTGAGAGACGTCAATTGACTGATACATTTTCAAATATTTTCAAAATGATCCAGAATTTTGAAGTCAGAGATAAGCCATCAATTGATATTTGATGGTTTCTCAATTTAGTTGTGTATCTCATCTAACACTTGCATTTTTTTTTTTTTTTTTTTTTTTTTTTTTCTGTTAACAGATGCTTTTGACATTTCTACTTTGTTGTATTTTAGAAATGGAATATCATTCTATTCATCAGGTTAAATTCCAGGTGCAAGACCTAGGTGATTATGACATAAGAGTATGGACTTAGCCAAATGAAAAATAGTTGTAATTACTGATTCAGATTTTTAAGGGCCATCATATTGGTAAAAACAAGCCGCTTGTGGGCTTGACAAATTCGAGCCAATTGTAATCCTCTTGGAGCTAGTTAAGAAGCCGCCTTATAGTGCACCTTAGTTCCATGTAAATAAGTGCCTTAGTAGGTCCTCCATGTAAATAAGCCTAACTTATTGTTGTTGTGTCCGTGTAGTTCCAAAATAAATGAGATAGAGAAAATATAGTTCAAATTAGTGCAAGTAGTTCAACTTGGCCCCGAAAGATAAATTCTTTGGCACTTTCAACTTGTAGTTTTCCTATGAGTCAAACAAACAAAACCAAGTAAATGGGTGCTACGCGAGGATCTCCAATTTCCTATAAATAATTACATTCTTCAAGGCCAGACTCAACCAACGTCAACCAACTCCATGAAATGAGATTATATAGGAATGGGATTCTATTAATGGGCTGAGGAATGGTTCTGGTCCAATGTGGAAGCGATGAAATGCCTCAATGAGACCAAAAGTGAAAGGCAATGGCCAAATATTGCCCGGGGGTAGAGCTTTTGGTTTACCTGTAAGGCCCATGCCCTAGAGATTGCAGGAACCTCCTGCCATTCTATCGGTTTAATACCATACAGGTGCATATATTGCTTGGGTACCAGATCCATGTTGATCCAGTCAATCCAAAGTAGTACCACTACCAACAGTAGCATAGACAGTAGATGCAGTACCAGGGTAAGTAGCCATCTAGAAGCATCACCTATATAAGCATATGTATAAGCATCCCCATGTTAGAGAATGAGATAGATATGAATATTCTTATGAGAAAGATAGAGACCCTGTAACATATCCATATGCAGATCGGGTACGAGTAGTTTATCTAGTAGTTGAACCAGTTAACCCAGCAGTAGAACCACTAGCAGTATCTAAGACAAAAGAAGTAGGAGCAATAGGGGTAGCTAGACCAAGTCCATTACTATATTCATCAGGAGCATATCTAGGATCATTTTGTGTTGATCCAATTATTGGAAAAACACATATTTGATCCCCTATTTGTAGAACTCATAATGAAGTTTCTATCTACTCCTATTTTGGATAAGAAAGGAACTAATTATACCTCTACAAATAGAGGCATTCCGCAGGGAGCGGTGTTTTCTCCCTTCCTGATGAATGTGGTAATTCACGAATTGGATGTTTCGGCCCTCTCTATTTGTAAAAAGAGAAGGCTCCAATATGGACGGTTTGCAGATGACTGCACTATAGGGACTGGGGTGAATTCGGATAGCCTCGCACCCGATATAATAACCCAATTTAGCCAGTTTATTAAAACTGAGTTGGGTGGACTTTCTTTTCGGGTTAAATTGATAAAGAAAGTTGGTTATATATTAGGGGCAAATATGTAGGCAATTTCCACCTTAAAAAACAAAAACTTGCATCCATCGCTTGGGTTTAAACAAAAAAAAACACAAACTTTCATCCATCGCTTGCTTGGGTTTAAACACTAATATCTGATATAGGGTTTGATTTCTCATGCGGGGTTTCAGAGAACCCTCGTGCATCAACCAGGTTTTGCAATTATAGGATTAAGAAGAAAATATTGGCACATATTGGGCAATCGACCCTGCTTGATGCTGGGCAATGTGCTGGGCAAATTTATCGTGTAGGGTTTCAGAGAACCCTTGTCAGCAACCAGGTTTTGCAATTATAGGATTAAGAAGAAAATATCGGCACATATTGGGAAATTGACCCTGCTTGATGCTGGGCAATGTGCTGGGAAAATTGCAACAGTGGCTGCGATATTGGGTACATTTTAACGGCCTTGCAACCACTGAATTTAAAAGCCCTAGCAAGCTATAATAAGTATACAATATAAGTGAAAAACCCGTGCTCTGCAAAACTATAATGTAAAGAAAGCTAATAGAAGCGAATGTACTCCCACAGCAGAAAATAGAAAGAAATATGACTGGTAAAGAAAGCTGATAGAAGCTAATGCACTCCCACTGCAGAAATTAGAGAGAAGTATGCGCACTAGAAATGTATGAGAATCTGTAAACATTCACACAAACCCTTGAACGGCAATCGTGTATTAAAATAGGGCACAAGAAGTATATAATTTGATGTGGCAAATGCAAATAACAACAACAACATGCATCGCATACATCAAATAAGGGCAAACAAATGGGGATGAAAAAAAGACTGGTGTACCTTAGCGGGCCATGCTAGAAATCCCTTGACCTTGGCGAGCATAAGATCTCCGAGCCTCCATTGTCTGCAAGCAGTAAGAGCCTCCATTGTGTACAGGCAGCTCTTTTGCCTCCTCGTCTTTTACATTTTCGCCAAGATTCATTCTTCTAAAAGCTAACAAGAATTAGTTTATCACTTAATGGTTTTGTTAGCTTTCTCGTTTTTGGTAATTTAGGTTGATTATTTTGATTAAAAGGTATTTGCAAATTGTACAAAATACTAATGGATGTTTTTTTTTTTTTTTAATTTTTTTAATGCAACAAGGCAGTCGATAGTCATGTACGTCCAGGCTTTAATATCCAAGTTTCCATACATACATATATTGGTTTAAATTAGCAATTGCCACAGGAGGTGCAAAGATACGTGGAAAGGAAAAAAACAAAAAGTATAGTAAATGTGATGGAGAAAAAACAAAAGAAAAAATTAAAAAAGAAATGAGATTGAAAATTTATTAAAAATGTACACATAAAAAATAGTATAAAGTAATGTTAACTATAACATAATAACTTGGTATATATTGTACAAGTTAATTTTAAAATACTTTAAATATCAATGTCAAGGTATATCACAAGTTAGATTCATGGAAATCATTAGGAAGCAATTAATTTAAAGGATATAAAAATTTGTGTACAGGTATGTAATCAATATTAATCTTGAAATTAACATACTGAGGAATTGAATTTGAACCAAATAGATATTCGTATTAGTTTTTTGGATTAGGATACAAGTTGTGTTAGGAAGATAGAGGCACAAATGGAGGAGACCATCCAAAGGCATTAACCTAGTAAAATAATACAACATTGAAGTCTAGAACAAATTTTTAAGATAAGTGGAGAATGAAAACATTAGTTACAATAAATTTTATGTACAAAACTTGAAATATTAAAATACATAATATCCATTAACTTTGGAAAATAATATAAAATCCATGCATGATTTCTTAATAAAAGTAGAAGAAAATGTGATGAGACACTATAGGGAAAATAACTATAATCTAGAATGATGAACATCTCAATTTGTAATTGCATTTTTTTCATTAATGAAAATTTTGACACTCCTGTAGGTGTCATGTACATATAGTCATGGGTTTTGAACTTGGGTGGGGACAATGATAGCCTACTACCCCAACTACCAAGCCTACAAGAGGAACCCCTGTAATTGCATTTTATATGTACAAGTATCTTTCTAAATAGACTCAAATCCTTATTAACAACAAAATATAGATATTGCAAGGTTGAAATGTTTTTTTAAAGTTAAAGCCATATATTTATCCTCTTCATAATGGAATTTTATTTATGGAAAGTAAACGACAATGTTAAAGTGACATGAACAAGCCACAAAGCAACACATCATTTTCTAATGAGCATTTTCTAAAGAGCACTCAATGAAAGAAATGAGCTCAATATAACATGATCTTCCCAATAGTTGATATATCTTGCATGCGTTATCGCTTATGACCATGAAGGGTCAAACACTCATAAAAAGGAAGGGATTGCATAAGCCATGTGTCTCCAATTCCATATATAGTAATAACTAGGTCAAACCAAACTATTGGATTATGTTTTGCAATGATCAAAGAGGGAATATGAGAGAGCATACTAATGTGGTTTATGTTGCATGGTGTAAGGGTGGTTCAATATAAGTTTCTCTTACGTATTATGTTTACTCATTTGCAATCTCTCAGTTTGACTTAAAATTTTTGTTTCAAAGAAAGGGTGTTCTATTAAAAGTCTAAACTTTCATGGTTGTTTCCAAGAAGTTGTTTGCATTTAAATATGTTTCCCTTCGGCACAGTAGATTGTGTCGATAGATTGGACAATAAATACAACGACGAAGGGCCTAGCAAATCACATCCCAATTCTAGATCAGGATAGGTGTTGAAATGATCAAATTATCTATATTGAGCTTAAGACCTCTGAAGATTTGGAATGAACCTCCCACTAGGGGAGGCCACACCTTCTAGCTGTAACCTAGTGATTTGAAGTTTGGGAGCATAAGACATATATGGGCAAGTCTTTCAATGGAAGAAGGTATAGGTCTTTATGCAATTTGCAAGGTATGGACGGAGGCATAAATACCTTACCTACCACTTTTGTGATTATGGTAAATGGCGCTAGGCTAGAGACTCAGACAATGAGGAGACTAGTCCACCAAATAAGGAACATAAACTGTGAGTCACACTTAAAACCAACATACATATTTTGTATTTTCATGAATTTGATCAAATGTGCCTCCAATGTAATAACACTTAAATGAAAAGCATAAATGTAAAATAAATACCCTATTCTAAATATAAAAAATATAAATTTAAAATAAATTACTTTAATTATATAATCAATATGTTAATTTTTTTTAAAGTATTCTTTTAACTAAAATTAAAATTAAAATGGATTATAACTAAAATTAAAATTGATTATAGGTAACTAATTAATATGTTATTTTTTAAAAATGTTTTTAATAAAAATGCTTGCTCTATATCAATGCATTATATATATATATTATCTTGAATTTGAGAATTTTTTTAAGTGGACAAAAAATTGTTATAGATAGTGCAAATTGATTCCTCATTATTCAAAAAATCAAATCATTTAAAATAACAAGTAGTTGACCAACTTCTAACACAATTTCACCCATTTTCCTACATCTACTAAAAGTTTAACCAATTAAAAAAACCTTAAAAGTAATTTAAAGAATAACTCTTTCTTAACTCTATAGCAATTAACCTACTCTTTTAATTCCTTCCATATTAAAAACTCTTAACCAATAATTAGATAAAAACAAATACCAACTCTTTTTAGTAAGATATGGATTTATATGTTTGACCTCGTTTTCTAAAATTTCTATTCTCAAACGCGCTTTCAATAAAATATGTAACTATAAATATTTCAACGTGGGCTGAAAGAATTAGATTTGTAGTTACAAGCATCACACCTATCCGCCAAAACGACTAAACTGCATTTTGAGGTTTGACACACCAAGTATGGCTTTCAGTCCCTTGGCCATGATTTGATGTGAAAAGAGTTATTGGGCCCAAACATTTTTCCTTAGGGCTCATGAACTATTTGTGGGGCCTTAGGCCAACACAAAGCCCTATAAAGGGAATATTGGCATGTGAGAAAGATATAGTACCTCTTTTATGAATTTTTGTTAACCATCGATATTTTTTGTAACTTAAGCAATGGCAAGGTCAAAAGACATAGCTTAGGCCATAACATTTGCATTTGGCCTATAAGAAAAATATGGTCGTAGAATATTCTACACAGGGCGTAACAGAGAAATAGGAAAATACAACAACGATGGAGAATCCTTTGCATTTTTTCTTAGAAATCACGCTACCTGACATAAAATTATAAAGAAGCCACATGAGCTGATTCATTAGCCAATTCTTTCCATCTTCGGTATTTTGATTCAATCCCAAATTCTCTCCATCTTCAATGATCCTATTGAAGGAAAATGCATTGATTTCTTTAACAGAATGTGGAAGCTGGAAGCTGGGAGGTCATCCAGAGGCTCCATGAGAAAGCATTATCATGAATAGTACTTGAGTAATAGGCGGTTCGATAACCTCTTATTATAAAGCCAAAGCTTCGCAGTGTTGGCACCCAATCCCTTAGTCCCTATAACATAGCAGGCTCACCCGATTCTTTTTCAGCATCCAACGATCGTATGGATTTGGCCCCTTGTCCCCGTAATTTATGTACCCTCGTAGAGTTTGAGGTATGGCTACTAAGATTAGGTCTCCTAGCTGGGTCTTATCTTGGCTAGTCCTAATTAGTCCATCTATGTGAATCTCTCTCATAAAACATAGCTATAAATGTCAATCTGTAGTAATACAAAATCCAATCGCGAGATAGCGATCTAAATTTTGGTGACCTAGCATCAGTAGCACCACCAGCATAGGTATATTTTATATAGCATACGAGAGAGCAACATCTAAGACAGAGACAGTAGAGGCATCAATAGTGGTAGAGCTCCTAGTTTACTTTGATCCATCCCCAAAAACTAGGCTTTGAACATCCTGGCTTGAGAATAAAGACACCCACGTTGCCAACTGGGCACCCTCATAAGTCCTCATGGGCCATGAGAAGTCCTCATGTGTGGAATAATGTTAAATCCTCTCATGACCGAATTAAATCCTCTCATGGCCGAATTGGGGACGGACAAGACGGACCAAATTGATACTCATAACCCTGAATCCATAGATTGATTTAGCAAAAGCCCCATTGGGAAATGGGTAGTTGTACATAGCTCTATATTTGAAAAATCCTTCATGTTTTGCTTCACCTCCCTATGAAACTTCATAGGTTTTAATCTATATTTTAATTTGTATAATGTATAAGTAAATAATACGTGTATATATTTAATTATATTAAATCACATAACATATGAACTATATATATTTATTTATATTAAATCTTTTAACATATGAACTATAGTAACATATTTATATTAATTATATGTTATTATTATATTTACATATTTTACCATTATTAAGTTGAAATAAGTTTATATATCATAAGGGTGTTTATAAAATATTTACCTATTTTATAAATTTGGTTAAGTATTATATTTACATTTATTACAAGTATAGTATGGATGGACTATGAATGTATGGATTTTAACATAATTCCCTAAAATGAAGCATGTTTTGTTGGGAGAAAGAAAATTGGAACAATTTCAATATTATGTTTCCCTTGTGGTTTGAATTTTGTACTTTGGTGGGGTGTTTTAGAATAATCCCACTTGTTATGCATGCTTTAAATGGTAAACATATCCCATATGCTTTAAATGATGATGATGATGAACTAGATGACAATGACAGTGATGATGTTTTTAATGAAGACGATGATGGAAATGATGATGATGATGATGATCATCATCGTCATCTTTGTCATTGTCATCATGATTATCACAATATTCATCATCATCAGCATAATCATCATCCAAGTAATCATCATCACCATTGTCCTTGACATCATCATTATGATTATTGACATTTTCATCAGTTATTCATCATTACCTTTGGCATAAGAAACATTAGAGGAAATTTCAACTCAAAATGGGCCTTTTAACTTTTATTCAAATTCCATGTCATCATGTGTTAGGCAATGAAATTGCTTTAAATTTGAAATACCATATAGGTCTTAAACACTTTTTTAATATAAATTTGGGGATAGGTATCATAAAAAAACTACTTTTTTTGTTTGTATTTTTGACATATCTCCCTGTGTTTTTACTCAAATTTCGATCGGGAAAGCTCGTTGGATGCGGAATTAAATTCCGCATCCAACGAGTACCCACTCGGCATACTTTTGACAGACCCCGCTACCCCAAAAACAAGAAATACTTGAAAAATGAAATGATGATGTACTCGTTGGATGCGGAATTTAATTCCGCATCCAACGAGCTTTCCCGATCGAAATTTGAGTAAAAACACAGGGAGATATGTCAAAAATACAAACAAAAAAGTATTTTTTTATTTTCTTCCTCCAAACTTAATAAATATTATTTTATTATTTTATTAGTTCATTTTAGGAGGCCCATTTTGAGTTGAAATTTCCTCTAATGTAGCATCTACCCAAAATATGTGATTAGTGGAAAAGGGTCATGGAGGACACACACGATTTATGCATGACAAATAACAACTTATTTTTTAAGATGATCAACATCATCATTATGATTGTACTCATCATCATTGTCATTGTCATCATCACCATCCATTGCATTGCCATCATAATCATCGGCAATGTTGTCATTTCCATTATCCTCCTCCTCCTCATCATCATCATCATTGTCATCATTCTCCTCATTATCAACAACATTATCATCATCATCATAACCATCGTCAATATCATAATCATTATCCTCATTTTCATCTTCAACATCTGGGTGTAAAACTGGATGCAAAAGTGGATAAAAACATGGATGCAAAAAAGGATGCAAACATGGATGCAACAAAAGTAGGCGCAAAAGTGGGTGCATAATGGGGTGCACAAAAAATGGATGCAAAAGGTGATGCAAAAGTGGATGCAAAAAATGTTGCAATCATGGAAGCAAAACATGATGAAAAAAGTGGCCCAAAAGTGGATACAACCATGGATGTAAAATTGGATACAAAATTGGATGCGAAAATGGATGCAACAAAAGTAGATGCAAAAGTAGTCGTAACACCCAACGCAAAACCCGATGCAAAAGTGGATGCAAAAATGAATGCAAAAAGGGATGCAATAACTGATGTAAAATTGGATGCAAAAAAAGATGCAAACGTGGATGCAAAAGTTGAAGCAAAAGTGGGCGTAAAAGTAAGCACAAAAATGGGTATGAATTGGGACATGAAAAAAGTGGATGCAAATGTGGATGCAATAGTAGATGCAAAAAAAGATGTAAACATGGATGCAAAAAGGGATGAAAACGTGGGTGCACAAGTGGACGAAAAAATGGATGCAAGAGTGGATGCAAAAATGGCTGAAACAAAATGAGATGCAAAACTAGACTCAAAACAGGATGTAAACTTTGATGCAAAACTTGGCGCACGAAGGGATGCAAAAAAAGAAGCAAAATTGGATGCAAAAGTGGATGTAAAAAAGGATGCAAAAGTGGATGAAAACAAGGGCGTAAAAGTTGAGGCAAACATGGGGGCGCAACAAGAGTAGATGTACAAACTAGGCGCAAAATTAGGTGCAAAACTGGGCTCAAAACCTGTCGCAAAACCTGATGCAAAACCTGGCGCATAACTAGGTGCAAAACCCGATGCAAATTACGCCGCAATTTGCGCCAGATTTATAAAAAGGACACAAAAAACGCCTAAAATAGCACCAACCCGTGAATTGCACCATTTTAGAAAAATAGATTGAAAGATGGTCTAGACGCAAAAAAGGATGCAAAAAGAGATGCTAAATCCAGTTTTTGTTGTAGTGTTTGTGTAAGTAGTTGGTTGGTCTTTGAGCAAACCATTGTGTTTTATACTTACTACTAAGCATATGTTTGAGTACCTTTGAGGTACATTAGAATAGGCTATTTATTGTATTTGATACATGGCGGACCTATTATCTGATTGTGCTATCCAACTATTGTTTTAGCATGAGATAAGCAATGTAATTTGAGGCTAGTACTACAAAAGCTAAGTGTATTGCGGCTAGTACTACAGAAGAAAGATGTATGTATGAGAGTACTAAAAAAGAAAAATGTGTTTTGTGGATAATACTACATACTGAGGAGTAGTGTAGCTTGGGAGGCTACCTACTATGGTGAAAGACTTGAGCCTACAGTCATTAGGTGTTAATAGTCAAGATTTCTCAAAAACCCTATATGTGTTTTATGATAAAACACATTCAAGATGGTGTTTTACTTCATTGAAGTCATGAGTTCTAGTACATAGGTATTGATGAGCAGATTGCAAATTTGTGACAAGCCTCTATTTGTGACGAAGTTTAAAGACTTCCGAGATAAGCCTAGTGTGGTGAAGAATGTCTCCCTCACTGAGAGGGAGTGTTGAGATTACAGCATCAGGATTAATTTTCCAGTCTTGTAAGTAACAGCAAGACAATAGACTTGTGTAGTCCTACAAATATCCTCATCTGATTGAGGTGGTGATGTTGTAAAGTCTTGTGAATAATATCAAGACAGTAGGATTGTGTAGTCCTACGCATATCCTCATATTATTGAGGTGGACAGTAGGCTTGTGTAGTCCTATAGATATCATCATATGATTGAGGTGGACAGTAGGCTTGTGTAGTCCCATGGATATCCTCATATGATTGAGGTGGACAGTAGGCTTGTGTAGTCCTACGGATATCTTCATATGATTGAGGTGGGCAGTAGGCTTGTGTAGTCCTACGAATATCCTCATGTTGTGAGGTGGTGTACTTTACTATGTAAAGTAGATATACTATGTGATGTATGGCTAGTCATGGTCAACAGGTGCTACAAGTCTCCTTTAGGGATTAGGGACCATGCATAGATATTTAATATAAGAACAGAGAAAGAGAGAGAAATAGAATTGCATATGTTGCCACCAAGTAAACTTGAATTGATTAGATATAAGTTGAGTATTAGTTATGGTAAACAGATTTTAGTAATTAAGGAATCAAATCCTTAATTTATGCAAGTGGTTGTTGGAAATAAACACCGATGGAGAAGCACTAGTTCTGTTCGGTTACATTCAATTGTTGTTTAGTTACATTTAGTTCAGTTCAGTTACATTCAATTCGGTTACATTCAGTTACTGTTCATTTACATTTAGTTCTATTCAGTTACATTCAGTTATGATTAGTTACATTAATTTCAGTTCAGTTACACTCAGTTCGATTCAGTTGCATGTAGTACCATTCTGTTCAGCTCAGTTAACAACTCATTTAGAGTTAGTTAATTAATGGAAGGCACATATCTTCTTGTGGGAGATAATTATGGAGTGCCAGCTTGGCACCAGATCATGGGGGTGCATGATTGAAGATGGATCAGTGTTCAAAGTGTTAACAAGTTTTTGATACATGCAACCATTCTATTTTTGTTGTAAAACCTAATTTGACTTGTTATTAAAGTGCTATGCACTTGGAAAGTTATATACGGTGTTCCATTCGATCTCCACTCTGTGGTGCTCTCTATGAAAGCAAACTGCTATTGTGTTGTAATCATTCTCTGCTACTAATCTATCATACTCTAAGATCATTTCATGGGTCTTTTATCCTTTGAATTAGTAGAGGGTTTTCCCAGGGTATATCCTGTGTTCTATGGTTTGATTTATGTCTTTGGATTATTGATGAGATTTATATGCACTATTATTATGGATTAAAGTTTTTAAAGTTCAAGTTTCTTCATATTTTGATCAATCACTAACAACATCCTCCTATTTTCGGTGAAAGAAATATACTAACTTCTAGAAAGAATCAAGAGGATGGAAACAAGCTGCAAAACTATCCTAAGAAAATTTGTAAACCTACCCTCTAGAAAGAAAATAAAAGCTAAATTTGCATATTAACCATACTCATTATTCACCCGTGACCTTACAACATAGTATATACATGTAGCATTCTGTTTTGTGACATCAATTATGAGAAAAAACTAAATTTACAATGACTTAGAGCTGCATAGAAGTAAGATTTAGATACCTGGAAAACTAACAATATGTCAGTATTTCAAACTAGTATAACAACACTTTTCTCGAGTTCTCTGTTAGTTTTTTAGCTGGACAAGGAGCTCTGCCAAAGCAGTAAGTGATATGTGAAGGGAGAAAACGATTTGAAATTTCAATGTAGGTAGTCCAGCAGTAGGGGGCAGGCATCCTTCCTCGACACTCAATCCTCACCAAATTATTTTGCATTTAAGTGATGGTTGACTTTCCACCCACCAAAGTCACCCACCAGTCATTAATGGATCAACAATTATTAAGAATAAATTCATAAACGATTAGCAACGGGTTGAGTTCCCTGAGAAACAGAAAGTTGTTTCTTTTGAAATTGTTGTGCGAAACGATTTGTTTTGTAAGAAACCTTTTCTTTTATATAGAAACAAAAATGGCAGTAGAAACCGACGGTTTTCATTCTGTATCCGTTTCTACTCCGTTTTCTCAAAGAAACGAAAGCCTCTGTCACGTTTCTGGTAACATAGGAAAAAATTGAGTCTCCATAGGAATTTCTTTTCCGGAACTTCCTATTTTTTGGGACATCCACCAAAGCTTGAAGCGGAAACAGGCCAATAATATAACATTCCTACAATTTTCACCACAAAAGAAGAAATATTATTACTGGAACAACATACTATATATTTCTCAAAAAAATTAGAACAAATACACCAGAAACTTAGTTACCCAACCATTCATAATGATATTTGCCATATTTTTTTAGGTTGAACTGATCATAAAAAATTACTCAAGAGTTCCTAGAGGAATGGTATGGCGACTGTCACTCTCCTAACACAAAGCTCTAATGAATACACCGTCTGCATGGTCGATCCCCGATGCATAACTCAACAACACATTTTTTGGAACCCCTAAGAGAACACTCTATGATGGACAAATAATTTTTCGTCGACGAGTTTGACTGTACCTGATATGATCTTCATATTGAAATACTAGAAATTTTTTTGTCAAACGAAACACGAAGAAAACGGGGTTACAATTGGCCATAAGCATTGTCAAAGACAAAGAATCCTTCAGCAATTATTAAAAGCTCAGATTTCTTAAACGCAAAAATAGACTGTCCAAATATTGACTTTAAAGAAGCACGCACAACTCAAGATTAAACTTTAAATATCATCTCATTTCAAGATTAAACTTTAAATATCATCTCATTAAGGCATTCTTTGTACTATATATTTCTCTGTCCAACAGCACAGATGACATAGGATTATAATGGCCAACAACAACGACAAAGAATTCTTCAGCAGTTATTGAAGCTTGGATTACTTAAACACAAAAATAGAATGTCTGAATCTTGCAATTAAAGAAGCACACAACTCTCTGGTGCATCTAAACCTTAAATTTCAAATACCGTAATATTATGGCATTGTTTGTACGATTAAATTCTAAATTATTTTGATACAACTAAAGAGAGAGTTTCTGGTGCAAAACACCAACAAGCGATCTTAGAAATTTAAAAAAAAAATGTGATTTTCTGCTAGCAGAGAATATTCAACCGAGTGCAGTTTCGATACAAGAAAGCCACGTCTTAAAGATCCTAAATAACGTCTCCTATTCTTCCAACTGCAATATTTAATTATTCACATACAAATTAGACGGTTCCATAAATAAACACTTTCAGTAGCAAATATTTTGATTTTCATTTTAGAAGATATTCTCATAAATAAAATAGGGCACTACTTCCAAAGCAACACATAACACCAAACCTATTCAAATAGGGAATTCAGTCCATGTGGTAAGCACTTATTTAAACTCAATGGTAATGCCACCTTTCCACATTATAATGATTTATGTGGTTCCCTTAAATCGGTGGATCATCTGTTATTGGTTTAATAAAAATATTTTGAAATTAAATACAATTGAAATTTTTTTATGCCTCCTTTTATTTTTAGTATTTCCTATCATCAAAATGGTATTTCATATTTACTTTTAAAACATTCCTTAATTTATACTAAGCCACAAATATGCTCTTTTATTTCTCTATTTTGCTTTTATGAGAAACAATGGCGAAAATGAATCGCATGTATTTATTTGTTAAATCAAGTGGTAACAACCTTACCTTTGTTAAGTTAATCACCCCGTTTTGCTCCCATAAATATACTCTTCAATTTCTTTCTATTGCTTTTATGAGAAACGTCAAGATCAAAATGCACTAAATGCATATATTTGTAAAATCAAGCGGTAACAACCTTAGCTTTGTTGAGTTGAACATCCCCTTATGATCCTCTATGTTTTCCCCAACATTATGGATCCTCTTGCTAATGCTTCTCATCCAAACAATCTTTCATGGTCTCAATTTTTCTCCAATCAAGGTATGTGATCTCCTTTCTCTTATTATTTGCATGTACTCTATTGTAACTTTGGGAATATACAGTCTATGAGGGCTTTCATGGATTTCAAGAAAGGTACAGTTAGCCAGTTTATTATAATGATCCCTCTCTTGGTCTTTATTTTGATTCGTGTTGTCATTGTGTTGTTCATTTATTGAAATAAGGGTTCAAGCACAAATGGACCTATCTATAATCTTATTTCAAGGTGGAGTTTAATACAAGATGTTGTGTGTACATGGTAATAGTCTATATGGATAATATGAGTCGAGGAAATAGAATGCATTCAATATCTTCTTGGAAATTAGGGAATTGACTTAGATCTTTGGTTGCTAGCATCAACCTCTACATATATCAACAAACCAAGAACACTATTGAATATTTGTAGTCATCAAAGCATTAGAGAGATACCTTAGCTTTGGTTTCTTTGCATGTTACCTTCTTCTAAAAATTATCCTTCTTAGTTATCTAACACCTCAACAATGTTTAGGAAGTCTGTAACATGACACCCTTCGTATCTTTCATGCATGCCTTATTGGAGCGAATTACATCATGTCACCTCGACATTGTCTCAAGGGAGTAAAACAAAGAAACCAATTCCTTTGTTCAAGCCATAGTTGATATGTACTGCTTGAACACCAACCCTTTTCCATGAAAAAGGTAAACGTAGGTATTGGTCCATTTTCCTTTTTCTCTCACTTCTTTGAGTTTCGACTTGTTTTTTTCATCACATTATTTTTAGTTGATTGTGAGTACAACCCTAATTGGTTTCCACTTAGTATTAGATGCAATTAAGTATAATGATTACTTCTCACCTTTGTCCTTTCCCATTTTAATATTTTCTCTTTGCACTTTCCTTTGATAATTTAGTTTTTTATTTCTTTCAAGTGATACTTTTTTTTCATTCTTATCCCCATCCAATATGTGTGTTGACGTTTGGGTGTGAGTACATCCAAGATGGACCGAGGCTAGACCTTGCCACATGAGAGCTTTATATCCTTGTGTTGGGGCATGGGGTCATCGCACACATGTTTATGGATACCTTCCCCTTTTCATGCATCACTAATTTTCCCAAACATTGCAATCATGTTTACTACTTAACTTATTTTTCTTCTACACCTTTGATTCACCTTCGTGGAAACTCATTGCTAATCCTATTCTTGGATGAAAGCTCCTGTAATGGGAGATTGTGTAGCTTGTGGATTTCACACTTTGGACTCTTCATACATATATCCTTTTATTTATTATTATAAAAATTGTTTATAATAAATGCATTATATACGAATAAATTTTAAATAACAATACAATATTTGGACTCTTCACTAGAGATGAATCTTATTACAAACATGATTGTGGCAGATCTATTACGCCGATTCATAATCTAGTTCAAATACTATCCTTCTCTCTTTGCAACCTGATCCAAAGCTATAAGTGGAGGATTTTCAATACTTTCAACAAACCCTACACAATTGCTAATGACAAAGACATATTCTACTGCATGAACTTGTAACCATACATCCATGCCATTCCTTTCATTCAATCTCTTCAATGCACTACCTACACAAACTTAGTCTCAACATCCAAATACTTTCTTAGCATATCATAAAATGCCCTAACACTTTTTAAAGTTCATCACAAATGTTTGCTCCAATAGTAATCCGCCTCTTATAAAAGATGCATATATGTTTTAACCAAAAAACCCAAAATCTTCACTATTAGCTTTTCCAGCAAATGCACTATATTGTTTTTTATTTGTGCTTGGGATCTATATCGTACATTTACCATACACTACAACAAATCCTGGAATTAGCGTCCCATTTAGTGTCCCTTTTTAGTGTAATTTTTTTTTACATTGAGTGGTCAAACTAGACGCTAAATGGGACGCATCATGGACAAAACTTAAAGCATCTCAAAAAACGTCTTTTTTTGCTTCCTAGATAGCATTCTTTATGACGTCCAAAATAACATCTATTTTTTTGCTTCCAAAATAGTGTCCAATTTTGCTTCCTAAAAAACATCGAGGTTTGCTTCCTAAATAACATCCTATTTTGCTTCCTAGTGAATGTCTGCTTTTGCTTCTTAAATGACATCCCCGTTAGTGCCATATTTGCATCCTTAATAGCACCATGTTAGCATTGAAATTAGCATCCAATATTGCATCCATTTTTTCTACCACTTTAGTGTCCCATTTTGCACCATGTTTTACTTCCAAATGTGCGCCAATTTTCGCTTCCAAATTTGCACCAATTTTTGCTTCCTTTTTTGCATCATGTTTTGCTACCAAAATGACGCCAAATATTTCTTCTATTGTTGCACCATATTTTGCTTCCTATGTAGCACCCTGTTTTGCATCCAAAGCAACGTCTTATTTTGCTTCCTATGTAGCACCCTGTTTTGCATCCAAAGCAACGTCTTATTTTGCTTCCTATGTAGCACCCTGTTTTGCATCCAAAGCAACGTCTTATTTTGCTACCACATCAACGCCTTATTTTGCTTCATTATTAGCACCACGAGTTGCATCCTTTTTAGTGCCTAGTTTCGCGTCTTATTTTGCTACCATATCAACGCCATATTTGGCTTCATCATTAGCGCCACGTGTTGCATCCTTTTTAATGCCTAGTTTCGCATCTCTCATTTTTTGGTCACTAATTTAGTCGTTATTAGTAGTTTTATATACAAATTTTGGTGATTTTGTTTGGTCACTTATCTCTCATTGTTTGGCCACTTATCTCTTTTTTTTTCTTACTAATTTATTTTTTTTAACCGATATTATAATATCATTAGGGCATGGAGGAATCGAACCACCAACCTCCTGCTTGTAAGGAAGACACTCTTCCATTGAGCTAGAACCCTTTAAGAATTTGGGAACCTAACTTACAGATTCCTCTATAATGGTAAAAAGGATCAATACACAACTTTGAGTATCTAATGGTCGAAAAATGATGATAAATTGTATAAGTTCACAATATATGATCAAACAGGTTATGAAATCCATAAACCTTTTGTAGGAATTTTGATCAAAACTCAAGAAATTGGCTTAATGGGATTGCAAAAATCACTATTCCCCAGCAACCGTAAGTGTACCACTATATGAGACCTATCAACAACAATTATCTTAGTGTGGATGCCAAGGATATAGTAGATAAGCATGATCATCCTAGAGCCATGTATAAATGGAGCAATAAGGAGAATCAAAAGAGGATGATCAACCCAATAGTTGGTGCTTCACATGGATCCTATCCACCATGGATGAGCAAAGTTCCTTCTTCCATCAAGCTAATGAGTATCCACAAGGACAAATGGTTAGGATATATTGTGATGCTAATTCATAATGTTTATTTGCTTCCGAGGGTGATGTTGCAATGCCTGCATTGGGAGATCTACATGATCCCCAACAACATTGGATATAAGCATATTCATGGTGCCATAGAGTATAGGACGAGGCTGTGTTTTTATCTTTTTCTTTGGAAAACCAGGCATGATTTGAAACACCGGGAGAAGGAATAGAATCAGATATACTTAACAAACTACAATCATGACAGGGCATAGGAATATACTCTATAGTCATTGTGCAGATGTTGGAAATGGGTATAACAGCTTAAGGACTATGAACAACATCCATTTAAATATGAATGCAAAAACTTCCATGGTAGAGGAATACTCAATGGAAGTAAGCTTACTGTTTCTAACATAAAGAAACAAAGAAGCCAAAAATGGAAGCTCTAGGGAAATACACATAAATGTGTACAAACATGTCCCTTTCAGGAATATTCCTTTCACTAAGGCAATGAGACCTTGGGGAAGAGTGGTCTGGAGATGGTGTACGATAACGTCGAGCATAAGAGTAACACTGGTTGAATCCACGACCTCTTCTCACATGTTTAGGTGTGCCATCTGGGCTAGGACTTCTTGCATCAATCTGACTTTGATTAGGATGGGGAAGTGCACTCTTATCAACAACATGAATACGACTTTATCCTCTTAACAACCTTCTGCTTGGAGGCCTACTTCTACTTTTCAAAGGACTTTGAGCTAGGTTTTTTCGTGAATGCCTACTCAAATTCCTTTGTGGGCTCCTTCTTAAAGACTTGTGAACAATCACACTTGGGCTCCTACTTAAAGCCCTGCAACTTGGGCTCTTGCTTACAACCCTGCGAACAATCACACCTGGGATCCTGCTCAAACTCAGTCGAGGACTTCTACTCAATACCCTTATGGGACTTCTACTCAAGCTCTTGCTTGAGATTCTCCTAGGACTCTCACTTTGGCGCCTGCTCAAGCTCCTTCTAGGTCTTCTTCTCTAGTTTCTTTAAAGGATTATGCTCAAACTATTTCAAGGGCTCCTGCTGGGACTCCTTGGAGATAAAATTCCATTTATTAGATTAACAAGACATCATACAATTATACAACGTACAATTATACAACAACAAACTATATGGAATAATATATATATTGAATAATGCCAAGATAATATCAGAAACAAAATGATAGACTCTTAATAACACTTCCATGGCATTCACAGATCATTTCAATAAAAGGGGAAAGGAAGTCGGACCTAGAACTGCTAGAGGCATCACTCGGTGGAGATCGAGAATCTGGACTCCTATGTGCCTTAACTTCAACAACATCCATCTCTTTGGTATTTTCCTCATTCTCTTTCACTAATTCTCCTTCTTCCACAATATCTTTAACCACAATTCCTTTATCTTCCTCAATGCCTTGCTTGTCTAAAGTTTCTTTCATTGGTAATGCAATTAGTTTTGCTAGAATGAAAAAAAAAGCTGTAGTCAGATGATTTTCCATATAAGTCCTGGTTAATAAATAATTTTCAAAATCAATTAACATGAACATCTTTAGCACAATGATTTCAAATTTCATGATATGCAATAAAAAACCCTACCAGGACCTGGAGTAAATTCTAAATTTGAGAGATAATAAAACCACCATTACTACTAAAAATTCCAGCAAAAGCTAAACTAAGATTTAAGAGTCGTGCAATTAAACCTTTCACAAATCGCCTACTATGATATAAAAGGGCCATTAATCCTATAACACAAGTACTGAAAGCCAGAAAAAAGCAATTTATTGTCTATGGAACCATAGGTAAAGTGGCCTCACAGAAGAAAGAGTTTTCCAATAGGTACCACCATTTTTAATGGTGCCCATTAAAATTTTAATTTTAATTTCTGCAAATTTTACATCTAATACCTTCAAAAAAATGGATAATAGAACTTCAGTTAAATTGTGACCATTGTATTTCAGCAAAACAACATTATCAAACCCAACATCATCATTTCTATTAGTTCCACAAAATCCTTGATGACATGCGACAAGCTAAACATTAAGTCAGTAATGATCTACCACTTACCATAAAGTTGAGGCTTCTCAACTGCACAGGAGTGTGTCTTTGATTTCACACTTTTCTTACCAACATCACTGTCACTATCACTTTCAGTATCACTCTCACTTTCAGTCTCACTCTCACTATCACTGCCACTGCTATAGTCACTATCTGAGCTCCTGCAATTCAAAAAAAAATCTTCAAACACTATTAGAAAAATGAATTTTGTATATAAGACATGAGACTGCATTTCATATTCCTAGGTCAATGAATAAAGAATCCATACCACCTGGACTTTTGTCTTAATATCTTCACTTTTCGACCCTGTCTTTTCCCTCTCTGCTTGTCCCTCTATCGCTTTGTATGCCTATGCTTTTTTCTTCTTGATGATTTAGTATTTCCTCTCACCCTATCATCTTCACTTGAAGTGCTAGTATGATATGACAAGGAAGAGTCTGAGTCAGACTCACTATCAGAAGTGTTTGAATTTGAATCAGTGTTTGATGAGGTTTATGAATCAAAAGAATAATTAGAAGTGTCTGAATTTTCTTAGTTTCATTTGTAAATGGGTTGTCTTAATCTACATGGAACCTATCATCCATACTCTAATGAGTTTGGATATTTTGTAAACTTATGTAATAGCCATTCTTTTTTCTAGGGTTATCAAGAGTAAAGCGATCAACACCATTAGATTTTATTAGTTGCTTGAATTGTTATCCAAACTCAATTTGAAGCCAATTTTGAATTTTCTTAGGAAAACTATCCAACCTTCTTCCCTACTCTTACTACGTTTGCTTCAAGTTGCTCCACAAAAGTATCTCCATGTATACTTTATGTTTGAAGAGAGAGTCTCCACTATCATTTATTTCCTTTTTTGTATAAGTGGGGGTGGAGATACTAAGTCACTAGCTTTTAAATCTTTGAAAACCCTTAAGAGAGTTACTTCTGATGTACATTTATGGTTAATGGATCATAAGTCGCTTTGGGATGACATTTATTTTTCAAGGCACTATGAATACTTAGAACAGAAATGACTCCAAACTTCCACAATGTTTACAAGACTGTACAAACTTAGCCAAGTATATCATCAAAGATAAAAAAGAGAAATGAGCTTGGGATTGGATTATGATCTATCCATGCATATGCAGTCACTTTTTAGTACCAATATGAGTGGATATTGAATACATTAATGGAAATATGAAAAATAATCTACCTAGAAAAAATAAACCAAACTTAAGATGTCAACCTCCTAACTCTTCTATCACTTTAAAGAATCCCCTGTTGTCAACAATTTTTGTTGTCAAACCCTATAACAAACAATTACAAGGATGATAAAAATCCAAATTAGAATAATAATCTTCAAAACTTTGAGCATACCCCTTGCTAGCACATTTAAGTCATTTTCTTAACTCCTTGAACATGTATTTAAATATAGTTGGGCAATTCTTCAGAGTCAAATATAAAACCACAACAGTTTCAAGAAACTACTTAAAAGAACCCTAAGCTAACCTAGATTCTTAATTATCTTGGGTTGACTTGGGGGTATCCACAAACTTAGGAAAATTCAATAAATCAAATGAAATAAAATCACATTCAAATAATAAAGCCTCATCTCATTATATTTCAGCCTCATCTCAGTATATTTCATTGTTTGTATTTATAGGACGATAGTGTGCTATTGGGTGAATATTGTTTGCTGTCATTGGGACTCCATCCTTTGTAAGTCCAATAAACCCAATGTATGCCAATAAACTCTTAAATTGAATCTACATATCCCTTATCATATATATAATGTGGGACTACTAAGAAAGTAAAGTTTACAAAGATTACATGTAGTTGTGCCTCCTCTCTTCCTCGAAACGTTTTCTCATCTATTATAAGAAATCACCAATAAATGGTGATCAGAATACTACCCACTAGCAATGTTTCCACTAATTCCACTATCCATATTCTCAAACAATAATCACAATTTGTACTTAGAGCAATTTGATACAAATGAAAATTGTTCTTTTCATAAAAATGTGTGTATATTTTTAAATTTTTTTAATTGCTGAGTTTTTCCCAAGCCGAATCAAACTCTTGGATCTTCTGTCTTGCCAAGTTTTTCCACAAGTTAAGTCTGGAAACATTGTTGACAATTCTATGATGATCATCATACATAAACATGGATATAGCTACAATTGCTTGTGAGGTGAAATTTTCATGCAATGACAAAAGATGATATCTCATATTGGACATAAAGAAACAAGATTAGAAGGGATTGCTAAGTGTTAAGTTTGGGTGCACTTTTGTAAAATCAGCATGACACGAATTGTAGTGTTCTTAAATGGAAAAATACTTAGCAATATGTTTACCTTTATGATCAACATTTTTTCGATGCCTTGGACTCTAAAATGGGTAGATATTTCAAATTGATTTCCAAACAAGACATTTCTTTGTTGTTTTGGTAGTGTGCTTTCAAAT
The DNA here is from genome assembly GCA_001517045.1 of Pseudotsuga menziesii. Taxonomy (NCBI): domain Eukaryota; kingdom Viridiplantae; phylum Streptophyta; class Pinopsida; order Pinales; family Pinaceae; genus Pseudotsuga; species Pseudotsuga menziesii. The sequence goes on along the minus strand of LPNX010648111.1, from coordinate 26,088 downwards.
TAATTTGATTGAAACTACATGTGTTTTACTATTCATTTTTATTGTTAATATATCTAACTAATATGAAATATCAGAAAAGTGACTTATTTGATATCATCTATGCCTGTTTGTTGCAACTAAAATATCAATTCCTTGTGTCCATGTTACCGGAAACACAGAAATGTTTGAAGATAACATAACTTCCCCACATATCAATTTTTATATATTTAAAATGCAGAAATGTATGTATCAAAAGAGAACACACATGCACACATATAGTATTGATTTCTTGCATACAGCACAAGGATTTTCAACAAAATTCAGAAGTACACTTTGTGCTAAACAAGGGCACGACCCTTTCTGTAGCTTTATTTGGGATTTACATTGGCAAGCTTGAGCAGTTCCTCAAGGAGACTATGCATGCAAAGGATGGTTGAATCCTTAGTCATGTCTCAATTCTATCTCTTTGTGCAGATGACAACTACAAGGATTATAAAGGAAAATTGACACTCACAGTTCTGTTATCTTAGGAAACTACCAATCAATATTCACACAACAAAGATCATTACCTTGAAGCATCAACATCATAATGACACTCACTCTAGGATTCATTTCTCCTTTGATGGGTAGATGGTGGACTCTAGAAACCACCACTTCCTACTATTTGTGGGTTCAATTTATGTGCCCCTCCTTCAACATGCAACTAGCTTCCCCAAGTGTATGCATCACTTGCCAATGGCCATAGGTATTGCAATGTTGGTTACCTTTCAATGTAATTATTTTGATTTATAATTCACCTAATGTACATATTATTTCTATTCCATTCTCCTTCACTTGTTATTATAGTTGTTTTAGGAATTGGATCTCAACCACCTTTAATCTAATAAGAATTTATCTTCGTTGTTGATTTATTATAGGCAGTTCACAATTAGTTTTTTGTGTGCTAATCAACTTGGTCTATTAGTTTGATGAATGAATACAAGCCCTATGGACAACCCTTTGATACTGGAAAAACACCAATGACAGGGTTGGTCATTTACAATTATTATATAGGTCTGCTGGTGCATATATGCATTATAACAGGGTAGCACTCTTAAAGTCATGAGCATTGGATATTTAGGTGTATTCTTTAGGTTATAGGGTTATAGAAAACTTAATTTGGGGGAAAGTCAAATCTCATTGTGCTTGGTGCTCTGCAACATGTTTCCAAGGCTTATATTCAAATTTTACCTCCTCCTTTTGCTCATCAGTTTGTGGTTGACAGGGAGAACTTTGCACTGTAGCTTGTTGTCCAACCTCCTCGAAAATTTCAACTAAAAATGACTGAGATACTGGGGGTACCCTTGTCACTTGTAATTATTTTGGGCACTTGAAGAATGTGTACAACTTCCATGAAAAAGTAAATTGGCTGTATAAAAAAATTTACGCAAAGCAAATCACAGAAATGGTGGTCAGAGAACAATTCCACTACCTTAGCTTCTACACATGAGATCTTGGGGAGACCATAGAATTCCACTTATGAGACCTTTGTGATCGTGTTAGGTCCACGTTGATGACCACTCCTTCATTCACAATAAATTCCCTCCTTCACGCTTATTTAGAAATTTTAGATCTTAGTAGAGAGCGACCTTTCCTAGGGAACATGTTGTATCCAAGTCTTCTAGTGCTTCGAGATCATTCAGAGCATCAAGATAGTCATCCATCAAATGTTTCTTCACTTTGGCCTTTTATGATAGGAGATAATCATCGACTATCTGGAAAAATTAGAGATTAGCAACATCCCTCCTCATCAACAAGTGGTTGCTTGTCAAGGGCTTGAGCACATCCTTTTGATGCCTCCTGTCTAGACATTTTTTTTCAGGTTCTTGAGCACATCCTTTAGATTCCTTTGGCTGAAACATTTCTTTTCAGGTTCTTGAGAGGGATCCTCTCTTCTCTAGGACTCCTATCTTTGTATCTTTGTGTAGATTTTAGATTCTAGTCATTTGACCTTAGAGGATAGATATGTTTTTATAGGAGCTGCACTCACGCTCACGCTCACACTCCCACTATGTATTGTTTCTGATGTACTTGGCAGTCCATTTGACCTATGTATGGTAACTTGTTGGACATTAATAAAAATATTTTATCTTATAAACATTGTTGTACTTAGCAGTCCCATTGCCCTTTTTGTGGTGATTCGTTATACATTAATAGTATTATCTTATCTTATGCAATGTTAAGTTTTTAGTGGGAATGTCTTGGATTCCATCCACCATTGCTAGCTACCTTGAGTTCAGCCATGCCAGACCAAGTGGGGAATCCAACAACCCTTATCAGTCCCATTTAGGTTACTAGTTTGTTGGAAAGCTGAGAACAATGAACCAACTTGCTTGATTGTTGGAAATCTTCACTGAAATCGAGAAAGGAAAGATCAAGGTTAGAGAAGTAATGCAAAAAATGCAGAATGGACAGCACCCATAAATTGCAGAAATTCAACAAATTTATTTTGAAATCAATGGACCTTGTAGATGGGGCTTGTGACCTTGAGGAACATGCCTTGATTTGTTGCTTCTTTAGTTTATGGCTAAGCCAGTCGTCACTTTAGAAGTGGGTAGTTGTAAACTGGAGAATAAGGGGTAGAATTAATATCATCCTTTGTGTTAGGGTCTTAGTTCATAGAGAGCTTAATGAAATGATGGGTAGAGAGAATATTGTTGAAGGCTGACACTACTCAAACTAAGAAGGTCTGTATATTTTTGACATTCATTAGAGGGAGAGAATCAAACTAAAACAACACAAACCTGGTTTTTTGCAATAAAGAGAGATAAACCAGCGGCAAAGTCAAATCTCATTGTACTTGGTGCTCTGCAACATGTTTCCAAGGCTTATTCAAATTTTACCTCCTCTTTTTGCTCATCAGTTTGTGGTTGACAGGGAGAACTATGTACTGTAGCTTGTTTCCCAACCTCCTCGAAAATGTAAAACTAAAAATGACTGAGATACTGGGGGTACCCTTATCACTTGTAATTATTTTGGGCACATGAACCAAGTGTACAACTTCCAAGAAAAAATAAATTGGCTGTATAACTATCATTACTAGTGTTTTTGCAGGGAATATAACAGGTCATTTTCAAAGACCTTTCAATAACAAAAACAAATCAAGTCATTGCTCTCTGTGATCATGGCACCATTAAGCAAATTACTGTGTTATCAAACTGGAGGATAAAGAAGCAAATTAGGTAGAATATAAAAGTAATCCAATATACTTGGCATGTAAACTCACTCAAATTTGGAAGCCTTTCTTTCCTCCTCCTAGGGAAAATTACTCTTCATTCACTGTGCTTCTATATATACAATTTTGAATTCACTGAGGTTTTAATGAAATTACAACTGAATTTATACCTTGTCAAACACTTTTCAGTTTAGTTTGTAAGCACCATGATCTCTTTTTAGATAATCAATTCTTGGAAAAATCTTGTTGTCCCATCGATTGTGAGCTTCTCTACTTCTGCAATGACTTTAAAGTTTAAACTCAAACTCAGAACCCTAAGATTTTGTATCTCGATTCTAATTGGAGAATGCAAGATGTGCTTTACGAAGGCTGTCCTTCAACAAAATCTAGAGATGTGATTGTGTAAACCTGGAAGGCTCTAAACAAAATGATTATTATATAGAATGGTCCTTTGGAAGTTAAAACTTCAGTTGAATATCAATCACATAGTTCCAGTCACATGTGCTTGTAAGGCTAGACTTCCCTAATCATAATTGGAACTCTTAAGAATCAGTGTAAATGACAGACCTCTTAAGATGTCAAGGTTTAGACCTGCCCAAGCTGTGAGGTGAAATTTTCATGCAATGACAAAAGCTGATATCTCAGATTGGAGATAAAGAAACAAGATTAGAAGGAATTGCTAAGTGTTAAGTTTGGGTGCGCTTTTGTAAAATCAGCATGACACGAATTGTAGTGTTCTTAAATGGAAAAATACTTAGCAATATGTTTTCCTTTATGCTCAACATTTTTTCGATGCCTTGGACTCTAGATATTATAAAATGGGTAGATATTTCAAATTGATTTCCAAACAAGACCTTTCTTTGTTGTTTTGGCAGTGTGCTTTCAAATTAATTTGATTGAAACTCCTCGTGTTTTACTGTCCATTTTTATTGTTAATATATCTAACTAATATGAAATATCAGAAAAACGACTGATGTGATATCATCTATGCCTACTTGTTGCAACTAAAATATCAATTCCTTGTGTTCATGTTACCGGAAACACATAAATGTTTGAAGATAACATAACTTCCCCACATATCAATTTTAATATATTTAAAATGCAGAAATGTATGTACCAAAAGAGAACACACATGCACACATATTGTATTGATTGTTTGCATACAACACAAGGATTTTCAGCAAAATCCAGAAGTACACTTTGTGCTAAACAAGGGCACGACCCTTTGTGCAGATTTATTTGGGCTTTACATTGGAAAGCTTGAGCATTTCCTCAAGGAAACTATGCATACAAAGGATGGTTGACTCCTTAGTCATGTCTCAATTCCAGCTCTTTGTGTAGATGACAAGGATTATAAAGGAAACTTGACACTCACATTTTTGTTATATAATAGCTACCCTTCACTTCCGTAATGCTCTGACTTTCAGCAGATCCCTAATAAGAGGACCATGAAGGTTGTCGTTGCCATTATAATGAACAGTTGTCATTGCTATTATAATTATATAAAAGCTTATAATAGTTGTTGGGTTTTGAATTTGATGCAATAGCAAGTATGATGTAATAATATACTCCAATGCATCCAGATAATAACTGTGGAACAGAAAGGATTCCTTGTAAAACTCCTAACAGACCAGCCATAACATATTCTTCATTCCAAAATCTGGATAAAAGGGTTATTATCTCTAGACTCTCGCATGTTTGAAAAAATGTGGCTAAAAATATATATACATATAAGATAGCTTGATAAAATCCTAACAAAAAAAATTCATGAACAAAGTATTGCTCTAACATTTTCTTCTATTCAATGCCCAGTGATAATCATAAAACCTATATCTAGAGCTATTCAGTGCTTAGACATTTTCCATATTTCAATAGACATAGCTCTTGGGATAAAAAATAGCGGTAGACTTGTGCAGAGCTTCGCCATAAAGCCCCAAGGGTTAGCTCAATCAGTTAAACCATCCACCCAAGGCATGTTTCCAACAGGGAGGCCATATGTCAAAGGTTCAAATCCAGACAAATACCTTAGAATTAGAAACCGCTATTGTAGCTGGCAGTTGAGCTATCCTCCATTTAGATATTCCTGGGAAGGAGAGGGGCTCCCATGAAGTTTTACTTGAAAAAAAGAGAGTGCAACCATAAATGATATATTTCGTCCTTGCATCCCTTTTTACCGTTCAGAGTATAAAAACTTTCACAATGGATAGAAACCTAGACAACAAATATTACTTGATCAGTACCAATATGGCACCTCAGCATATGGCCTACATAATTTAGTGCATTTTTATCCCAAGCATTGGAAAATTGCCAGTTCACCTTCTTGTATTTGTTCGATTGTTATTTCTTCCACCTATTTCCCAACATCCAAATCCAATTGAATTTTTTAAGATGCTTTCATGATACTGCAGAGGCTAAAATCCACCACCTATCAAGAGGTGCAACACTGCTTATACTGGACAACCACTTGGGGCCAACTTAACAGCCCAAACTTAGCTCATAGGAGATTGTTTGGAACTCCTTCAGCATGTATATACTAGATGTACTTTTCAACCCCACTACTACCTTTCTGGTTATCTATGAATATCAATAAAATTAGCTTAATTTATCCTATCTTATATATTCGACACCCTCAATTATATTTCCACTGCATTACTTAAACTCTATCATAGGTTCAAAGTTGTGGATAGGTTCTGTCATTCTTAAAAACTTAGCCTTGATTTCTCCTCTACGTAATTATCACAAGCACGGATGGTAGATACAATGTCATTTAAGAGTGGAGCTAGAGACATATTTGCACGAATTTTAAAAAGAAAAAAGAATGAGATTTACCTTTGGCAGAGACATCAGAAATAAGTTTTTGCCTGATGTTAAATGTGCAAACTATAATAACATATGAGACGATCTAGATACTCAAGATCTATTTCCAGCCAATTCTTTATGTTGGGGCAACCCATGGTATTGAAATTATGTTTACTGATTTTCTGTTGTTTATTTTTATTGGGGGACTGGATCTAATCGTACGAGTGAATCAGTCTAATCACAAAACCATTGTAATTTTCTCTAAATTTATGATCATAAGTGAATTAATCTAATCACAAATTTCCGATCATTTCCATTTGCATTTGACCAAAAATACATTTCGATTTAGACATTTTTCAACTATTTATTATTCTAATTTTTCTATAATATCTTTAATCAAATCAAATTGTAATTTTTCAATCTTGAAATTACATTTTAATGTATAAATATTTCAATGGTGAAATTATATTTAATATATATAGAGAGGAATTCATAAAACCCTAAATGCATAATGTAATAATCTCAACAATTAATATAAGAAACAAAATATAGAAAAAAAAACAACCAGTTTAAACTACATTGAAATAAAATCCAAAATAAAATGGAAAAAAATAAAACCCAACCATGAAACCCTCTGCCCTGATGCAATTCCTTAACCCTGAAGTATCGGAGATGGGCATCAATCTATTGGGTGCATGCTGCGTTGGGGAAAGCGCAACATATTCTCTTCTTCGACTTCACCTAGATATCCACTTCTACTTCATATGGCTTCCATTCTCATTCAAAAACCCTGACCTTAGAGGGATTTGCAGACTTCCCCGCCAAGTTTCTTAGACAGAAAGGTAAATTGTGAAATATATTCACTGGGTTTTGGGTTTTAGCTGTGATGGGAAGAGGGAAACGCAAATTGTGAAATATATTTACTGGGTTTTAGTTGTGATGGGAAGACGAAAATAGTCGAGAGCTATGTGATATATGAATTATTTTTTTGCTTTCCTAGTGGCAACTTATTCCAAAGAACATGTGGCACATATATAAATGGCTGTGTAAATGTTTATTTTTTGGGTTAATTAATATGAAGATGAATGAAAAAACTCGTTGAAATGTGGTTTCCTTCCAAATTTATTTGATTTACTTTACCTGGAGTTCATTTTTGAAATTGTCCTAAGTTATAATTTTACAAATCTTATTTTCAATTTAATTATAAAAAACTTAACTAACATGTTGCACTATCAATGGGATCACTCAATGAGAAGAATATTTAAATGATGACAAGACTTTTTAACCCTAATATTAGTGGTGATTTTGCCATCTTTCTTTTTTAAATTTTTGAAAAGTTCTATATTTTTTAAACATTGAAGAAACTAAAGGGAATATAGCCATTGTATAGACTTTGGGTTTTGTTAGCCAAAATGTCGACTTTATAAGAAGATTTCGTATTAGATATTTATCATTAATGGTAGAAATGAAACCAAATATAGAATTATATTGACAAATAAGCAAGTTGCAATAGCCTTATAACTTTTAACAATAAGTTTATTATCATAATTGCGACATAGGTTATGCATTCACAAGTTCTATAAACAACGATTGTAATCACTACTCCCAAGTCTTGTAATGTAGTGTGCCATTGTTTACTTGTGAGGTGTCAAATGATAGTTTGAAGGTTTATGTTTTTATTCTTGTTCATATTTATGAATTTTAACTCATGCCTTCGGGAAATTCGATAATTGAGATGGTGATAGCATAGGGCATTGTAGTTCTTATATTTAATTGTTAAACATGCAATGTAATAATTCATGTAATAGTATATGTTTTGTATTTAATATATTATATGTTTTGTTTCTAATATATTATATTATATGGTTTGTATGTAATATTAAATGTTTTGTATGTAATATAAAAATTATATATTGTAAATTACTCTATATTGCATAAAACTATTATGTGTTTATTATATGTTTTTAATATAAATTTTAATGATTAATATATGGCTACAAATTCGTTATGGGGATGGTAGCATGGTTAGTGTGTTCTTATTAGCCACAAACTTATGGGTTATGCTATGACTAAGTTGTGATTTGAGTTAATTTTGAGTGCACATGGCGAAAATGGATCACTCCCATCTTTGAGTTTCTCTAAGGCCAAGATGATGAAATTAAGGGAAAAATGGATTCACTACTACATGAAAGGAGACTAGAGACTATATTAATACACCTTCACGATTTATATATATCCCCTTGTCAAGGACATAAAAAACATAATTACTCTTAACAATGACATGTCTTCAAAATTCCTTGGATTTGATTTTGATTGTTTAGCTTGCAAATTTTAAGGTTTATATGTAACTTTGTCGTTATTTATTATCATGACTTGTGATGCCTACATGGGTTGTTTACAAATTCTCCCTTGTGACCCCCTTCATAGTGATCTTACTGACCCAAGGCACTATTTTAATTGACACCTCCCTAAAATGGTGATGAATTGTAAACTCCTATTAGTTTGTTTTTATGTTTTTTATAGAAAAGGTCATCAAACCTCAAATAGAGTATGGAGGTGGTTTGGATCCATAATATGGTCACATTGGTTATTGTCTCCCAGTGTTATAAGTGACGTTTACAAATTGTTGGTCGTTATTGTTTATCCATTCAGAATTACACTTGTGCGGGTCTCAATGACTTGATACACTTGCTTGGTCATTACCTTCTTAAAGGGGGTGAATGATAAAAGCTTATTAGTTCATCTTTGAATATTGTAGACAAAAAGTAGGCATAGGGGGTGAATTATAAAATATTATTAGTTCATCTTTGAATATTGTAGACAAAAAGTAGGCCCTACACATTAAAAATGGTAGACCTAAATAGAATATGGAGGTGACCCTAGGTTTGTAATATAGTTATACAAGTCATTGTGCTTGGTGTTATAAGTTCAACTCATATTTCTAAATGCCTTTGTGATTAACTTAAAGTGCCAAGTAAAATTCACTCTCGAAGAGTACATAGAGACAATCTTAGATATGCAATGTGTGTGTGTGTGATGTGTGTGTCCATGTGAATGCCCATCTTCTAGTATTATAAGTTGGGAATTTACCTCTATGTTTTCAATCACTCTTTACTATGTAAAATAAATCCCATGGGAATCAAACATTGGTCAATAGTGTAGCGTAATACTAGAAGATTTGATAGGGGCCATAAAACCTGAGCAACTAATTGCTTTTTCCCTTGAGAGATGTCCGCTTATAAGGCCAAAGATGTAAAAACATTTGACCCACTTCTTCAAAGTAACATTATGAGCATTATTGAAACGCTTGTTGCTCCATTCCATTTTAAACCAAGACCAAAATGTCCTTAAGAGTACAAAGAAAGTTAGCTTTTGTGTTAAGATTGATATCCACTTCTCGTGCCTTGGATGTTCTTGGTAAAAATGAGGGTATGGATGGGGTGGGTTGTCCAAAACAACCTTGTAGGGTGACATTTTGGTAGTACCATGATAGGTGGTATTGTATTACCTTTCTGAAAGGGAGGTGGGGGGTTGGGGGTGGGGGAACTACTAAAACCAATGGCCATATCAGTCAATGTAAAACCCAATGGATAACAATATTTTAATGGTCAACACCTCACAACCTCTATTACTTGTTATTAACACCAATATCTCAAGTCCTGTAGTATCTAGAAGTATTATGACATGCATCAACATCATGGACATCGATGTTGTCATCATCATCATCATCACTTCCATATGGTACATCAACATCATCTTGATCATCATCGTCGACATTAAGTACATCATCATCATTGTCATTATGGTCACTCATATGCCATTAGTGTTCTTAATCACTCATAAACATTAGGATTAATGTCATGTAATTGTTAAGGTCGTTTATATGTCGTTACAGACATTTTGATGATAATAGGATTGTTTAGATGTCGTTATAGTCATTTAGGTTACATTAGATTCAATTAGTATCCAAAAGTGATACCACATGCATAAGCATCATTGACATCCACATTGGCATCATCATCATACAATAAATCAACATCATTGTCATGGTCGTAGTCATCATCAATATAATTGTGATAATAATGAGCAAGGAGCCCTACTACCTCACAAGAATGGATGATATAGTCTTATAATTATCAAATAATATCCATACACTCCATCATAATTATTGTAATGCATCATCATCATGTTGTTAGGGCCAATCAGATGCCATTAGGGTCTATCAAATGTTGTTGGGGACACTCAAATGCCATTAGAGAAATTTAGGTGACATTAAGGTAATTTACCCCTCATTATGATTAATCAAGCTCTAAAAGTGCTATGATAAAATTCAGATCCAAAAGTAATATCACATGAATTATGATCATTGACATTGACATTGATATATCTGACGTTATGTCGGACGTTTTCCGAACACAATTCCTAGCTCTAAACCTAGTGCAATTCCTAGCGTGGTTCCTTTTGAAATTTCTGGCATTATTCCATGCGCTATACTTGGACCTATACATGGTGCTATGTTGGATGTTTTCTAGGCGCAATTCCTGGCTCTATACTTGGTGCTATGTTGGATGTTTTTCCTGCTGAAATTCATGGCACAATTCCTGTTGCTAACCCTGGATTAATATATGGTGCTATGTTATTCAAGATGTTTTTTTGGAGGCTATTCTTGGCGTTATATGGGATGTTTTTTTGGACGCTAATTGGGATGTTAATTTGGATGCTAATTGGGATGATAATTCTAATTCTAATTGGGACTCTAATTGGGATGATAATTATCGTCCCAATTAGCGTCAACTTTTCGAGAGGGACACTAATTGGGATGCTAATTGGGACTCTAATTGGGACGCTAATTGGGATGCTAATTGGGACGCTAATTGAGATGCTAATTGGGATGCTAACTAGAGTCCAAAATAGCACCACCTTTTAAAAATGGACGCAAATAACGCCATTAAAAGTGCCATCCCGTGGAAAAGCGTCCACTTTGTCCAAAAAATGATGAAAAATACACTAAAAGTGATAGTGGACGCTAAAAAGGAAGCTAAAAGAGATGCTAATCACAGGGTTTTGTTGTAGTGATAGGAAAGAATAACCTCTAATTTATATATATGAATCTTGAAAATTAATTTGGCATAATTTCACTACATGGTTGACTTTCGAGGTAATATAGACAATGAGTTCGATAGAAAAATAATATGTTTGTAGAATATTTATAAAAACAAACCCTTCATTCGGATTTTATATCACGACTTGGATAAATGTAGAGCTTTAGTTTGGCCTAAGAGAAAGTGAAAAAAATATGGCTAAAACCGCAAATAACCTTTCCACAATGATTATAACTAAATATTTCAAGGTAATTATCTTGATACAAAAAACACTTTGGAGAAATATTAATAGATCATCTATACAGAATTATAACTAAAATATTTAAGGTAATGATTGTAAAATAAAAAATACTTTGAAGCAAAATTAATAGATCCTTTATATATATTTTTTTAAAGTAAGTACCCACGGGGGATTTGACCTCATGAACTTTCATTGAGGACTTCTTATCTCAATTACTCATTATCGATTCATCTAACCCGCATGGGCAATACAACTTATAACTAAAATATTAAAGTCCATGATTTTGAACCAAAATTTTTTTAAGGTACAAGTTTAGGTCTACACAATGCTTAAACTTTTGATTTTAGTTTTCTCTTTCCATCGATTTCACCCTCCAACAACAACCTATTGGCATATTTTTCCTTCAAAGTGGTTCATCAACTATCCAACCCATTCACCTCATAAAAGAAAGTGATTTTCACTCATCCCAAACATCAAGTACACCAATATACATGTCAACTACTGTAATTCCATTCAAAGCACTCAACCCAAACTACAAAAAATGATCCTTCCAAGGTCGCGTACTTGCGAAGAAAACCATCCATGAATATACCAACCAACGAGTCCTAGGGAAACTCTTTGGATTTTCCCTTCTTAACTGTTTTATAGAAGAGATCCATGTCTCTGCCTTTAACAAATTTGTTGACTCCTTCTATGCCCTTGTTGAAATAGAGACAGTGTACATTGTCTCCAATGGAACAATCAAAACAAGCAACCCTTCATATAACCATTTGAACAACCATCTTGAGATTATCCTTTCTTCCGCGTTGACCATCCAACCTTGTCTCCATGAGTTTCCCTTCATCCCTTTACATTCCTTCCACTTTAAAACAATCAATGACCTTTAAAGTTTACCATCAAATTCCATGGTTGACCTTATTGGCATGGCCAACTCTGTCTCCCCTGCATCTATGATTTAGAAAAAAAGACTGTTTTGAAACAAATAGGAGAATCATTTTCCTTAGAGATACATCATGCTTTAGCATCGATGTCACCTTTTGGGGTCATCATTTCCACAATGAGGGTTCTCAACTTGCTTCGTTGTACTCCTCTGATCCACCACCTGTCCTTATAGTCAAGGGTGGGTGTCTTTCTGATTATAATGATAAAATAGTTGGAAGTGTTGAAACCAATAGTACCTTGCTTATCAATCCAGATATTGAGGAAACCCATCTCCTTCAAAAATGGTTCACTGGTCATGGATTTCACGCAGCATATCCATCCTTGAGTTGCAAGTACCGTAGGATATATGTCTCGAACACACCCAAATTAAAAATATTGGACTTGAAAAGCATGTAACCCTCTGATAAGGCCCTATCACGGCCCCTCCCCTCTACTCGACGGAGAGGACGCAAATGTACATTGTTGTTGCTACTGTCAAAGCAGGCAATCTAGCCCCATGAACATAATAATAAAATGCATTGAAATAAAACACATATGCAGATGTATAATTCATTAAAATACAACAGAAACAAAATACATTTAACCCATTCAAGCATTCAACATGTTCATGATAATTTAAAACAATTACAGCTGCAGAACCTAAATACATAAGAAATACTTATCTTGGGAAGAAGCTGTCAAGAAACTAGCTACATCATTGCAACGTTCCACCTAACCACAGGCCATTTTGCTCATCAATCTCTTAGCACCACTGCCACCCCCGAACTAGGCATGATTTCCACAAGGAACTAGGAAACAACAGGCTCACTGATAGCCAAATACACATCAAAACTCAGCCAAGCCAAACACAGTTGGCTTTATCAGGATGCTAAGGCAGTGGAAAGGAGAATTGCTAAGCTAGTCAGCTCAACCACAGAGCTATGGACACCTACACAAGATCTAGCTTGGCCTCCACAACACCTACACCACCCAACACAAGGAAGTATTCCCTTCACTTCTACACACTTCCCTCGGGCCATACCTTTCCCTTATAGTGCTCTTGAGGGTGTGTAGAAAGGATTTGCAAGGCCCTCTTGATCTGTCTGGGAGGTTCCTCTCTTCACTAGAAATTTATTAATCCAATTCTAGCCTCTTCCACTCCTAACGGATCAGACCAAAGAAAGGATTTACAGAACAACAAAACACAAGTGCTGGGTATGGACAAAACGCCCTGGGAACCAAAAATAAAAATTGGTAGATGGGGAAAAACAACCCGAGTGAGCAAATCATTTCAAAAAACGTTTAATGGCTTCATAGAGGCAAAAACGACCTCTACAAACCCCAAATTCGTGGATTCGTATTTATAAAAACCTATATGGGAATTACAGGAGCAAAAATGACCTCCCTAAACCCACAAATCATGAATCTCTTCTAGCCATTCACTCAACAAGAAAAAAAATGAATTTTTGGGCATGAGGAATGAGGAAACGACAGAAAAACGTGAAGGTAGCAAGCACAACAAGATCCAGCTGCGTGAGAAAATGAAGGACATCAATGAACCATGGGATGGGCATGTATTTCCAAGCATTTACTTGCCCCATAAGTCAATAACATGTTTTCCAAAAACTGATGGCTTCTCCAATTTGAATTTGACTATCATACTCTTCCCATCCCAAGGAATTAACTACCTCAACCAATTTCTGGAAGAAATAAATGATTGGGCACAAAAGTCAAAATGGGTAGTTGACAGTTTTATGGGTTTTCCCTTTGAAATTTGGCTTTACCCTATTGGCTCAAGGGTTTGAATATTTTCCCACCCTATTCCTTGTGAAATCATGCCCCCATCTCTTTAATGTTGCATTGGCATAGCTAGTTGTGGGTATTTTTATTAAATTGCATATTTACATGATGTCCAAAACATAATGTGCATGGCTAGCACAATAACCATATGCATCAATTTTAATTGTCGAATCACAAAAGCTAAATCCATGGTGGGGCCTTGGCCATTAGCTCCTCACCATGATTTAATTAACAATATTTACATAATTTGCAATTTTAATATAATGGAGTCAAATTTGGGTATTACAGGCCCTATGGTTCGTTGTACGCACTCCAATCATTGACATTAACATGGACGACTTCCACTTTCTTACATGCCCTCTCTTTGTTTATGGCATTCAATGCATTTAAAAAAATGCACATAGATCTTACAACACTTGGCATTGCAGCAAATGTCATGGTGAATTCATAGAATGCAACTAAAGGTATGTTTTAAAGATTTCCTTGCAAGACCACACCAACCAGATCAATGGGGCCACAACTTTTGACGATGCAACCTACCAACTCCTTGGTGTCTTTGCAAAATATTTATGCCTCCTTGCCACTGAACCCTCAACTATAAAGGATATCTCTCTACAATTAACTTCACGAAAACACCTTTTCACCTTGTCCATGAAGACATAGGCTTTCAACTCTACTACAAGATTGAAGACAATATTGTCAATTCTGAAGAGATTCCTTATGTTGATGCATCAACCAAGCTCCTAGAACAAATTCATGCACTTACTACTAAAATACATCCTATTGCACGTCGTCTCTAACCTCCCCTTGATACAATACACCCTATGTTTATTCCACTCACCCCTTTGCGTCACCCTCCCACATCTAACTCTTCCCTCATTTCTTTGTTCTACCTCCATATATTCAAGACATCATACCCTACAATAGACCATCCTATGTCTCCAAATGCTTTCCATCTCATCTCCACCCAATTATGTTGTGTTAATGGAGCTCATTACTAGAAATAGGCACTCGATGAGATTGAACCTGAGGACAACATGCATTTAGTATCATGTTTTTTCCAAATGAACTCAGACAAAGAATCATTAATGAAAGCAATAGATCGAACTCTAGAAATTACATATGAAACTTTGAAAGTATTTTCATTGTTGCTGAACTACCAGGTCATTGCATTGCACGTGAACCATATCAACGACCTAATATGTGCCATGTTGTCAATGTTTTGGCACCTTTAGTTGAGAAATGGAAGCCCAAAGATAGAGATAATGATGATTCTAGGGGAATTGATTTTGAGATGATTCTTCCACAGGATCTGAATAAATGGCAAGCATTCGAGGACAAACGTGTATTAGATGATAGCCAAGGAAGTCTTCCAACACGTCCAATTGTGTTTCCTGACTCATTCACATCTTTCAATGGATGTTAAAAGTACACGGAAAAATATTGGATCTAAAGATTTACAACAATTGGGACATCTGTAGAAATACATGTATTATTTTTTGTATGTCTTCGTTGTCTATTGTTTTCTCAAACGACTACTTCTATATTAGAAGCAGATGTGCATTGATCCTTTGACTTGTATTTTTGAAATATGAAATCAAGTTAAGGAGGCTATTTTCAGCCTAAATAGTTTGAATTATATCATATTCCATGCATTATTTTTTAAGAAAAAATGTTTTTATTGATACCCTCAGCTAGAAGTAAGATATTTGGCTTGGTTTGAAGTTATATGTTGTTCAAGGTTGGAGGGATTGTTCACTACATTGATATACATTAAAGAATGAAACCACGTAGATGAATATGATATATATCCTAATATAGAATGAATTGGTATATGGGGGATATATATCAAGAGCCAACATCTTGAAATGATTTTGTTCTCATTATAAATTGATCATTGATGTCTATAATCGTTTCAAGAAGTCAAGTACCGGTCAAGACATTTCCCACTACATTCGCTGCCAAGGAATCTCGAAATGTTTCAAATCATGTTTCTATTACATCCTAGGTGAATGCCTAGCTCTATTGCATCCATTTTGAGATGATTTTCATCTCATTATAAATTGATCATTCATGTCTATAATTATGTCAAAAAGTTAGGTACCGATTTAAGAGGCTGTAAATTCTATTAGTTATTTTCCAGGATCTTTGAGGTATTAGAATACTTATGGAATCCCCATTTCACATCAGATATCTACTGAGAGGAAAGTGTCTTTGTCGAGAGGAAAGTGGTTGTGATGGAGGGCCATTTGAATTATAAGTTTGTTTTGCTTCAAGGCAGGTTAATGGATTAGAAGTTGTTGCAATTCATCCAAGATTGCAACTAGCCCAATATGTTTAGAACACCATATTTACTGGAAATTGAGCTCGTTAGTGGAAATTGTTTGCTACAGTTTCATCTATTTGGCATATAATAATAAAAAACGTTTTATGTTGATGCATGTTTTCGTGATCTTTGATGTCAATTCAATTTTATTAATTTTGCATATAATAAAAAAATGTTTTATGAGAGACACAATCCGTGTGGGGTGTGTAAGACCCGAGGAGAGTTTTAGCTATTATGGTGAGCACTTTGCACATGATATATTTCAAACAAAATCTAGTAATTAAATTCATCTATTCATTTAAAAAGGATCAACTAAGTATATTCGTTTAGCTCACCAGTAAATCAGCACTACCAACTAGAGTAAAACAAATTATAAAGCCATAATTTAAATGCCATTTGCGGTACAGATAATGGGATCTGTGCTATTGTCATATTTGTTGATTTTATGGAGTTTCACAATTCAATGCTGTAGATGCAAGCATATACATATTTGTTTGAAGCTCAGGAGAATCAAAATTAAGTTTGTTGAGGGTCAACGTTGTCGTCTTTAAAGTCAAGAAAATGGATTTAAATGAAATAAGTAAAATGCCAAAAATGATGATGAAATATCTCATTAATAGTTTGATATTCTAACGCCAACATCTTGGACTTCTCTTTATGTTGAATAAAACAACAAATTCAGATATGAACTGGTGAGTTTGCACTATAGTATCGTAAAAAAATTATATTGCTCATATGCCATTATCTTATTTGTAAAATACTTATGTCATATATCATGATCTTATTTATAAAATATTCATGTTGATTTGTGGCGAATTGCAGGCGGCTGGCTTGGCTCTTTCTTCTATTTCAATAATTCTAAAATAGCTGCGTCATGGCAAAGGGGTCAGTCTTTCAATCAATATTGTATGACAATTTCCACGTCAGGAGGGCAGTGAGAGAATTATTCCGTGTTATCTTGAACCTTCATTTGACTCGCGAACCGGACCATGGTCGAGTTTAGGGTTTAAGAGTGTGCGTGACTATTAATTAAATATAATAAATGAATGTGTTAGGAGAGCTTTGACAAAATAATGGTTGAACGAAGAAGATTGGATGTTTTTTTTGGAAGGTGGGTTAGGAGTGAGCTGAAAGGTAACAACCTGATACACTCTTTTGGATAATGACAATAAAATAACAATAATTGAAAAAGACGTGATAGTCTGGAGGACTTTTGAAAGTGATAATTTAAGAGTAACATGGAAAAACGTGTAATGGGCAATTTGGAGCATATAATAATTGTACCNATTGAAAAAGACGTGATAGTCTGGAGGACTTTTGAAAGTGATAATTTAAGAGTAACATGGAAAAACGTGTAATGGGCAATTTGGAGCATATAATAATTGTCCCAGCCACACTTTAGAACTTTCTAGCAAATGCACTAGTTTGTAAAGTAGGTGGGGAAGAAGTTATCTACTTGGTTCGAATCAGGCAGGCATACATTAGAAGGCTGGCCGCACGCTGCCAACGAACTGGAGTCCGGGACCCAGTAGCTTAAGACAATAGAATTCCACATCTGGCACGCAATTTAGTCCAGTCAAATACAGCAGGAATATGGTAGCAAATGGATTAGTCGGTCAGAATTGGAAGCACCAACAAATTCCGAAATCATCGACGACAGCAGGCTGGCGGAAAGCTGAATGTGGGACTGGGCATAGTCCGAGGCCCACCCTGTACGTACGTGTGACTAAGAGCAGCAACGTGAATATCGCGCCGTCAATATCGTGAACGTAAAGAAATGGAAAGAAATTGGCAGACAAAGCAGAGGACGTGACTGGCATACAGTCATGGATGATGGGATGCCGTTCGGTTCGCTAGTCAAATTTTTCTATTTAGCATAAGTTTTCGAAACGCCGGAATGTAGGGTATGAGTATTTCATATTCTAAAAGTTTTTTTCAAATTTGTTTGGAAGTGGAGGTTGAGAATGATAATAATGTATATTATAAAAATATACAAAGTATAAAAATAAAATAATTAAAAATATATAAGAAGAGAGAAAAAATACAGATGTAAAAAAATATACTAAAGTGTTTTGTCAAATTTACAAAAAAGTTGAGGTTGAGACGATGATAATATATACTAACAATTGCCCCAAAAAGGTGCAATAATAGGTCGATAGGTTTTTGTTCGGAGGGTGAAATGGTTGAAAAAAAGAAACTAAAATCGAATTGGTGTTATGGGAAAAATCCTCAAAGAAAGCGTATGGACTAAAGTTTTTCCATGTTGTAGACCTAGCCTTGTACCATGAGTACCATCACAAACTAGCTACCAGATTTGCAAGGAAGGCCAAGGAAAGGGGAACTTTAAAATCTCAAATATCACAAATAGCCAGTGAAATATTAGAAGTAGACAAAGTTAACAACAAATTAAATATAGTTAGCATTGCCATAGTATTTCTCTTAGACCAAAATAAACCTCTATATTTACCCAAGTCTAAATTATTTAGTTATAATTTTGTACAATTTAAGGTTATACTGGGTTTTAGACCTATTTTTTATTCTCTCTTAGGTCAAACTAAACCTCTACGTTTATCGAAGTTATGATATAAAAGTCAAATCGAAGGCTTTCTTGTATAAAAATTCTAAAAAAAGATTGGGTTTTCATTAAACACGTTGTCTATATTACCTTGAAAGTCAACCATGCATTGAAATCTACCATAGTTAAAACTATGGTATGATCCATGATATGTCAAAGCACATAAACAAAGTGTCGACCAAACCAACCATGAGAACCCACCGTAGATTTTGTGCACGATGCGTAAATACAATTTTCAAGATCCATATTATATACGTGAAAGTTATTCCTACACATGGTAAATGTGGAATAGTGATCCGAAGTGCGAATAAATAATAATATAGCGCATTTGTTGAAGAGCTAGAAGCAATGAGTTTAGTTCATCGCCATCATCTTATTCAGTTAAGTTTCTGCATGGGTTCCATTTTCATGTGGAAAGGTCGATTCCCGCTCTAAACGATATCCTTTTGCTAAATTCCTCTTCACAATGGGCCAAAAAATTCTATATACATCATTCCCACACTACCTTCTAGTCACCCTTTAAGACGATAAGCTTCTTTTCTCTATCAAGTTCCAAGCAACATAGCCACTAAATAGGATAAAAAGTACATAGCCCCTATGTAATCGTATTTTAATTTTAAATGGTGGCAATATGCTTACATAAACTACATTATAGAGAAAAACAAAATATTCCACAAAACATAATCGAGACACTTTTCTTTCATGGACGATGCATATGGCTACATGAAAATATTCATCACCAACACATCCATCATGAAAGTTTTCATTCTTGAAATGAATTTCTTTATAGTGATCATTCATTTTTGTAGCCAACCCAAACATTCATTAGGTTTCCATAGACAAAGAAACAAAGCACTCTTCCACCAATTGATTACATTAACCAGTTGAACAACTATAATTAATCTGGATGTCACCATTTCCCAAGAATTCAAGCATTCAAGTATTGGAAACTATAATTTTGTTTAAAATAATAATAAAATTACAAATACTCTAATTGTTTGAAAACCTTCTCCTAAATGTTCTTTACAAGATTTATTAGAATAGCTAAGGTAGACATATAGAAATCATATCCTTGTAAAAAAGCATCATCGCTAAAAAAAAATCTTGTAAATTTTTTTAATTTCATAATCAATATTGATCGTTCATCATTAGGTTACATATTTGATGGTAGAGATCATGTTTGTGTATTTTTTCCCTAAAAGGTAACCCTCTTTTAGAGATGGAATTATATGAAGGATATGGGGGAGTTTGAGAGAGACTGTGCCAAGATTGAAGAGGAGGTTGCAACAGATGGGTTGCAAGTTGTATCTTTTCATTTTGTTGGACAAAATCAAATGAAGGATTGGCTATTTCTCAGTGTATGTATCCCATATAACCTGAACCACGTATATTCTTGTCTCTATTGTACTGTGATTTTATGTGTTTTATTTCTGCATTTATTTTATTGCTTTGCATCTTATTTATGACATAGAATCTTCCTAGCAAAGGTAGTTACAATGAACAAAAAAAACCAGATCCTAATATGAGCTTCTATAAATTGTTGCTAGGCCCAACAAGAAGACATAATATGAAGTCTTCATTTTTTTCAATAAGCATCTGAGAGAATGTGTCGTTACTTGGATCTGTTAATTGAAATGGAAAAGATAGTTTCCTAATCCAAGTCTAAGGATACCATAAGGGATCAAGGACAAGATATTTGGTTGCCACTAGCCCACTAATTTGATAATTTCTTTCTTACCTCATCTTATGTGTCTATCTCAGCTAAGAATGAGATCTTCAATCACACTTGGTCCATTAGTTTGACAATCTCCTACTTTTCTAAGGAAAACCTCATGGGATCCCCTTTTATTCCCTAAAATATCCATATGGAGGGCCGCTTAAAAACCCACCACAATAGGGAGTAGTATTATTAAGGGATCCAATTAAAGTTTGACCTATGAACTATGGCCTACCAATAAACAAAATTCCTTTGGTAGATGGTTCAATTGATTGATCCAACCCTTGTTCTTTTAATTTGGAGGGGTGTTTATAGCCGTGGTGAAACACACTTAGTGTACAGGGATTCCAAATAGTTCTAATGGTATCAATTACTAAGATAGTGAATCTGGAAAAGAGTTGTGTACATTACTCATGCTCTTAGCCCCATCCTTGTCAAATCTCTTTGAGATGTCTATGATTTCCATGTAACTAAAGTTCTTCCCTAGAGCAAGTCAAAGCTAACCATAGCCCTTATGTAATTCCCTTTTAACCCTAAATGAAGATAACATATTGACATAAGTTCATTTGGTAGCCAATATGTTCCTAATAAATGGGTGGGTGTTAGGCGCTTAGACAATAGATTTGCATGAGAATTGTGTACATAACTCACACTCTTACCCCCATCATTATCCAACGTTTTGAAGGAATCTACAATTTCCATGTAAATATAGCCATAGTAAATATGGATTGTTCATAAGTAGGTCACCATATCTAATGGTAAAGATTATGTTTGTGTCTTTTTTCCCTAGAAGGTAACCGTTTTTAGAGAAGGAACTATACTATAAGGCTAGGTGGATTTTGAGAGATTGAAGAGGAGGTTGGAACATATGCGTTGCAAGTTGTATCTCTTCATTTGGTTGGACATGATAAAAAGAAGGATCGGTTGTTTCTCTGTGGATGTAGCACATATCGAGTGAACCACACATGTGGGTGTCTCTTTTATATTTTTCTCTTATATGTTTTATTTTATTGCTCTTCTATCCTATTTCTATCGTAGGACATTCCTAGTAAAGGTAGTTATAATGACCAAAACAAGCAAATCCAAATATGAGCTTCTATAAATTGGTTTTAGATTAATAAGAAAACATGATATGAAGCCTTTAATCTTTTCGATAAGAATCCTATTGATTGTGTTGTTTCTTGGAATTGTTAATTGAAACACAAAATATATTTTCTTGATCCAAGTCTAAGGATACCATAAGGGACAAAGGATAAGATATTTGGAATTTTGGTTTCCACTGGCCCACTGATTTGATAATGTATTTCTTACCCCATATTATGTGTCTATCTCAAATAAGAATGAGATATTCAATCACACTTGGTCCATTAGTTTGAATATCTCCTTATTTTCTAAGGAAAATATCATGGGATCCCCTTGTATTCCCTAAAATATTCCGATGGAGGGTCGCTCAACAACCCACTACAATAGGGAGTAGTATCCTTGAGGGAGCCAATTGAAGTTGGACCTCTGAACTATGGCCTACTTATCAACAATTTGTCTTTGGTAGATGGTTTAATAGATTGAGTTCTTTTAATTTGGTGGGGTGTTTATAGTCATCAAGAAACACGTGTAATGGACAAAGAGTCCAAATAGTTCTATTGGTATCAATTACTAAGATAGTGGATCTGGATAAGAGTTGTGTACATGACTCATGCTCTTAGCCCCATCTTTATTAAACCTTTATGAGATGTCTATGATTTCCATGTAACTAAATTTCTTCCCTAGAGAAAGTCAAAGCTAACCATAGACCCCATGTAATGGATTTTTAACCCTAAATGGAGATAACATATTAACATAATTTCATTTGGTAGCCAATATGTTTCCAATAAAATGGGTGGGTGTTAGGCACTGAGAAAAAGATTTGCATGAGAATTGTGTGCATAAATCGCACTCTTAGCCTCGGCATTATCTAACGTTTCAAAGGCATCTACAATTTCCAAGTAAATATAGTTTTCCCTCAAAACAAGTAGAGCTATCATATTCCACCAATAATGATCTTTTTAACTTTAAACGGTAACAATACATTTACATAAGTCCATGCAATAATCAATATGCCAATGATGTAAAAGTTAATGAATTTAACTTCATCTTAAAAAATAAGTTGTATTATCTCTTTATCACATCCTATTATTTATTATTATTCAATAATTCATTTCATTTTAATTAATATTTAATACCTTAAAATATTGTTATAGTTTAAAGTATATTGATTTATATAAAAATTATACATATACTAATTTATTCTTATATATAAAAAATATATGATTTTTACTTTGTATTACATATCAATGTTAAATAAATAAATGTCATTTTTCTTTAACTTTTTTATGTCCCCGCCTGAGGGGATATATATGAATCGGTCAGGCCAATTATTTCGACGAATTTGTAGCAACTTCAACAAAATTATATAATTTTTGCTATAGTTTGTATTAATTTTTTTTTGGGAATTATTTAAATATTGATATATCTTTCTTTTTATTGGTTGATATAGGTGACGTAGGCCTGGGACTTTGTGCCCCAAGACCCAGCGGCGGGCTAACGTCAGCAGCATTAACTCAGTCAGATGAATTAGTTGAGACTTTGGCGTAAATTTTTGTGTGTTTTCTAAAGTTTTGCTTGAAATATCTGTCAAAACCTGTGACAGACTGACAACTAACCACTCTGCCATGTGAACTGCTCTGACAACTGACGTTACTCCACCTGCTGGCCATGACCAGAGTTTGTCTTTCATTTTGCCACCTGCGAGTGACAATGAGAATGTAGTTAGTGTGTCACCCTCATTGCTCAACACTTGGATATTTACATGCATTTGTCTGGCACCTTCATGTCCTCTTGGCTATGCTTGTGAAATTGCTCAACACCTGTATATCTACATGCATGTGTCTCGCACCTGCATGTCCTCTTGGCTATGCTGGTAACACAAGCAACTAGTGGTGTGGCTTTACACATTGGGCTTTCAAATTTGGAGCTTCAAGAATACAGAAGGGAGGGTGCTCGAGAATATAATGACCTGGTTTACCCCAATATTCTTCCATTTCTTCTTGCTGCGTATGCACCCATTAATCTGTGTTCCGTCGAAGAAATAAACCTGTAAAACTACAATGCCAGCTCGTACACGAGCATTTGCAGCTTTGGCGACGATGCCACCGATCCCACGTGCTGGAATTATGGGATCGCGCTGAAGTATAACTTCAATATCGACAACAACAATTTCCCCACTGCCTGTGTGGAGTGCAACCAGAGTAAAGGCGTTTGCGGCTTCACGGGAATGTACAATTCATTAACCCGTGTTTGCAGAAATGGAGTCAATGCCACCACAAACTGCTACGGGAAACGTATTTATATTACTTTTCTTTTCCAGATCTCGTGGTTCTATGTTCTTTCTTAACAACTGGGTATAAAACGAAAATGATTAAATACAAAACAAAAAATACAATCTGTATTGTTGCAGAGTACTACTGGAGCCGAGCCCAGAGTCACAGATCTGCAGCTTTAGGACTCTGGATTGCAGGTCAGTACAAGCATTCTGTAGTTCTCGGATTTTTGCTATGGTACGGTTATGGTTTTTTCAGTGTTAATCCAGTTTTTTCTGACGTGGGTGCAGGAATCATACTGGCCATTTGTGAACTCTCTCTGTTTCATATTTGATTGTTTGTAATGGGGATCTTGATTCTTTGAAATGCTGTTAGAAAAATAGGAGAGGAAAAGGAGACTATTAATCTGGAACGAAATACCAACATCCAATATGCAATTGCAGTGAGATAGTATTTCAGACAACACATAGATCACAACAGCAAGGAAACGAGAGCCCATGAGACTGAGAATGAAACCAGACGTGAGACTGAAACCACCATAGTACTAGAATGAGGGGAATCAAACTTGCACCCCAAGGCCAAAATATCAAAATACTTAATGTTGGTAATACCTTGTAAACCACCCGTGTCTCACAACTGCTCTGCGTATGGGAATATCCTTGAACATAAATAAATTTATAAGTTCGGATATCCGGATACAGATGCAGAAAGCCAGATATTAGGGCAAAATGGCGTTAAAACTTCCACATATTTTTGGAATCATACTCTTTCCAGCCTCGAGGTCCTTGATGGGCATTGCATGTCTGAGGATCTGCCCAACTAAACCTGTGAAGCCACGCAGGTCAGTCAATTTAGACATATTATAATTGTTTCGTCCTGGAAGTTTCCGTTCCGTGCATGCAGAGCACCTATTAATGCATCAAGGAGAAGGTAGAAATTTTAGGCCTTACACATATTATGGTCCTGCCCACTTTTGTGCACACTTAGGCCTGTTAATCGCAATGAATAATACCCGCACTCAGATGATTACCCTACGGGATTTGTACCCGCGACTGGATTACATAATAATTTCTATCTTCTTGATAGATAGAAAGTCTGAAATATCTTTCTATTCAAAACTGCAGCACTGCATTCTCTTGATAAACCAAGTCCCGCATTTTATAATTGACTGGGTATTGGGATAGCAAATAGCTCAATCTAAAATCTAAAATGAAACTTTTGTTTCACTCATGAATATTTGAGCTTATTGAAGAATTTTTGTTTTATTCTTTGGATAGATGGAAACTTAAATCACCTTTAAATTGATTCAAAATTTTAAATAAATTCAGATAAAAAATAATCACTTGGAACTTCCCAGATCTGTTTGTTGTATGCAGCTGGGCAAAGTTCAAATTTTAATTATTAATGATCTTCTTTTTACGATTGAGACTTATTTGATTTTCAATGAAAGACTATGTGCTCTGGTTATGAGCTCTTTTAATTCCTTCTTTTAGGTATTAACAATTCATTATGTTATTTTATTAATAGGAGCATAATCATTATTCTTTTTTGATGGTTAATATTGGGGTTGTGTTTTTTTTAAATGTTGTTTTATTAATATGAGCATACTCATTATTCTTTTTTGATGGTTAATATTGGGGTTGTGTTTTTTTAAGTTTTTTTTATATTTTCTATTATTAAAAAGAGAAGAACAATGTATATACTTTTAATATTAAGGGTAAATATTAAAATGACACTTTGTCAATTTGCATAAACCTAAAATGATAGGTGCTAAAAAGATATAACAGTCATTAAATTTAAATTTCCAATTGATAGGCACATAAAATTTGAAATTCCAGCTCCTTGTTATTAAGAAATGTTTATCCTTATTATTAGTGGCTAAATTTTAAACAAATTGCTATACAAGTCATTGTAACTATACATCACAAAAAAATTTAACATAAAGAGAAAATCTTTTAGTGTTTTGTATTGTGTATATGTGCTCTGAAATCCAATGAGTGTACATAGTAAATTGGCTGAAGAACAACGCAACTATGGACAGTTAAGCATAATAGCATA